>JAFBJY010001182.1:0-17846 GCA_016801885.1 Toxotes chatareus | reverse complement strand
CCATACTATACTATGGCGTTTTTTATGACATTTTGAGGTCGAAAAAAATTTTTGACTTTTTGCCCGAAAAAAAGCGCCATACTATACTATAGCGTTTTTTATGACATTTTGAGGTCGAAAAATTTTTTTGACTTTTTTGTCCGAAAAAAAGCGCCATACTATACTATAGCGTTTTTTATGACATTTTTGGTCGAAAAAATTTTTTGACTTTTTTGTCCGAAAAAGCAGCCATACTATACTATGGCGTTTTTTATGACATTTGTCGAAAAAATTTTTGACTTTTTTTGCCGAAAAAAAGCATATACTATACTATGGCGTTTTTTATGACATTTTGAGGTCGAAAATTTTTTTGACTTTTTTGACCGAAAAAAGCGCCATACTATACTATAGCGTTTTTTATGACATTTTGAGGTCGAAAAAATTTTTGACTTTTTTGTCCGATTTTGCCCATACTATACTATAGCGTTTTTATGACTACGAAAAAAATTTTACTTTTTAGCGCCATACTATTATAGCGTTTTTTTTGACATTTTGAAAAAATTTTTTGACTTTTTTGCCCGAAAAAAGCGCCATACTATACTATGGCGTTTTTTATGACATTTGAGGTCGAAAAATTTTTTGACTTTTTTTTTTGCCCGAAAAAGCGCCATACTATACTATGGCGTTTTTTTATGACATTTTGAGGTCGAAAATTTTTTTTTGACTTTTTTTGCCGATTTTGGCATATACTATACTATAGCGTTTTTTATGACATTTTGAGGTCGAAAAAAATTTTTTGACTTTTTTGCCCGAAAAAAGCCATACTATACTATACTATAGCGTTTTTATGACATTTTGAGGTCGAAAAAACTTTTTTTTTTTTTTTTTTGGTCGAAAAAAAAAAAAAGCCATACTATACTATGGCGTTTTTTTTATGACATTTTGAGTCGAAAAAAATTTTTTTGACTTTTTGCCCGAAAAAAGCGCCATACTATACTATGGCGTTTTATGACATTTGAGGTCGAAAAATTTTGACTTTTTGTTGCCGCATATACTATACTATGGCGTTTTTTATGACATTTTGAGGTCGAAAAAATTTTTGACTTTTTTTGCCCGAAAAAGCGCCATACTATACTATGGCGTTTTTTATGACATTTTGAGGTCGAAAAAATTTTTTGACTTTTTTGTCCGATTTTGGCGCCATACTATACTATGGCGTTTTTTATGACATTTTGAGGTCGAAAAAAATTTTGACTTTTTTGCCGAAAAAGCGCATATATACTATACTATGGCGTTTTTTATGACATTTTGAGGTCGAAAAAAATTTTTGACTTTTTTTGCGAAAAAGCAAGCTATACTATATATACGTTTTTATGACATTTTTTATGACATTTTGAGGTCGACGCCAAAAAATTTTGACGTTTTTTTTTGTCGAAAAAATTTTTTGACGCCATACTATACTATATGGCGTTTTTTATGACATTTTGAGGTCGAAAAAAATTTTTTGACTTTTTTTGCCCGATTTTGGCGCATACTATACTATACTATGCGTTTTTATGACATTTTGAGGTCGAAAAATTTTGACTTTTTTTGCCGAAAAAAGCGCCATACTATACTATGGCGTTTTTATGACA
Organism: Toxotes chatareus; assembly: GCA_016801885.1. Classification (NCBI taxonomy): domain Eukaryota; kingdom Metazoa; phylum Chordata; class Actinopteri; family Toxotidae; genus Toxotes; species Toxotes chatareus. The sequence goes on along the minus strand of JAFBJY010001182.1, from coordinate 16,233 downwards.
TTTGGTCGAAAAATTTTTTTGACTTTTTTGCCCGAAAAAAGCGCCATACTATACTATGGCGTTTTTTATGACATTTGAAATTTTGACTTTTTTGGAAAAAAGCGCCATACTATACTATGGCGTTTTTTTTGACATTTTTGAGGTCGAAAAAAATTTTGACTTTTTGCAGCGCCATACTATACTATGGCGTTTTTTATGACATTTTGAGGTCGAAAAATTTTTTTTTTTGACTTTTTTTGCCGAAAAAAAATATACTATACTATAGCGTTTTTATGACATTTTGAGGTCGAAAAAATTTTTTTTGACTTTTTTGCCCGAAAAAAAGCCATACTATACTATAGCGTTTTTTATGACATTTTGAGGTCGAAAAAATTTTTGACTTTTTTGTCCGAAAAAGCATACTATACTATATGGCGTTTTTTTTATGACATTTTGAGGTCAAAAAAAAATTTTTTTTGACTTTTTGCCGAAAAAAGCGCCATACTATACTATGGCGTTTTTATGACATTTGAGGTCGAAAAAAATTTTGATTTTTTTTTCCGATTTTTTGCGCCATACTATACTATGCGTTTTTTATGACATTTTGAGGTCGAAAAATTTTTTTGACTTTTTTTGCCGAAAAAAAAAGCCATACTATACTATGGCGTTTTTTATGACATTTTGAGGTCGAAAATTTTTTTGACTTTTTTTGCCCGAAAAAAGCATATACTATACTATGGCGTTTTTTTATGACATTTTGAGGTCGAAAAAAAAATTTTTGACTTTTTGCCCGAAAAAAAGCGCCATACTATACTATGTTTTTTTTATGATTTGAGGTCGAAAAATTTTTGACTTTTTTGCCGATTTTTGCGCCATACTATACTATGGCGTTTTTTTTTATGACATTTGAGGTCGAAAAAAATTTTTTGACTTTTTTGCCGAAAAAAGCGCCATACTATACTATGGCGTTTTTTATGACATTTGAGGTCGAAAAAATTTTGACTTTTTTGCGTTTTTATGACATTTGAGGTCGAAAAATTTTTTTGACTTTTTTTGCCCGAAAAAAGCCATACTATACTATGGCGTTTTTTATGACATTTTGAGGTCGAAAAAAATTTTTGACTTTTTGCCCGAAAACTACGCCATACTATACTATAGCGTTTTTTTATGACATTTTGAGGTCGAAAATTTTTTGACTTTTTTTGACTTTTTGCCATGCATACTATACTATAGCGTTTTTTATGACATTTTGAGGTCGAAAAAAATTTTGACTTTTTTTGCCGAAAAAAGCGCCATACTATACTATGGCGTTTTTTATGACATTTTGAGGTCGAAAAATTTTTGACTTTTTTTTTGCCGAAAAAAGCGCCATACTATACTATGCGTTTTTTATGACATTTTGGTCGAAAAAAAATTTTTGACTTTTTGCCCGAAAAAAGCGCCATACTATACTATTTTTTTTTTTTATGACATTTGAGGTCGAAAAAATTTTGACTTTTTGCCCGAAAAAGCCATACTATACTATATTTTTATGACGTTTTTATGACATTTTTGAGGTCGAATTTTTTTTTGACTTTTTTTTATGACAAAAAAGGTCGAAAATTTTTTACTATACTATAGCGTATTATACTATGCGTTTTTTATGACATTTGAGAAAAATTTTTGACTTTTTTTTTTGCCGCCATACTATACTATACTGTTTTTTATGACTATACTATGGCGTTTTTTATGACGTTTTTTTTGACATTTTGAAAAAAATTTTGACTTTTTTGCCCGAAAAAAGCAGCATACTATACTATGGCGTTTTTTTTTATGACATTTTGAGGTCGAAAAAAAATTTTTTGACTTTTTTGCCGAAAAAAGCAGCCATACTATACTATAGCGTTTTTTATGACATTTTGAGGTCAAAAAAATTTTTTTTTTTTTTGCGATTTTGACGCATATACTATACTATAGCGTTTTTTTATGACATTTGAGGTCGAAAATTTTTTTTGACTTTTTGCCCGAAAAAAAGCATATACTATACTATGGCGTTTTTTATGACATTTTGAGGTCGAAAATTTTTTTTTGACTTTTTTTGCCCGAAAAAAGCAGCGCCATACTATACTATGACATTTTTTTTATGACTTTTTTTGAGGTCGAAAAGCGTTTTTTGACTTTTTTGCCCGATTTTGACTTTTTATACTATACTATGGCGATTTTTTTATGACATTTTGAGGGTCGAAAAAAATTTTGACTTTTTTGCCCGAAAAAAGCGCCACTACTATACTATGATTTTTTTTATGACATTTGAGGTCGAAAATTTTTGACTTTTTTTGTTTTTTTTGAAAGCGCCATACTATACTATAGCGTTTTTTATGACATTTTGAGGTCGAAAAAAATTTTTTGACTTTTTTTGCCCGAAAAACGCCATACTATACTATGGCGTTTTTATGACATTTTTTTTTTTGACTTTTTTTCCGAGGTCGCCATACTATACTATGGCGTTTTTATGACATTTTGAGGTCGAAAAAATTTTGACTTTTGCCCGAAAAGCGCCATACTATACTATGGCGTTTTTATGACATTTGAGGTCGAAAAAAAATTTTTGACTTTTTTTGCCCGATTTTGCGCCATACTATACTATGGCGTTTTTTATGACATTTTGAGGTCGAAAAAAAAAATTTTGACTTTTTTTTGCCCGATTTTGCAGCATATACTATACTATAGCGTTTTTATGACATTTTGAGGTCGAAAAAAATTTTGACTTTTTGCGAAAAAAAAGCGCATATACTATACTATGGCGTTTTTATGACATTTGAGGTCGAAAAAATTTTTGACTTTTTTTGCCCGAAAAAAGCAGCCATACTATACTATAGCGTTTTTTTATGACATTTGAGGTCGAAAAAATTTTGACTTTTTTTGCCGATTTTGCATTACATATACTATGGCGTTTTTATGACATTTTGGTCGAAAAAAATTTTGACTTTTTTTGCCGAAAAAAGCGCCATACTATACTATGGCGTTTTTTATGACATTTTGAGGTCGAAAAAAATTTTGACTTTTTTGTCCGAAAGCGCCATACTATACTATGGCGTTTTTTATGACATTTTGAGGTCGAAAAATTTTTTTGACTTTTTTGCCCGATTTTGGCGCCATACTATACTATGGCGTTTTTTATGACATTTTGAGGTCGAAAAAAACTTTTTTTTTTGACTTACTATTTATGCGTTTTTTTTTTATGACATTTGAAAAAAATTTTTGACCGATACTATACTATATGCGTTTTTTATGACATTTTGAGGTCGAAAAAATTTTTGACTTTTTTTTGCCCGAAAAAAGCGCCATACTATACTATACGTTTTTATGACTTTTTTTTGGTCGTTTTTTTTGACTTTTTGCCGATTTTTTTTCTGAAAAAATACTATATACGTTTTTGGCGTTTTTACTATGACGTTTTTTATGACATTTGGTCGAAAAAATTTTTTGACTTTTTTTTGCCGAAAAAAAGCGCCATACTATACTATGGCGTTTTTTATGACATTTGAGGTCGAAAATTTTTTTTGACTTTTTTTGCCGAAAAAAAAGCGCCATACTATACTATGGCGTTTTTTTATGACATTTTGAGGTCGAAAAAAATTTTTGACTTTTTTGACTTTTTTGCCGAAAAAAGCGCCATACTATACTATGGCGTTTTTATGACATTTTGAGGTCGAAAAATTTTTTGACTTTTTTGCCGAAATTTTGGCATACATACTATACTATGGCGTTTTTTATGACATTTTGAGGTCGAAAAAATTTTTTTGACTTTTTTTGCCGAAAAAGCAGCTATATACTATACTATGACATTTTTTATGACATTTTGAGGTACTATAAAGCGTTTTTTTTGACTTTTTTGAAAATTTTTTGACTTTTTATACTATACTATGGCGTTTTTTATGACATTTTGAGGTCGAAAAATTTTTTTGACTTTTTTGCCGAATTGGCGCCATACTATACTATGGCGTTTTTTTTATGACATTTTGACTTTTTGTCGAAAATTTGGCCATACTATTTTTTGCGTTTTTTTGCCGTCGAAAAAAATTTTGACTTTTTTTGCGCCATACTATACTATAGCGTTTTTTATGACATTTTGAGGTCGAAAATTTTTTTTTGACTTTTTTGCCGAAAAAAGCGCCATACTATACTATATGTTTTTTTTATGACATTTTGAGGTCGAAAAAAATTTTGACTTTTTTTTGCCGAAAAAAGCATACATACTATACTATGGCGTTTTTTATGACATTTTGAGGTCGAAAAAAATTTTTGACTTTTTTGCCGAAAAAAGCGCCATACTATACTATGGCGTTTTTTTATGACATTTTATGAAAAATTTTTTTTTGGTCGAAAAAAAATTATTGCGTTTTTTTTGAGGTCGAAAAATTTTTTGACTTTTTGCCCGAAAATAGCGCCATACTATACTATGCGTTTTTTTATGACATTTTGAGGTCGAAAATTTTTTTTGACTTTTTTGTCCGATTTGGCGCCATACTATACTATGGCGTTTTTTATGACATTTTGAGGTCGAAAAAAATTTTGACTTTTTTGCCGAAAAAAAGCGCCATACTATACTATGGCGTTTTTTTATGACATTTTGAGGTCGAAAAAATTTTGACTTTTTTGCTTTTTGCCATACTATACTATAGCGTTTTATGACATGACATTTAGGTCGAAGCGTTTTTTTTGACTTTTTTGAGAAAAAAAACTATACTATAGCGTTTTTTATGACATTTTGAGGTCGAAAAAAAATTTTGACTTTTTTATACTATACTATGGCGTTTTTTTATGACATTTGAGGTCGAAAAATTTTTTGACTTTTTTGCCCGAAAAAAGCAGCCATACTATACTATGGCGTTTTTATGACATTTTGAGTCGAAAAAAAATTTTGACTTTTTTGCCCCCGAAAAAAGCTATATACTATACTATAGCGTTTTTTATGACATTTTGAGGTCGCCAAAAAATTTTTTTTGACTTTTTTTGCCGATTTTTTGCGCCATACTATACTATAGCGTTTTTATGACATTTTGAGGTCGAAAAAAATTTTGACTTTTTTTGCCGAAAAAAGCAGCGCCATACTATACTATGGCGTTTTTTATGACATTTGAGGTCGAAAAAATTTTGACTTTTTTGACTTTTTTTTGCCCGCGCATGCTATACTATACTATGCGTTTTTTATGACATTTTGAGGTCGAAAAATTTTTTGACTTTTTTTGCCGAAAAAGCTATACTATACTATGGCGTTTTTATGACATTTGAGGTCGAAAAAATTTTTTTGACTTTTTTTTGAAAAAAGCAGCGCCATACTATACTATAGCGTTTTTTATGACATTTTGAGGTCGAAAAAAATTTTTGACTTTTTTTGCCGAAAAAAAAACGCCATACTATACTATGGCGTTTTTATGACATTTTGAGGTCGAAAAAATTTTTTTGACTTTTTTGCCCGAAAAAAGCGCCATACTATACTATGGCGTTTTTTTTATGACATTTTGAGGTCGAAAAAAATTTTTGACTTTTTTTTGCCCGAAAAAAAGCGCCATATACTATACTATGGCGTTTTTATGACATTTTGAGGTGAAAATTTTGACTTTTTTGTCGATTTTGAATACTATTTTTTGGCGTTTTTTATGACATTTTGAGGTCGAAAAAATTTTTGACTTTTTTTATACTATATACTATAGCGTTTTTTATGACATTTTGAGGTCGAAAAAATTTTTTTGACGAAAAATTTTTTTGCGTTTTTTGACAAAGCATACTATATACTATGGCGTTTTTTTTATGACATTTGAGGTCGAAAAAATTTTGACTTTTTTTGCCGATTTTGCGCCATACTATACTATGGCGTTTTTTATGACATTTTTGAGGTCGAAAAAAATTTTTGACTTTTTGCCGAAAAAAAACCATACTATACTATGGCGTTTTTATGACATTTTGGCGTCGAAAAAATTTTTGACTTTTTTTTGAAAAAAAAAAAATACTATTTGTTTTTTATTTTGAGGTCGAAAAATTTTTTTGACTTTTTACTATATGGCGTATTTTATGACGTTTTTATGACATTTTGAGGTCGAAAAAATTTTTGACTTTTTTTTGCCGATTTTGCGCTATATACTATACTATGGCGTTTTTTATGACATTTTGAGGAAAAAAATTTTTTGACTTTTTTTGCCGAAAAAAGCAGCCATACTATACTATGGCGTTTTTTATGACATTTTGAGGTCGAAAAATTTTTTTTGACTTTTTGCCGAAAAAAAAGCGCCATACTATACTATAGCGTTTTTATGACATTTTGAGTCGAAAAAAATTTTTGACTTTTTGCCCGAAAAAGCGCCATACTATACTATAGCGTTTTTATGACATTTTTCGAAAAAATTTTGACTTTTTGAAATTTTGGCATATACTATACTGACGTTTTTTGACATTTTGAGGTCGAAAAAAAAATTTTGACTTTTATACTATACTATGCGTTTTTTATGACATTTTGAGGTCGAAAAAATTTTTTTTGACTTTTTTGCCGAAAAAAGCGCATACTATACTATACTATGGCGTTTTTTTATGACATTTTGAGGTCGAAAAAAATTTTTGACTTTTTTGCCCGAAAAAAAGCGCCATACTATACTATAGCGTTTTTTTTATGACATTTTGAGGTCGAAAAAATTTTGACTTTTTTTTTGCCCGATTTTGCGCCATACTATACTATGGCGTTTTTTATGACATTTTGAGGTCGAAAAATTTTTTGACTTTTTGCCGATTTTTTATACTATACTATGGCGTTTTATGACATTTGAGGTCGAAAAATTTTTTGACTTTTTTGCCGAAAAGCCATACTATACTATGGCGTTTTTATGACATTTTGAGGTCGAAAAAATTTTTGACTTTTTTGCCCGAAAAAAAAAGCCATATACTATACTATGCGTTTTTTTTTATGACATTTTGAGGTCGAAAAAAATTTTTGACTTTTTTTGCCGAAAAAGCAGCATATACTATACTATGGCGTTTTTTTATGACATTTTGAGGTCGAAAAAATTTTTGACTTTTTTTGCCGAAAAAAGCGCCATACTATACTATGGCGTTTTTTATGACATTTTGAGGTCGAAAAAATTTTTTTGACTTTTTTGTCCGAAAAGCAGCCTATACTATACTATAGTTTTTTTATGACATTTTGAGGTCAAAAAAAATTTTTGACTTTTTTGCCCGAAAAAAAAGCATACTATACTATGGCGTTTTTTATGACATTTGAGGTCGAAAAAATTTTGGCGATTTTGCGCCATACTATACTATAGCGTTTTTTTGACTTTTTTTGTCCGCGTTTTTTTTTGGCGAAAAATTTTATACTATGGCGTTTTTATGACATTTTGAGGTCGAAAAAAAAATTTTTTTTTTTTTTTGCCCGAAAAAAGCGCCATACTATACTATGGCGTTTTTTATGACATTTTGAGGTCGAAAAATTTTTTTTTTGACTTTTTTGCCGAAAAAAGCGCCATACTATACTATGGCGTTTTTATGACATTTTGGTGAAAAAATTTTTGACTTTTTGGTCATACTATACTATGGCGTTTTTATGACATTTGAGGTCGAAAAATTTTTTGACTTTTTTGCCCGAAAAAAGCGCCATACTATACTATGGCGTTTTTTTTATGACATTTTGAGGTCGAAAAAATTTTTTTGACTTTTTTTGCCGAAAAAGCGCCATACTATACTATGGCGTTTTTTATGACATTTTGAGGTCGAAAAAAAATTTTGACTTTTTTTGCCCGAAAAAAGCGCTATACTATACTATAGCGTTTTTTTATGACATTTTGAGGTCGAAAAAATTTTTTGACTTTTTGCCCGAAAAAAGCAGCATACTATACTATGGCGTTTTTTTTATGACATTTTTGAGGTCGAAAATTTTTTGACTTTTTTTTGCCGATTTACTAGCTATAGCGTTTATACTATACTATAGCGTTTTTATGACATTTTTTGAGGTCGAAAAAAATTTTTTGACTTTTTTGCCGAAAAAGCGCCATACTATACTATGGCGTTTTTTTATGACATTTTGAGGTCGAAAAATTTTTTTGACTTTTTTGTCCGATTTTGCGCCATACTATACTACTATGGCGTTTTTTATGACATTTTGAGGTCGAAATTTTTTTGACTTTTTTGCCCGAAAAAACGCCATACTATACTATAGCGTTTTTTTATGACATTTGAGGTCGAAAATTTTTTTTTGACTTTTTGCCGAAAAAACGCATATACTATACAGCGTTTTTATGACATTTGAGGTCGAAAAATTTTTGACTTTTTTTTTTTACTATACTATACTATTTTTTTATACATTTTACTATACTATGGCGTTTTTTATGACATTTTGAGGTCGAAAAAAATTTTGACTTTTGCCCGAAAAAAAAGCAACTTTTACTATACTATGGCGTTTTTATGACATTTTGAGGTCGAAAAATTTTTTTTGACTTTTTTGCCCGATTTTGCCATACTATACTATGGCGTTTTTTATGACATTTTGAGGTCGAAAAAAATTTTTTGACTTTTTTTTGCCGAAAAAAGCGCCATACTATACTATGGCGTTTTTTATGACATTTTGAGGTCGAAAAAAATTTTGACTTTTTTGCCCGAAAAAAGCATATACTATACTATGGCGTTTTTTTTTATGACATTTTGAGGTCGAAAAAATTTTTGACTTTTTGCCCGAAAAAAAAGCGCCATACTATACTATGGCGTTTTTTATGAGGTTTTGAGGTCGAAAAAATTTTTTTTTGACTTTTTTTTTTGAAAAAAGCAGCCATACTATACTATAGCGTTTTTTATGACATTTTGAGGTCGTTTTTTTTTTGACTTTTTGCCGTCCGATTGCATGCCATACTATACTATGGCGTTTTTTATGACATTTTGAGGTCGAAAAATTTTTTGACTTTTTTTTGCGAAAAAGCAGCGCCATACTATACTATAGCGTTTTTTTATGACATTTTGAGGTCGAAAAAATTTTTTTGACTTTTTTTTGCCCGAAAAAAGCGCCATACTATACTATAGCGTTTTTTATGACATTTTGAGGTCGAAAAAAATTTTGACTTTTTTTTTTGAAAAAAAATATACTATACTATACTATGACATTTATAGTCGAAAAAATTTTTTTTATGACATTTTTGGTCGAAAAAAATACTTTGACGTTTTTTATTTTTTGAGGTCAAAAAAAAATTTTGACTTTTTGCCGAAAAATACTATACTATGGCGTTTTTTATGACATTTTTCGAAAAAAATTTTGACTTTTTGCCGATTTTTGCGCATATACTATGACGTTTTTTATGACATTTTGAGGTCGAAAAATTTTTTTTTTTTGCCCGAAAATTTACATATACTATACTATGGCGTTTTTTATGACATTTTGAGGTCGAAAAATTTTTTGACTTTTTTGAAAAAAAGCGCCATACTATACTATGGCGTTTTTTATGACATTTGAGGTCGAAATTTTTTTTGACTTTTTTTGCCGAAAAAAAGCGCCATACTATACTATGGCGTTTTTTATGACATTTTGAGGTCGAAAAATTTTTTTTTTTTTGACTTTTTTGACTTTTTGCCGAAAAAAGCATGCCATACTATACTATGGCGTTTTTTATGACATTTTGAGGTCGAAAAATTTTTTTGACTTTTTGCCCGAAAAAAAGCCATACTATACTATGGCGTTTTTTATGACATTTTGAGGTCGAAAAAAATTTTTTGACTTTTTTGCCCGAAATAGCTATATATACTATGGCGTTTTTTTATGACATTTTGGTCGAAAAATTTTTGACTTTTTTGTCGAAAAATTTTGAAGCCATACTATACTATAGCGTTTTTTATGACATTTTGAGGTCGAAAAAAATTTTGACTTTTGCCCGAAAAAAGCGCCATACTATACTATAGCGTTTTTTTATGACATTTGAGGTCGAAAAAACTTTTTTTGACTTTTTTGCCGAAAAAAGCAGCCATACTATACTATGGCGTTTTTTATGACATTTGGTCGAAAAAATTTTGACTTTTTTGCCGATTTTGCGCATACTATACTATGGCGTTTTTTATGACATTTTGAGGTCGAAAATTTTTTTTTTGACTTTTTTGCCCGAAAAAAGCGCCATACTATACTATGGCGTTTTTTATGACATTTTGAGGTCGAAAAAATTTTTGACTTTTTTTGCCGAAAAAAGCGCCATACTATATACTATAGCTTTTTTAGCGTTTTTATGAAAAAATTTTTTGACTTTTCGATTTTGCCATACTATAAAATAGCGTTTTTTTGACATTTTTGAGGTTTTTGACTTTTTTGCCGAAAAAAACTATACTATACTATGGCGTTTTTATGACATTTTGAGGTCGAAAAATTTTTTGACTTTTTTGCCCGATTTTGCGCCATACTATACTATGGCGATTTTTTTTATGACGTTTTTTTGACATTTTGGAGGTCGAAAAAAAATTTTTTGACTTTTTTGCCCGAAAAAAGCGCCATACTATACTATAGCGTTTTTTATGACATTTTGAGGTCGAAAAATTTTTTGACTTTTTTTGCCGAAAAAAAAACGCCATACTATACTATGGCGTTTTTTATGACATTTTGAGGTCGAAAAAAATTTTGACTTTTTTGCGAAAAAAAGCGCCATACTATACTATGGCGTTTTTTATGACATTTTGAGGTCGAAAAAAATTTTTGACTTTTTTTGAAAAAAGCGCATACTACTATACTAAAGCGTTTTATGACGCCATACTATACTATGGCGAATTTTTTTTTATGCGTTTTTTGACATTTTGAAAAAATTTTTGACTTTTTTTGCCGAAAAAAGCATATACTATACTATAGCGTTTTTTATGACATTTTGAGGTCGAAAAATTTTTTGACTTTTTTGCCCGAAAAAAAGCGCCATACTATACTATGGCGTTTTTTATGACATTTTGAGGTCGAAAAAATTTTTTTGACTTTTTTTGCCGAAAAAACGCCATACTATATACTATACTATGGCGTTTTTTTATGACATTTGAGGTCGAAATTTTTTTTTTGACTTTTTTGCCGATTTTTGAAAAAAAAGCCATACTATACTATGGCGTTTTTATGACATTTGAGGTCGAAAAAATTTTGACTTTTTTGCTTTTTTTACTATATGCGTTTTTTTGACATTTGAGGAAAAAAATTTTTTGACTTTTTTTTTGCCGAAAAAAGCGCCATACTATACTATGGCGTTTTTTATGACATTTTGAGGTCGAAAAAAATTTTGACTTTTTGCCCGAAAAAAAGCGCCATACTATACTATGGCGTTTTTTATGACATTTGAGGTCGAAAAAAATTTTGACTTTTTTGCCGAAAAAAAGCATACTATACTATACTATGACGTTTTTTATGACTTTTTTTTGAGGTCTATAAAAAAAATTTTGACTTTTTTTGCCGATTTTGGCGCCATACTATACTATGAGCGTTTTTATGACATTTTGAGGTCGAAAAATTTTTTTTGACTTTTTGTCGATTTTGAAAAAAGCGCCATACTATACTATGGCGTTTTTTATGACATTTTGAGGAAAAAAAAATTTTTTGACTTTTTTGCCGAAAAAAGCCATACTATACTATGGCGTTTTTTATGACATTTTGAGGTCGAAAAAAATTTTTGACTTTTTGACTTTTTTTGCCGATTTTGCGCCATACTATACTATAGCGTTTTTTATGACATTTTGAGGTCGAAAAATTTTGACTTTTTTGCCGAAAAAAAGCGCCATACTACTATAGCGTTTTTATGACATTTTGGTCGAAAAATTTTTTTTTTTATGACATTTTGAGGTCTATAAAGCGTTTTTTTGACATTTTTTTTGACTTTTTGCGATTTTGCAGCCATACTATACTATGGCGTTTTTTTTATGACATTTGAGGTCGAAAAAAAATTTTTGACTTTTTTGCCGAAAAAAGCATATACTATACTATGGCGTTTTTTATGACATTTTTGAGTCAAAAAAAATTTTTGACTTTTTTGCCCGAAAAAAAGCCATATACTATACTATAGCGTTTTTATGACATTTTGAGGTCGAAAAAATTTTTGACTTTTTGCCCGAAAAAAGCCATACTATACTATGGCGTTTTTTATGACATTTTGAGGTCGAAAAAAAAAACTTTTTTTGACTTTTTTGCCCGAAAAAAATAAGCCATACTATACTATAGCGTTTTTTATGACATTTGAGGTCGAAAAATTTTTTGACTTTTTTTTGCCGAAAAAAGCGCATATACTATACTATAGCGTTTTTATGACATTTTGAGGTCGAAAAAATTTTTGACTTTTTTCCGAAAAAAGCAGCCATACTATACTATGGCGTTTTTTATGACATTTTGAGGTCGAAAAAATTTTTGACTTTTTTGCCGAAAAAAGCGCCATACTATACTATGGCGTTTTTTATGACATTTTGAGGTCGAAAAAACTTTTTTTTGACTTTTTTTGCCCGAAAAAAAAAGCCATACTATACTATGGCGTTTTTTATGACATTTTGAGTCGAAAAAATTTTGACTTTTTTTTTTGCCGAAAAAAGCATACATACTATACTATGATTTTTTATGACATTTTGAGGTCGAAAAAATTTTTGACTTTTTTGCCGATTTGGCAGCATATACTATACTATATGCATTTTTTTTTTGACTTTTTTGCCCGAAAAAAGCGCATACTAAATGGCGTTTTTTGACATTTTGAGGTCGAAAAAAAATTTTTGCCCGAAAAAAGCGCCATACTATACTATGGCGTTTTTATGACATTTTGAGGTCGAAAAATTTTTGACTTTTTTGCCCGAAAAAAGCCATACTATACTATAGCGTTTTTTATGACATTTGAGGTCGAAAAAATTTTGACTTTTTTTGCCGAAAAAAAGCGCCATACTATACTATGGCGTTTTTATGACATTTTGAGGTCGAAAAAAATTTTTGACTTTTTTTGCCCGATTTTGCGCCATACTATACTATGGCGTTTTTTATGACATTTTGAGGTCGAAAAAAAATTTTGACTTTTTTGACTTACTTTTTATGGCGTTTTTTATGACTTTTTGAGGCCATACTTTTTATACTATGGCGTTTTTATTTTTTATGACATTTTGAGGTAGCTATACTAAAGCGTTTTTTTGACATTTGAGGTCGAAAAAAATTTTTTTTTTCGATTTTGCAGCCATACTATACTATGGCGTTTTTTATGACATTTGAGGTCGAAAAAAAATTTTGACTTTTTTCGAAAAACGCCATACTATACTATAGCGTTTTTTATGACATTTTGAGGTCGAAAAAAAATTTTGACTTTTTTGCCCGAAAAAAACGCCATACTATACTATAGCGTTTTTTTTATGACATTTTGAGGTCGAAAAATTTTTTGACTTTTTTTGCCGAAAAAAGCGCCATACTATACTATAGCGTTTTTATGACATTTTGAGGTCGAAAAAAATTTTGACTTTTTTTGCCGAAAAAAGCATATACTATACTATGGCGTTTTTATGACATTTTGAGGTCGAAAAAAATTTTGACTTTTTTTTGCCCGAAAAATTTTGCCATACTATACTATGGCGTTTTTTATGACATTTTGAGGTCGAAAAATTTTTTTGACTTTTTGCCGAAAAAAACGCCATTTTTTTTGAGCCGAAAAATTTTGACTTTTTTGCCGAAAAAAGCATATACTATACTATAGCGTTTTTTTATGACATTTTGAGGTCGAAAAAATTTTTTTGACTTTTTTGCCGAAAAAAACGCCATACTATACTATGGCGTTTTTTATGACATTTTGAGGTCGAAAAAATTTTGACTTTTTTTTTTGCCCGAAAAAAGCGCGTTTTTATACTATACTAGCGTTTTTATGACATTTGAGGTCGAAAAAATTTTGACTTTTTTTGCCGAAAAAAGCATATACTATACTATGGCGTTTTTTTATGACATTTTGAGGTCGAAAAAATTTTGACTTTTTTTGCCCGAAAAAAGCAGCATACTATACTATAGCGTTTTTATGACATTTTGAGGTCGAAAAAAATTTTTTGACTTTTTTTGCCCGAAAAAAGCGCCATACTATACTATGGCGTTTTTATGACATTTTGAGGTCGAAAAATTTTTTTTGACTTTTTGTGCCGATTTTGGCGCCATACTATACTATGGCGTTTTTTATGACATTTTGAGGTCGAAAAATTTTGACTTTTTTGCCAGATTTTTTTTTTTGCCCGACATTTGGTCGAAGCCATACTATACTACTATACTATATTTTTTATGACATTTGAGGTCGAAAAAATTTTTGACTTTTTTGCCCGAAAAAAGCCATACTATACTATGGCGTTTTTTTATGACATTTTGAGTCGAAAAAATTTTGACTTTTTTTGAAAAAGCGCCATACTATACTAGCGTTTTTTATGACATTTTGAGGTCGAAAATTTTTTTTGACTTTTTGCCCGAATTTTGCGCCATACTATACTATGGCGTTTTTTATGACATTTTGAGGTCGAAAAAAAAATTTTTTGACTTTTTTTGTCCGATTTTGCGCCATACTATACTATGGCGTTTTTTTATGACATTTGAGGTCGAAAAATTTTTGACTTTTTTTTGCCGAAAAAAAGCATATACTATACTATGGCGTTTTTATGACATTTTGAGGTCGAAAAAAAAATTTTTTGACTTTTTGCCGAAAAAAAAACGCATATACTATACTATACTATGGCGTTTTTATGACATTTTGAGGTCGAAAAAATTTTTTGACTTTTTTTTTGACTTTTTTGACCGAAAAAAGCGCCATACTATACTATGGCGTTTTTTATGACATTTGAGGTCGAAAAAAATTTTTTGACTTTTTTTGCCCGAAAAAAGCGCCATACTATACTATGGCGTTTTTTTTATGACATTTTGAGGTCGAAAAAATTTTGACTTTTTTTTTGCCCGATTTTGCGCCATACTATACTATGGTACTATTTATTTTTTATGACATTTTGAGGTCGAAAAAAATTTTTGACTTTTTTGCCCGAAAAAAGCCATACTATACTATAGCGTTTTTATTTTTTGAGGTCGAAAAACATTTTGAGGTCAAAAAAAACATTTACTATTATGACGTTTTTATTTTGAGGTCGAAAATTTTTTGACTTTTTTGCCGATTTTGCACATACTATACTATGGCGTTTTTTATGACATTTTGAGGTCGAAATTTTTTTTGACTTTTTTGCCCGAAAAAGCCATACTATACTATAGCGTTTTTTTTATGACATTTTGAGGTCGAAAAAATTTTTGACTTTTTTTGTCCGATTTTGGCGCCATATACTATACTATGGCGTTTTTTATGACATTTTGAGGTCGAAAAAAATTTTGACTTTTTTGCCCGATTTTGGCGCCATATACTATACTATGGCGTTTTTTTATGACATTTGAGGTCGATTTTTTTTTTTGACTTTTTGACATTTGAGGTCCGAAAAAAGCAGCCATACTATACTATGGCGTTTTTTATGACATTTTGGTCGAAAAATTTTGGTTTTTTTTGCCCGATTTTGCAGCTATATACTATTTATGACGTTTTTTTTTGACTTTTGCCGAAAAATTTTGACTTTTTTGCCCGAAAAAAAGCGCCACTATACTATGGCGTTTTTATGACATTTTGAGGTCGAAAAAAATTTTGACTTTTTTGCCCGAAAAAGCGCCATACTATACTATAGCGTTTTTTATGACATTTTGAGGTCGAAAAATTTTTTGACTTTTTTGCCGATTTTGCGCCATACTATACTATACTATTTTTTTTTTATGACATTTTGAGGTGAAAAAAAAAATTTTGCGTTTTTTTTTGCCCGATTTTTTTGACGCTATACTATACTATAGCGTTTTTTATGACATTTTGAGGTCGAAAAAAAATTTTGACTTTTTTTGCCGAAAAAAAGCGCCATACTATACTATAGCGTTTTTATGACATTTTGAGGTCGAAAAAAATTTTTGACTTTTTTTGCCCGAAAAAAGCGCCATACTATACTATGGCGTTTTTTATGACATTTTGAGGTCGAAAAAATTTTTTGACTTTTTTTGCCCGAAAAAAGCGCCATACTATACTATAGCGTTTTTATGACATTTTGAGGTCGAAAAAATTTTTTTGACTTTTTTTTTGTCCGATTTTGGCGCATATATACTATACTATAGCGTTTTTTATGACATTTTGAGGTCGAAAAAATTTTTTGACTTTTTGCCCGAAAAAACGCCATACTATACTATGGCGTTTTTTATGACATTTTGAGGTCGAAAAAAAAATTTTGACTTTT
>JAFBJY010001181.1:0-18112 GCA_016801885.1 Toxotes chatareus | reverse complement strand
AAAAAATTGTCGGACCAAATGGACCAGAACCAAAAAAAAAAATAGGGGAAAAAACCAAAATACCATAAAGGTGTTGACAGATGGTTACTTGTGATGTTGTGTGTGTCTACGCCTGTCAGGATGTCTGATCACGAGGAAGGCTGTGCTTCTCTGGCCTCAGCTCTGAGCTAACCCCCTCCATCTGAGGCTGGACCTGAGCTACAATCACCCAGAGACTCGGGGTGAAGCTGCTGTCTGCTGGACTGAAGGATCCACACTGGAGACTGGACACCCTCAGGTATGGAGAGGCCTGCTGCAGCCACAGGCAGTGTGTGATAGAGGAGGAAGAGCTGGAAACATTTAGGTGTCAGCTGATGACAGATCTCTACACAAGGGGTTTGAATTCAACAACTACCAAGGGGTTTCTCTAATCTGACTTCAGTATCTCATCGGGACTCACTGTGTCATATTTAGAGAAAATATGTGAAAATCAATCATTAAATCAGGTGTGGTCAGCTGTTTCTTGACCTGAGCAGGACTTTCTCAGACTGGATTTCATGCTGCATCAATAAGAATCTACCCCTGCTCAGAGACATTCATCCCAGTTTTTCCCAAACCCAGGAGGAAATGAAATCAGGTCTCGATCTGTCTCTGTCTTCTAAAATATCCGATCAATAATCAGCTGAACCTCTCGAGATCCTGATCTTGTCATTCTGAGATCTTTGTTGTGTCTGACCCCAAAAGTGATATCAAATGGAGAAGACAAATGATGAAATCTTTCCTCCATGTCACCTCCCTGTCGTATCATTCCAAGATAAGAACTCCAGGTCATTTGTCTCTTTGCTGAATGAACAGAATAATCAAAGCATCTGTGTATGAGAGCCATGTAATGTCCATGTTTGCATCTGAAAGAAACGTGTGGTCTGACCCCTCCTCCTTTCAGGGTGGAGCCTGGTGGAGCCCGATGTTGAGACCAGGTCTGAGGAAAGTTAAGGGGGTTTTCATTTGATTCTTGAAAACAAAGCAGCTCACATTCAACCATCTTCAAGTTCAATCAATGATCAGGTATAGATCAATAACTGCAGCTGTGTTGGTTTTCTTCTTCCATCAGATTTTTTGGAACCACCATCGCAAAACAGTAAACAAAAAGATCAAACTGTCTGCCAACAACGGGAAGGTGACCGGGAAGGAGGATCAGTCTTTTCCTGATTCCAGACAGATTTACCGTGGTCTCAGCTGCTGTGTAGTAATGGTCTGACTGGTCGCAGATGGGAGTAATGGGGAAGGAATTTTATATATCAGGGGGCGAGAATAAGAAGGAAGGAAAAAAAATGTTTGTTTGGAAAAACGATCATTCCTGGAGACTGGCTCTCGTGGTGGTTCTCTGTTTGCACAAAAAACAGTGACCCCTGCTCCTCCTCTTCATCATCTTCCTGTCCGGGGGACAGTTGTGGATTCCTGTGGCCTCTGTTTTTCGAGTCTCCTCGACTCCTATCCCCCTCCCTTAAACCCCACATTCACTGAACCTCTGTTCCGGGTTTTGGGGCTCGGGTTTCTTGTGGTGGGGTTCCTATTGTCTCTTGAGAGGTGCAGAGGGGCCCCCATGTTAAGAAACTCTCTCCTCTGAACAGATAGTTCAGTCTGACATGTCTGTCTTTTTTACCAAAAACACCTTTTCAGATTCTTTTTGCGTCTTTTTTAAACTCTTCTAAATGTTTCCCTTAAACTTCTTCCCTTCCACCTTTAAAGATGGAAACGTTAAATACAGGAAAAAAATGTTGCTGATTTTTTATTTTTTTTAAGATTCTCATCATGATCTTGCCCTTTTCTTAAAAGCATCATTGTGAACATCAGTTTTGTCTTTCTCAAAATTGGGAAAAGGGCGTTCGGTTCAACAAAATTGCCAGTTTATCTGAAAGATCTAAAAAAAACAAAGATAAAACGGTTTTTAATTTGTTTTTATAAATTTGGGATGAATAATGTAAAAGACTGGGGTGTTGCATCAGACTTGAGCTGGCCCAAAGGCAGCATCTGAACATCTGTGAATCAAACATTGTGCGGGGTTTAAGTCACTTTGAGGGGGCCTGTCCCCAAAATGGGGGGTTTGGGAGCTTGTCCCCCATTACCCCCTACCCCTCCCAAAATGACTTTTCAATAAAAAAAAATGAGATACTTAAAAACGTGTTTCACTGAAGAATGTGAAAACCTTCGGAGCACTGAGAAGGGGCCTTTTTGTTGATGCCGCCCGAAAGCTGCTCCTCAGCTGAGCGGGCCAAAAAAAGGGGGGTGAACTGCCAATGAAAACAGGGGTGAGTTTGAGTGTGACACAACATCCAGTTCATTTTTTCCCATGATGTTTCAGTTGTAATACATCACAAAAGTTTGAGTCTGCTGAAGTGCAAATGAAGGGGAAAACCTCTCACAATCAACTAAAACACTTTTCCCGAATGATGCCTCATACACTGAGGTGTTTCGAAAATCAACTGACCCGTAGGTTTTTTAAAAATTGAAGGAACAAACAACGGGGTCCCATTGACCGTGGTCCTGACGCTTTGACATCACAGACAAGAATGGACAGTGCTCTTAAAAAAGGTGAGTGTTAGGGGAAAGGGCCTCTGTTGTAGATGAAAATTTCCTAGTCCAGTGGCTGCCCCTCGTGGGGTCCTGCAGAAATCCCTCCTGGGCTTTGGATTATTTATCTTGTTCTCCACAGGTTGTGAATGGCTTTAAAGTTAAAAAGCAGCCAGTAGAGGAGATAAATAGGGGTTTATATCCCCGACTTTTAAAAGTATTTTTGGGTGAGGGTGTTTTAACTTTCCCAACTGGAAAAAGATGGGATATCCGTTCATTTCCCCCCTTTCCCGTGGAAGGGCAGATTGAGGTTCAGAAGTGTTTGGGTAATATCATCCTTTTCAATTGGATTCTTGGAACGAGTTAAAAAACTGTAGTTGATTATTGTTTTTGAAAACAACTCTTCATGATCATCTGTTTTGTGGAGGAAACCCAATAATTCCAGGTTTACCCCATGTGTTACCACAGCGTTTGTTTTTTCATGTGATTTTTGTGATGGTTTTGTTAACTTTTTGCTTTTTGTGTTATTTGTCTGTATTGTTTTTTGGTTGTGTTGTTTTTTTAATGTGCTATGCTGTGTTGTTGTGTTTCTTTCTTGAAAATCACCAAAAAAACAGCACAAAAAAACAAGCGTAACAACCTAATTAACGTTTGTTGCGCGGGGCAGCACAGTACACAAACGAAAAAAACCAAGAAAAACACACCATCCCCACCAAAATGCCCAAAACTCAACACATCAACACACACATCGGGAATGGGGCAAATTGTGGAATGTGTAAA
The DNA here is from genome assembly GCA_016801885.1 of Toxotes chatareus. NCBI lineage: Eukaryota > Metazoa > Chordata > Actinopteri > Toxotidae > Toxotes > Toxotes chatareus. The sequence goes on along the minus strand of JAFBJY010001181.1, from coordinate 14,782 downwards.
AACCTATAACACAGCCAAAAGATCCAAACACATTTTAAAAAATTTTGGGCCCGTTCATTTTTTTGGCGGGTCTTTCTGGGGGTTTACCCATTGAAAATGCACGCTTTCTCTCTGATAATCACCTTCATTTCACCCACTTCTCTGGGACAAAGATTGTGCTCATCGGGACTTGTGTTTGTTTTCTTGCTGGGGATCACTGTGTACAGGCTTCTTGGTGCTCTGCTTGAGCCAGCATTGAGGAGGAGCCAGGGGGAAGTGGGTCATACGGTGTAGCTGGAGGAGAACCAGAGAAAGGTTGAGATGAGTTCAGGGCTGAATTTAGGAGGAGCTTGGAGAAGCAGGAGGTGGGTCAGTGCTGACTGGGTGTGAGCTTTGAGGAGCTGATGGAGGGGTGGAACCAGACACCTTCTGGAGAATTAGCCTTGGCTGGTCGGCTGCTCGGCTTGGTGGGGAGAAAGTCGAAGTGAAAATCAGAAACTAACTCAAGCTGTAAACTGCACGTCACATGAAATTCACAGTCAAACATGAAGTATGACAGTTAAGTTCTGCTGTTGAGCAGGTCTGATGTTGAAGAAGCTCCAGATATCAGTATGTGGTAGTAATGAATGAAACTGACACCATGCTTCTCTTTTGCCAAATCACAGAGCACACTGATATAGGCTCAGTGTACAGAATGCAGATTTGAATTGACTGACTGTCACACTCATACTGCTGAAAGTCAGAATTTTTTTAAATATAAATTCCTTTAGACTGTATGCTATTAGGCTAAAGAGTGTGCAAACACATTTACCAACTTTAACACTTTAACTTATGAATTTTAATATTATTTTCATACTTTAAGACAGCACAACCTCTTTGTGAAGCCTCTCCATGACTGTGGCAAAACCACAACACATGTGTGTGTGTGTGTGTGTGTGTGTGTGTGTGTGTGTGTGTGTGTGTGAAGAGAGAGAGATCAAGTGTGTGTTTGTTGTTTATGTTCTCAGTGTCAGAGTCTAATTAAAGTTGTATTCAGTGCAGAGTACTACAGTACAATTCAAGTGCTAACACTGAACATTATTCACAACCTCACTGACAAGAAAAACTCTATATACTGAAAACACTGACATTGATACAATTGACAGTTTTATTGCTTCATGATGCATCTGCTTCATTGATCTGATGTATTTCTCTGTGAGTCACATTGTACTATAATCTGTGCAGATGTTCCAACTAACATTCAGTATCTTCATCCACAGAAACTCCTCACTGTCTCACAGAAGACACAGAGACAAAAGGTGAAGCTCCATTTACCTGGACACTAGACACTGATTCACTTCATCTCCCTCAGAGCTGCTGAACTGTACATGAGTGTTTAAATCAACGTCAAACTGCTTTTATTGCGAGACAAATCAGAGCCATAGTGGAGCGTCTGTAGCAGTTAGTCTGAAGAATCCTACAGCTCAGCAGCCTGAGGAGCTCAGAGGAAGAAGAGAGGCGGACTGAGAGGAGAAAGAGGAGGAGTTCACCTGCTTGCTGAAGATGCTTTGACTCACTAGTAGTTTTTAATGGGTCAAAGGTCATTCTGGAGGGCAGTGACCCTTCAATATCAGTTTGAAAATCATCAGACAGATAAAAAAAGGCTCCAGCTTTGCTGATGTCAGGTGTTGAAATGTTTTCAAGGTAACTCAGCCTTCCCAAAAAATTGGTTTAAAGTTGAGAAAATTCTTATTAAACCAATGTTAGAAAATCAACATAACATTGACACCCAGACCCCTTTGATAAAAGTTTATGTCAATGGAGCCCCCAAATATTCAATCTGTTCTTCACCAGAAAGAAGAAAATTTTCTGATCATGGTATAATTCTTCATCATTCTTTCATCCTCCTTTGTCCAGCAACATAGGTGAAAAGTAGTGCCATTCATTTTATCATTCTGCTCTCAGGTGTATAATACAGATGGTTATTATACAAACAATGGTGACCTCATTCATTGATCCTCTCTGAGGGAGTCTTGCTTTGTTTTTCCACACACCCTCCACAGTGTATTCCCTCAAATCAGGAAATGTAAATTGTAACTAAGAACGGTGGCCAGGGGTTTCCAGTCCACTGTACATGATGACAATAAAAAAAAAAATAACGCTACTGAATGAACTTATTTCTTCAATATGACAGATGATGTAAAATATACCCGTTGTGGAAGCAATTTTTACTTTGCACCTCAAACACACATTCAGATGACACATGAATGAAAATTCCTTGTGTGGAAGAAAATGTGCTAGATTTGTTTAGTATCTTTTTTAGGCGGTGGAACACCAATGAGTTGAAGCTATTTTGGCGATTTGCGTATGGCTGAGCCTTTTGAGTTGGTGAAAAGTCTTTGTTGTCAATGTCCATTAATCTTCAGGTGGTCCCCCTCCCTTTTTGCTGTTATATTATTTAATCCACTTTCAAAATCAGAACAATGTTATCACATTAACAACAACAACGTACATTATGTCCAGTTCTCACGAGGCTCATGGTGTCAAACGTTTACAGGAAAGCACTGAGGGACAATCATTTATGATGGTTGGATTATTACAAACGAAAGTCTTAAGGATGTGGATGAAAAGAAGGATGGATCGGGAGTGTTACTGTCCCTGCTCTGAGTGTTTGAATCCCCCCCTGTTCCCCACTAATAAGGGACCTATCTGGGGGAAAACCTGCTTGAGTAAAATTTCTTTGTCTTGAAGTCAGTAAATTTTAAAAAAAAAGTGAATAATTGTTCATACAGTGTGAAACAATTAGTTTTAAGAAAATAAACAAATCTGTGGCTGCTGCGCTCCCCCTCTTCTCTGCTCCCCATAGTGGGGTGGAGAAGGTTGGGCTCTGCACTTCACACTGAAACAGCTGCTGCTGTCCTTGGTCAATTCACCCCCCCAGCTGAATGGCCCTGGTGAACGGGAACACAGAATATTTTTTTTCCCCAAAAAGCAGCTTCACTTCCTGCAGCAGTCCCTGGGGAGAGAGTTGGGGTGGGGGCCCCTTTTTTTGTGGGCATCTTCAAATCAGCCCAAGGACCCCTGGGGTCAAAAGATCTCGCTTCTTCTCTCAGTCAACACACCTGTTTCCCCAAAATTACTTGAACACTGACATACAAGGTTTGCTGGAGGACAAAAACTGGGGCTGAAATAAATTTAGAAAAAAAGAATTAGGCTAGATTTAACTCAGAACAAAAGGGACTGAACTCAAAATGAATCTGAATTTTTTCTAATGAGAAAATGCAATGTGGAGGACATGTTCTGAAGAGGGGGTTTCTGGTTAAAGTCTGTTTCTAGACTTTGAAGAAGTCTTTCGCAGAGAGTTAGAAAGGGCGGGGGAAACAAGGGAAAAACCCCGGCCAGGAAAGGGGTTTGGTATTGTTGGTAAAAAACATGCAGTAAAACCCCCAAATTTGAAAGGGGATGGCCCCACTTTGAAAACGGATTATCCCAGATCAAAAAAAGAAATGGATTTGGGAACACGGCACCTGTCGCCCAAAATCAGTAACTAGGGTGAACTGTGAAGCGGAAAAGGGCTTTTTTTAAAGGGATTTCACCCAAAAGGGGTCAGTGGGACCCAATTTAATATTTGATTCAGCCCAAATGCAACCCCTAAGTCGTGAGCCAGCACAACCCCCAAGGGTTTAAAAGTTTTAAACTTCTCTCGATGCATCATCAAATTTGAGCCCAAGATGGGGCCCCTAAGACCTTTCTTCGTTTTTTTGTTACCATTCTGTAACAATATGATTAAGAATGAAGTTGGGGGGGGGTCAAGGGGGAGGGGACAAATGTATTTCAGTTTTTTAAAAATAAGTTAAACCTTTTAGAAAATTCCTTTTTTCTTGACTTAACCCATTTCTTGTTTTTTCCACCACCCCCCCACAGATTTGGGCGTTTTAATTTCATGAATGAAATTAATCAGCACCCAAAAGTGATGTTCCCTTTGCGAAAACAGACTACAAGACTTCAAAATTTTTTTTATCTTTCGCAAATAGACGTAATTTGCAAGTAAAGCACAATGTCCTTAAAAATGAAGTCCCGGGTTTAAAAAATATAGCTGAAAAACCTTGACTGTTTTTCCCGAAACAAAACTGGTGGATGAGCTCCCAGAGACCATGCAAAATCGTATTTTCTGGTGAAAATTTTTTTGTTTCCCCCCCTTTGGGGCCTCCATACTTTTTGAACAAACTTATTTCCTTTTTGAAAGGGGGGAAAAAGGGCACTTTATATCTGTGAATTTTTTTTGTTCTTTCTATCCTGTGACAGTGGAAATAAAAAGTTGTGTTGAGAAAAAGTCCATCTTTTACACTTTACGGGTTGGACGTAAATAATAAAAAAATTTTCTTCGTAGATTTCCATTTTAGCTGGGGGAAGAATAAAAAAAAAAAACAGTTTGTGGCCTAAAGTAAGGGAATAAATCGTTTGTCAGCTTGTTTGCACACAGATAACTCTTTTACCCAATGAGACCAACTAGACTTCTTCTTTTGACCCCCCCACATATACTGGAACACCACTTATATGGGACAATCAGCCCTTTGCTACATGAAGTTTTAGACTGAAAAAAAATATATTTTTTTAATTTTCCATCATATATCAAAAGTGGGAAAAATGCAAAATTTTTCCCTATGAGCTTTTGTTTCACCTTTTTTCCTCAGCTCTGTTTTTAGTTATAAAGAAAGATACGGTCGACTCATGTTGTTTTCCCTTTCAGCTCATCTTCTGTCTTGGAAAAAAAACTTCACAATGTATTTAAATCACATGGTCAGGTGGAACTCACAAGTTTTAAAAATTTATAAAAGAACTTTTTTTTTTTGGAATTTGACGTGTCCCTGTGACTGTCCACCTGAGTTTAATGTTTAACGGGGCGAGACAAATCCAGAGACAAACTGCTGGTAAGAAAAGGAACCCCAGACCCTTTTCCCTTCCCCTCTGGTAAAAGTTCCGGGAGGGGGGCCTTGTGTGTAAACAGCAGAAGAAGGGGAAATCTCCAGTTTGTTTCATCAAGCCCGGGTTTTTCCTCCCCTCGGGCCCTCTGCAGCCTTTTCTTTTGGGAAAAGAACCCGCTGGCAGGGCCGCGGGAAAGGGGCGGGTTTGCAGCTGATTAAAGGACACCTGTTTTTCTTCGGAACACCCCTTGGGGTCCCGCCCGCTTTCCCCTTTTATTTTAAGGCAAAGGATCGTTTCCCCTTTTTATTTTTTGTCCTGGGTTTCCCGGGGAAAAACCGGGGCGAAGGGGAAATTTTATACCGTGGATTTTATTTGCGTGTGTCCGTCTGATGCTGACTGAGTTTTGGGTCTGTATGACGTCCCTTCCCGGCCCTGACAGACAGAGGTCTGCGCTCCTCTCTTTCTCTGCTTTTTAGAAAATTTTTTCTCTAAATGAAATTAGTGATGGGAGCTGAGCCAGGGTGACAGCAGCTTCTGCAATGGGAGGTGTGACACAGAGCAGAGCAGCCCAAAGGGTGATGGCAATACAGCCCCGTCATCTCCTCTCGCACAGTATGAAATGGGGCAGAAAATGGGGTGTTGGACTGTTCCCCTGCTGGGCTTTTTCTGGGGCTGGTCTCTCTGATGAAATTGTGTGTGACGTTTTGACCATTTTTTAGTTGTGTTTTATTGTTAAATAGCTGTAGTTATAAATAAGTTTTGATTCAAAAATCTATTTGAAAAAGAGGACGGGGGTAAGAAAGGATGAGTTTTTTTGTTCTCTCTCTTTACTTTAAATAAAACATGTCAGCAGTAAGTAATGATGCTCTCCCGACTGTAAGTGTATCGGGTCTGAGAGGTTTTAAATGTTTGGGAATGGTTTGGACAGAAGCAAGAGTGAAACAGCTGTCAGTTCGACCATCTGAAAATCAGGAAAATCTGATCGGTCTTTAAAGGTCGGGAATCAGTAACCACCTGATGTTTACCCGTCAAAACCCCAAACACAAAGCAGGGGCCTCCTCCCTTTATCTAAAAATCTTTTTAAAAACCAGATGAACTGAATCAATGAGCTGAGGGCATCTTTCAAAACTCCCAAAAAAATGTCTGTGATTAATTAATGAATTTATTTAGTTCTGGTGTTAGTTGGGCCGGCTTGTAGCGGAGTTTTGGAGACATTTTGTTGATTTTATATTTTCCCGACTTAAAAACTTTGATTGTGATTCAAGATGATGCTTTTTTTTTTTGAACATCAACTTTAAACAAAACACCATTCAAACAAGCAGTTACCACAGGACACCCTCAGAGGTCTCAGGTCCATGCATCAGCAGGTTGGGGGAGCTGTTTTGTAGCATGGAGGATCAACAGCACATCAGGCAGGTGGGCAATACTGATACCGATACCTGAACGATACTTTTTTTCAATGCCGAGTTTCTAAAAAATCTATTCTAGAAAATCTCCATTACATCTATCTCCATATGCATGGAGTGTGTGTGTTTGTCCTTTGATGCCTTTAGTGTATCAACATTCCTGAGTCTGATATCTGGGCTGCAGTAAGTGGACACACAGCCAGAGACAAAGTTCAGAAGTCAAACAGGAGCAGAAACAGTTGGACTGGACAGGACTTTACTCATGGTTTCACAGAAGAAAGAAGCCTTTCGAATATTTCTGCACAATTATTAACCAGGAAGGGAGGGAGCTACTGCTGTTACACAAAGGACAAGAGGAAACTACAGGAAGGTCAAGATCCTCCAAAGGTTTCCAGTAAGTCAGTACATGTTAGTAGTTTCATGTCCAGTGTCTAGTTAGAAGTTAATGTTTTGAAATGTTTTGTCCAAATGATGTTTGCTGAGAGTGGGGCGACAAGTAATCGCATACCCATAAGCCAGTGGTTGATTGTGTGTAACTTATCATTCATAGACAATATTGAGTTTTTTTTTTTTTAATGCTGATCATGACTGTGAGATATTCTCATGGCTGCTCAACTTGCCTTTGTTTTTGGTGTAGTGCACTGTGGTTTGTGTTAAAGGAAAGGATTTCTAGGAAGTTTGTACTGTCTGCAACAAAGATCCTTTCTAAAAGAAATTCTAATGGAAATGATGGAGTTGGACGTCACAGCACAAAGTGGAGAGTGCTGTGTGTAATTTTTAGGAAGTTCCATCAATGTACTGTAGGTCAGGTCTGTGATGTATGATGATACTTGATGGAGGACTTCAAAGCAGCTGTTTGGATTTCAGCATCAGGTATGGTGTGTGTGTGTGTGTGTGTGTGTGTGTGTTGACATCTTGAGAAAAAGAAGGATGAAGGAAAAGTTCTCACTGCAGCAGCTGTAGAATTTTTTATTATTATGACCACAATGTACAAGCACAAGAGCCAGTTTGTCTCTGTCATTTCCAGGCTCTGTGTTTCCAGTTCACCATTCACCACACACAATGATGTACTTTATTTCTTCATGATGACTCTTGAAAGTTTTTTGAAGAGAGAAGAGAAAATTTCTTCTGTCATTTTTGGCCTTTTTTTCTCTCACACAAAACTTCTTTTAAAGATTTTCATGATTTGAGAAGAAAAGCACATTTTTCTTTGTGGTCGGAGAAAATGAGGAACTGTTCCATCATTTATCCAGAAGTTTCTATAGTAATGTGATCATTATTCTGTTGACTGTGACAGGAGGAGTTCAGTGAATTGATGTGTTCTGTCTGTGCTCTTTCACTGCTCATTTTAATGAAGTATATATTCCCTCTCTGTATTATGATATTGGATTGTAACTCAGCTTTTTACCACAAACACTGTCATTGTACACCTGTATGTTTTGTTCACCGTGTTGATCCATCTGTCTTCCTGTATTCATTCTCTCTCTACTCCTCAACTCCACTACAAGCACATACACTAAATACACTAAACTGTAGTAAAGTGTGGAAAAGCTAAAATCCATTATGTGTGAAACATAATGTGGCTGGATGATGTTCAGAGGCAGATTTTCTGAATGAATGAGGTAATGAAGTTTATTAACAGCAGTGGAGGTGGGGGAGACTGGGGTTTATCCAGAGTCCCACTCTGTGGTTAGGTTTGAGTATTTACAGCTATTTAACAATACACAAGGTAAGCCTTCGCTTGGGCATAATGCCTAATACAAAATGTCTCCACACACATTCATCAGAGACCAGCTCTCAGAAATAAGTCCAGCAGTGGAGACAGTCCAACAGGCTCCCACATGTTTCTGCACTACTCTACTACTGTGCTGAGAGGAGACTGTACTGAAGCTGTCAGCTGTACCATCAGCCTCTGAGGCTGCTCTGCTCTCTGTCACACACTGCTGCTGTACATGAAGACTGCTGTCAGCTCTGGCTCAGCTCCCTCATCACTAACTTCATTTAGAGCAAACAGAGCTCTGCTGTAACAGGAAGCAGCAGAAAGTCAGAGGGCGGAGACCTCTCTGTGTGTCAGGTGCATTTTCAGGAAGAAAAAAGAGTGAAACGATCCTTTGCCTTGAAATCCAAAGAGGAAGGACGGCGGGATCGCTACTGTGTGTATCAGAAGTAAAGCATGGTGTCCTTTAATCAGGGGCAAAAGCTCCGCGCTCTTCCCGACGAAGCTCCGTGTCCAGCGGTTCATTTCCAGAAGAGAAAGCGCTGCAGATGAAGCCGAGGCAGAGGAAGAAATCCCAGTGTGAACGCTGCTGATGAACACAAGAGCTGGAGACTCTGTCTCTGCTTCTTCTGCTGCTTTCACACGGACATTAGCTGACCCTCACGGAACTGTTATCCAGAGGAAGAGACGTATGTTGCTACTAAAGCAGTGTTTTCATGGTTCAGGACTGGTGACAGCAGGACTAATCTGGACATATCCAACTCATTTCATTCAGCTCCATAACCATGATTTGTCACATGGGTGAAGTGAAGCCAGTGAAGAGGAGGGGAATGGGAGGAGGAAGCAGCACAAAGTGTTTGCTGGTCTCTGATGGGATCTTAGCCAGCAGTTTGTCTCTGTGTTATTCTGTCTCTGCACTGTTAAACATTTCATACTGCCAGGTGGACAGTCACAGTGGACACTGTCTAATGTCCAGAGGGGGAAAAAAGTTATTTTATCTCATATTAAAGCTGTGTGATGTTCACTGACACTGACCATGTGTAGTTTAAATACATGTGTGCAAGTTTATTTTCCTTAAAACAGAAGATGAGCTGATTAATACAGGAAACAACATGAGTCAGACTGAGTATCTGTCTTTATAATTCTAAAAACATGAGCTGAGGACAAAAGGTGAAGGCGACAGCTCATATGGAAAAATTGGCACATTAAGAAAACATATTATTTGTGTGAATAACATTAGTGCATATTTTCCACTTTTGATATATGATGGTATTATAAAAATATATCTGTCTTTTTCAGTCTAAAATCCTTCTAGTGTATCTACAGGGCTGATTAGTCCCATATATACAGTGGTGTTCCAGTATATGTCAGAGGTCAAAAGTGAAGACAGTCTAGTTGGTCTCATTGGATAAAGCCAGTTATCTGTATTGCAAACAAGCGTGACAGCAGATTTATTCCACTTAGTTCTGTCAGAGCCACTGAAGCTGTTTCTTTTACTTTTATTCTTCCTCCAGCTGCAGTGAGAACATCTACAGAAGAAACATTATTATTATTATTTACTGTCCAACACAGTAAAGTGTAAATGATGGACATTTACTCAACACAACTTTTATTTCCACTGTCACAGGATAGAAAAGAACAAAGAGCTTCACTAAGAGCCTTGTTTCATTTTATTCATTTCCAGCCCACAGTGTTTCTGTCCTCAGCAACGCCTTTGGATGTCAATGTGTGTCAAGCTAATGTTGGTGAATCTGAGGCTGTGTTGACTGAGAGAAGAAGCTGTGAGATCTTTTAGACCCTGAGGACTCACTCTGGACTGATTTGATAGATGCTCCACAAATAAAAGTGCTTCTCCACTCAGCTAACTACTACTCCTCATAGGGACTGTCTGCAGGAACTGAAGCTGCTTTTTGGTCAAAGAGATATTCATGTGTTCACTGTTCAATCAGGACCATTCAGCTGGGTTGGTGAATTCAGCACCAAGGACAGCGGCAGCTGAACTGTACACAACTACTAACAGATAGATGGGTGTGTACAACATTCATGTTAATATATCTGCTGAAATCCTGTTGGAAGTAGCATAAAAGTGTCCTCAGGCTGATGGCAGTAACCTGCTGCAATTAGCATATAATGAGCCCATTAGCCTCTATAATGAAGTTCACACATATTATTATTTGCAACACAGGATGAAGACAATTAGTTTAAAAAAGAATCATTTGAAGGTTTATGAGAGTTGCTACTTTATTTTGAATCCTGTTGCTGCCAGATTTTCCTCAACTCAAACAATGTGGACTGTGAAGTGAAGCATTAACAAGCTCTCAGTCAGCACCATGGAAAAGAGGCAGAGGCGACTGCTGTTCTCTCTACAGTACAAAACTATTATCACTGTTTACACTTTTTATTTTTCTCACATGGTTCCATTTTTTCAGTGTTACTTCAAATTGATGAAATCACAGTTGCACAATCATCTCTCTATCATCTCTTATTTCCATCCCTACCCTTTTTTTGTCCCAGATCCCAAGTCAGTTCTCCTGCACTGCAGCCTCGTCTCCACTGACTCTCTGTTGCAGGGTGTAGACAGATATATTCCTCCTTCTGTCCACATGCTGCAGCTCAGCTGCTACTTTTCACCTGCTAGAGTGGAGCTTCGGTGTGATGGTGTAATGCACTCACACATGGTTCACACTGTAAATGTGTGAACCCTGGTCCCATCAGTGAATTTGCTGTTGGGTTGATCAGAGGGTTTGCAGAGTTATTATGCTTCTTCCTCTTTGCATCATGATTTTCCACAGACTCTTGTCAGTTACAAAACAAGCAGAAAGTCTGAAAGTGCAAGCGTGACTTTCCATCCATCCAGTATCAGGATACAGTTGAAAAAGATGTGTATTGATTTAAGCTCTGAATCTGACAGCACATTACACAGCTCTCTCTCCAGTCTGAGCTAATGACTCTTGGAGCTGTACTTTCCTCTGCTGTTGGTCTCTGTCCTGAACAAAAGAGCTCCTCCGTCTATTTCTGCTGACTCCATCCCAGTGGTTTCCATTGTTTCATCATGTAAAACCCGTGAAAGTTTCCCTCATTTACCTGGTTTTAATAACACGTTGCCTCTGACTGAGAGCCAAGTGACTGTAGAGCAGAACATCACTTTCTGGTTCAGATCCAGTTTAAAGTGTGTTGGTCTCTGTCACTGGGCCTTTACTCCACAGAGAACTGGATCTCATCATTAATGAAACAATCCTAAATATCCTGGCAGAGAGAGAAGTGAGTCTCCATCTTCTCTTTCCACTTCACTTATTCTCCTTTACAGGAGTTCACTCTGCTGTGGACAGAGACACCAGCTGCAATGTCTCTTCATAGAAGAGTTAAAGGAGGAAGAAAGATGATCCACAGCCAGTCAACGCAGAATAATAGGATCTTTGTAGGGACTGTTGGTGTCAGTGTTCAACCATCTGGAACAACAACAACAAATCAGAAAAACATCCTCTGAGGTGATGGATCATCAGTTCAAAGCTACAATTGCAACTATTGTTGAAAGCGTTATAACTTTTCAACACTGAAAATAATTCACAACCTGACAAGAAAAAACTCTATATACTGAAACACTGACATTGATACAATTGACAGTTTTATTGCTTCATGATGCATCTGCTTCATTGATTTGATGTATTTCTCTGTAGAGTCATTGTACTATAATCTGTGCAGATGTTCCAACTAACATTCAGTATCTTCATCCACAGAAACTCCTCCACTGGCTCACAGAAGACACAGAGACAAAAGGTGAAAGCTCCCATTTACCTGGACACTGAGACACTGATTCACTTCTTCTCCTCAGAGCTGCTGAACTGTACATGGTGTTTAAATCAACTGTCAAACAGCTTTATTTAGCAGACAAATCAGAGCCATAGTGGAGCCGTCTGGCAGTTAGTCTGAAGAGTCCTACAGCTCAGCAGCCTGAGGAGCTCAGGGGGAAGAAAGAGAGGCAGAGGGAGGAGTTCAGCTGCTTGCTGAAGATGCTTTTGAATCCACTAGTGGTTTATAATGGGGTCAAGGTCATTCTGGAGGCAGTGACCCTTCAATATGAGACTCAAAAACCATAGATAGTCAGTTTGTTAAATCATCAGACAGATGAAAAAAGGCTCCAGCTTTGCTGCTGTCAGGTGGTGAAATGCTTCAAGGTAACTCAGCCTTCCCACAAAATTGGTTTCACGTTGCAGAGATTCTTATTAAACCAATGTTAAAAAATCAACACATAATATTGACACCAGCAGCCCTTTGATAAACAGCTATTATGTCCAATGGAGCCTCCATATTCAATCTATTCTTCACCAGAAAGAAAATAATTCTGATCATGGTATAATTCTTCATCATTCTTTCATCATCTTTTGTCCCAGCAACATAGGTTGCAAAGTAGATGTCATTCATTTATCATTCTGCTTCTCAGGTGTATAACCACAGATGGTTATTATATAAAACAATCAGTTGGCCTCATTCATTGATCCTCTCTGAGGGAGCTACTGCTTTGTTTTCTCTCCACACCCTCCACAGTGTATTCCTCTCAAAGCAGGAAATGTAAACTGTGTAACTAGAAAGCAGCTGTGGCGAGGGTTACCAGTCCACTGTACATGATGACAATAAAAAAAAGAGAAATAGCGCTACTGAATGAACTTATTTCTTCAATATGATGAGATGATGATGATGGACTGAGATCCACTGGTTTTATCTGACTCAATCTAAAAATCCTGCTTTCTATTTTTACTTGAGTAAAAGTACACAAGTGTAATCAGTAAAATATACTTCAACTGTCAAAAGTAAAAAAGTGGTCATCAGTTTTTTAGAGAAATCTCTTTCATTTAATCATTGATTACATTTAAGTACAATTTCACATCATAAGGACTTTTAACATCACTGATCTGCCTTTTTTGAGTCATCACATTTTCTTTTCCTGCTAACACACACACACAACCACAAACACACACAAAATTGTGTATTGTGCACTTTTTCTCCAACAAAAACTGAAATAACACCACAATAAGTCCAAAGGTCAGAAATCCCAGGTAACAACAGGGAGTGTTGACGAGTAAATCATTAAACTGCTGACATTTACCTTCAGATGGAGAAAATCATCTATGCATACAGTTTGGTCAAAGTGAAAGTAAACTCAAGGCTTTGCCCAGACAGGTGTGTGTGTGTGCGTGTGTGCGTGCAGATGTGTGTGTGTGTGTGTATGTCTCTTCATTATCCAAATATGCAGTGTGACAGGTTGGACTGAGTCTCAGTCAAACTGAACCATGTCAGTCTGGACAACACATCCAGCACCATTGAACCAGAGACAGATTGTCTTGACTCTCATGCTGACTCTCAGCACTTATTCCCGGACTGCTTACCTGTTATAGAGCCCTCTTGCCTCGACCTTTGCTTCACGTCTCTGCCCGGTAATCCACCAGCCTTCTGTCCTTGACTACGAGTACTGCCTGCCTGTTCTCCATTCCTCACCTGCCTGTGGCTGCTTGGCACTCAGCCTCACCTCTCCGGCTCACCCCTCTGTCGTCAGCTCCTCCGACTCTGTCTGGAGGTCGGCGGATCCACGCCAAGCCCTTATTCAACCACCTTCCAGCAAGGCTTCACCAGCAGTGAGTTTGAGCCATTTCTCTCTTAAGACATGAAACCTCCTCATGACTCCCAGTGTGAACACACAAACACTCTGCTGCTGTTTGATGTTTTCATTATTATTGATTATTGATCAGGTGAATCAGCTGAGCTCCAATGGAACTAAATTGTCCATTTCAACAGTGATGTCTTCAACACAAATATTCAGGCTTCACGTTAATGTGGATGGAACTGGACTGTTCACAGAGAAACTACCATGATCACTGCCCTCCAGTGGTCACTGTCAGTAACTACAACTCTGAACACACCACACTGACACTCTTTTCCTTGTTCCTGTCAGTACTCACACTGCAACATTTAGAATCAGCTGGAGAGTCTTTAGATAAGCAGATGAGCAGACTCTGATGAGTGGTCCTTTTCACCACCAAATGAAAACACTCTCCTGGAAGCAGAACACTAGAAAAACTCTCTGGAGCAAGAACAGAGGCAAAAACCAGAACATGAACAGGAACTAAGGGAGAAGCATGAGGAAACTCAGAGGAATGAAGGAAACACAGAGACTTAAATACAATGAGGAATTGTGTAACTAGTAAAACAAATCAAGGGCAGAACAGATAATCAAAGCGGAAGAAGACATAAGGACAGAGGAAAAAGACATAGGACAGAACAAAGAATCAAACAAAGAGTCACTCAAGGGCATGAGCCGCAGAGTCTTTGTGAAATGAAATGAGGTGGGAGGAACAGAATCCTGAGTCTTGAGGTAGGGGTCAAATACAGGGAAGCTTAGGCAGGTCAAGGCAGAGATTTGAGCAGCTGTAAAAACTAAAATGTTTAGAAAACTCAAATATCAAGGCAACATAATAGAAGAGATGTTTCCTTCAGCTTAACGTGTTTCTACCTTCAACAAACAGCAGATATTCTTATTGAATAAACACACAATTATTGCTTCAGTGAGAAAAGAATTTGCTTTTATAAAACATTCATGTTGCTGTCAAACTATTTAAGGACTGACCAATAAATAAATTTCATACCATGCTACTGGCTGCTGCCATTTAAGCTCGCCGTGTGATCAGTTCGCATCAAAGAAATGTGGAAATTGTGACTCAAGAGCAGCATCTCTGTCCAGAAACAATGAGTTGGTTGCTATCACCCACCAACCTTGTTGTGA
>JAFBJY010001180.1:0-21389 GCA_016801885.1 Toxotes chatareus | reverse complement strand
GGCAATATCCCCCCACAAGGGAAAAACCTTTTTTAGTGAGGGGTGATTTTAATGTCACTTTTCCAGGCCCTCCCCTTTCCCCAGTTCATTATAAGGAAGCTGGTATATTTGTTTAAAACTTGTACGGGTTTGAAACACCTTTGTCTTTTTTGTCCCCGGGGATTCCTACATCCAAAAAATTTTTTCCCTTTTTGAAACCAAAATGAAATTTTTTGTTCATGGAGATATATAAAATTGACAATTGGATTTTCAATCTTTAACTTTTTTGGGAAACCCCTTTTTTAAATACATGGGGTCATTGGTAAATTTTTTGGTTTGGGCCCCCCTTTTCCTGGTGTGTTTTTCAGGCACCCTCATCCCCCTGATGTCACAGAAACGGGTGTCCTGTGTCCCCTTTTGGGCCCCCCCCTCGGTTGGTGGGGTGTTGGCACCCGCGATCAAAACTCGTTGAGCTCATAGGGTTGTGTTGTGGGGGGGGAAAGTTTTCCCTCCTAATCTGTGATGTCGGGAGCCCCTCCACATGGGGGTCTGAGGTGTTGTAGTAACTTCTTCATGATACCTTGAAAGTTTTTGAAGAGAGGGGGAAAATTTTTTCTTTTCCTTTTTTTCTAAAATGTTTTAAAGTTTTTTGATCATTATTCTTGTGTGACAGGAGGAGCTCCAGTAATTATGACCCGGCTCTTTCACTGCTCATTTTAATGAAGTATATTTCCCTCTCTGTATTATGATATTGGTTGAAACCCCAGCTTTACCAAACACTGTCTTTGTAATGTATGTTTTGTTCATGTTGTCATCTGTCTTCCTGTTTTCATTCCCCACCCCCTCTCCTAAAAACCAAATACACAAAAACACTAAACTGTAAAAGGGGAAAAAGAAACCATTATTGGAAACATAATGGCTGGATGATTTCAGGGGAAACGAAGTTTTTTAAAAGCAGGGAGGTGGGAGAGGGGGTTTTATCCAGAGCCCCTTGGTTAGGTTTTTTTTTAATATTTAACAATACACACAAGCTAAGCATACGGCCAAACAAATGTCCACACAAAAATTTCACAGAGACCAGCTCTGAAATAATCCACAGGGGAGACGTCCAACAGGCCCCACATGTTTCTTCTGAGAGGGTGTACTGGCTGTCATGTCCATACCCTCTGAGGTCTCTGCTCTCTTTGTACAATCTCCCGCATAAAGCTGCTTCAGCTCGCCCACCCTCATCACTAACTTCATTTAGAGAAAACAGGCTCCAAAGGAAGCAGCAAAAAGTCAGAGCTTCCGTGAGGGGGACCTTTTGTCATGTCAGGTGTTTTCGGGGGGGACGTCATTTCACAGACCTTCACAACTCGGTCACTCGACGGCCCCACCACAAAAAACATCCATAGGGGAAATTTTCCCCCTCTCAGCCCCGGTTTTTCCCCTAGGGGAAAACCCGGGACAGAAATAAAAAAGAGGAAACGATCCTTTGCCTTAAAACCAAAGGGGAAAAGCGACGGGGGATCCAGGGTTTTATCCGGGAAAAAAGCAGGGTGTCCTTTAATCAGCTAAAGCTCCGCCCCTTTTCCCGACAAAGCTCCGTTCCGGTTCTTTTCCCAGAAGAAAGCGCTGCAGATGAAGCCGGCGGGAGGAAAAACCCCAGGGGAACCCTGCTGATGAACACAAGGCGGGAACTCTTTTCTGTTTCTTCTCCCTTTTTCCCCGGATTTTTGGCCCCTACGGAACTTTTATCAGAGGTCCCCTGTCCCCCCGGTGTGTTGCTCAGATGTTGTAGAAAACAGCGTTTAGGTTCGGGACGCGGGACTAATGGAAAGTCAACCATTTCACCCCAACCCACCAGATTTGTCACATGGGGAAGGGGCCCTAAGAGGAGGGAAGGGGAGGGGGAAGCAACAAAAGTGTTTGCTGGTCTCTGATGGGTCTTACCCAGCAGTTTGTCTTGTTATTCTTCTCTGCCGTTAAACTTTCATACCTGGACAGTCACATGGAACTGCCCAATGCCCAGAGGAAAAAAAGTTTTTTTATCACATTTTAAAAGGGGATTTTCCCTGACACTGACCAGGGGTAGTTTAAATCGCGGGAGTTTTTTTTCCCTTTAAAGACAAAAGATGAGCTGATTAATGCGGGAAACAACATGGTCAGACTCAAGATCTGTTTTTATAATTCTAAAAACATGACTGGGACAAAGGTAAGCGACAGCTCAAAGGAAAATGGGGCATTGAAAAATATATTTTTTTTGGAATAAAATTAGTATATTTTCCACTTTTGATATATGATTAGTATAAAAATATATATATTTTTTCAGTCTAAAATCCCTTTTAGGGGACACAGGGCTGATTAGTCCCATATATGGGTGCCAGTTTTGTCAGAGGTCAAAGTGAAGACAGTCTATTGGTCTCATTGGGTAAACCTTACGGGGAAACAAGTGTGACAGCAGATTTATTCCACTTAGTTCTTTAGAGCCACTGAAGCTGTTTCTTTACTTTTTTTTTCTTCCTCAGCTGCGTGAGAACATCTACAGAAGAAACATTATTATTATTTTACGCCCACAAAAGTGTAAATGATGGACATTTACCAACACAATTTTATTTTCACTGTACAGGATAGAAAAAACAAGAATTCAAATACAAAAGGGGCATTTGTCCCCCGTGTTTTCCCTAATGTACCCATGTTGTGGGCTTCACTTGCTTTTGGGTCTTTTCCCCCACCAGAAAAGAGACACTCTACTCCCAGTTAATTTTCTTTTTTTATTTGTAATTTATTGTATTTTTTTTTCTCACTTTTGTTTCCATGTGTGAAACTTCCACCCCTTGAGACCTTGTGGAAAAAGGGGGACTGTGTTTTGGGGTTTATTTACATTTTTCCCCCTGTTTCCCTCCCCCGCTATTTTTTATTTTAGGCTAAGGGAAAAAGGAAAAAATTTTCTAAAACATCCCAGCAAGAGGAAAACAAAAATTAGATGGAATCCCTCAGCAATATGATGTTTAAAAATAGTTTTGGGGTCAAGCGAGAAAGGGGGCGGCTGATTCTCAGAGACAAGTCAAAATTTTTTTTTTGGGCAAACTTAGGTGGAGGGAAAAGGGAAAAGTTTTTGCCCCACAAACTTTTTTACATTTTGCTTCCCCAGGACCAAAGAAGAGACCTGATCGGTTATTAGGGGATGCATTGTGTGTGTGTTAAAGGCTTCCATTCCCATTTCCCCAGGCCTCAACCCGCTTTCTCTGTTTCAAATGAGACATATGATTAGGAAATTTTGGGGGGGGGGGGGTTTTCAAAGGAGAAAGGAAGCAAAACTTTTATTCAAAAACATCAAAGACATCATACAAAATTTTTCTGGGGATTAATATTTTTTTTAAAAAGGTTTTCAATAAAGCCTGTTCAAAATCAGGTTCACACTGTGGTGCAGCTTCACCAAAACTTTAAATTTCTTTTAAAAAAAAAAGGTTTAATTTGGGGTTTTTCCCCAAAAAGGGGAATACATCAAAAGGAGCTCAGTTGATGACATCACAGTCTGTGACATCACAAAAACCAGACCCGAAATATATCAAACAGAGGACCCAAAAATACATCAAAAAGGGACATCAAAAGGGGAGGTCCTGGGCATCAAGTGACAAAAGAGACACCAAATGTTTATAAATAAAAACCTTGGGTCTTTTAGGGTCAGATCTCACCCACACCTGCAGTAAACTTTAAAAATCTAGAAAAAAAATTTTGGCTCCCCCACTTACTGCAGACAGCGCCACTTACTGCAGGGGGCCCCCACCCCCACCGTTAACTGCAGCAGACATTACACGAAAAAAGACTTAACCCCCCTGTTCCCCCCTACTGCCCCTGCGTAGTGGGCAAGGCCAAAAACCCCGTTTACCCCACCGCTCAAAATAAGCCCATTGTGTCTGTGGTTTTTTAAACCCATTTTTAAAAAAAATTTTAAATCTTTTTCTCAATTTTCTTTTTAAAGGGGGAATTTTAATCTTTTTTAGGTTATGAAAGAAAAATTTTAAAATTTTAAATACATAATGCCTTTACGACACCTACAAAATGTTTCTCTTCACCTAACCCAACCTCATCATCCTCAAATCTATCTATCTCAATCTATCACACTCCCCCTGTAAAAAAAAATAAGGGTTTTTTAATGTGTGTAATATAGAACTTAAGAAGCTTCATACTTTCAATATCTTCTTTGGGAATCTAAAATACATACTGTTCATTTTGTTTTATATAGTTTTCATGTGCTGGACTTTAATTTTTTTCCTTGTTTTTGTGTGTGATCTTAATCTAAGTGTCCTGCAAACCAAGGGGGGTCCCCCTCTCCAAGTTTGACAGATACACCAGTCTCAAACCAAAAGCAGAACACAAAGTATTTTGGGTGGTATTAGATAAATGTTTTTTCACAAGATAATCTAAGTGTATTTTAAATATGTTTATAATGTTTTGAGAAGGGGACAAATTCAAAACCGCGGGATGACGGGAAAAGAGTATGAAAAACGGAATTTTTAAATATTCCCCCCCCGGGTTACGGGTTAATATTGAACCCCTTGAGGGAAAAAAAGGTAAAATTCAACAACCTGATCCTTTTATAAAAAAAAAGTAAAAAAAAAATTTAAAAATGGAAAGAGATTTTTTCCTGCTTGCAGGGGGCTTTTAGTAAAGCAAAAAAAGGTTCATGCCTGGTTTTTTCCCTTTTTCCCATCTTGAAAACAATTCTTCTGACCCGCGGTCAGGGGAAAATCACCCATGTTTCTTGGTTCAGGGGACTGTTTTATTAATATTTTCCGCCTACCCCCACCATGGACAGGTTTTGGGTCATGCCCCGAAGGACAAGATCCGGATAAAGCCGAGATGGTTTTCCTCGGTGGCGGGGCCCCTCCCTTAGGATAGGGGGGGGCCGGTCATCCGGGGGGAGTTTGAGGCCGCTGCTCCTCCCCGGGGGGCCAAAGGGGGGTGGCTGGGCTTTTTCAGGACCCCTGGACCCTCCCCTAGGGTTTTGGGGGTGTCTCCGGGGGGAGGCCCGGGAAGACCTGGGGCCGCGGGGGAAACTATTTCTCGGCTGGTGGGCCCGGGTTTCCCAAAGAGCGGGAGAAGTGGAGGAAAAGTCAGGCCCCTTTTTAACTGCCCCCCAACACCCCGGATAAGGGGCATATAATGTGTATGATGATATATTTTAAAAAAAATATTGATTTATTTTAACTTTGTTTGTTTTCTTTTTATTTAATTTTGCAAGATTTCCCACTGATTTTTGGGGAGCAGAGGTTTAAGGTTCCTTGAAAATGGAACAGCATTTTTAAAGATAAAGTTATCAAGGAGGAGGAACCTGAAAGAGCGCTCTTTAAACAACAACAAAGCTCCCCTGAAGGGAAGGATCTGCCTGCTGATGAAGCGGTAAATTATAAAGAATATAATGCAGTTATGGTGCCCAACGTCATCAGTTTATTGTGTTTTTTTGATTTTTTTTACAAAGATCTCTGAGTCTAAATAGGCCACTTAAGTCTGCAGTTAAGATTCAGTGTGGGGGTAACATTGCTTTTTCCAGCACAGTGTTTATAAACACATTTTGTAAACATTTCCTCTTGTTTCAGTCATCCCGCCTTGGGGATCTCCCTGACCACTAAAGGGAACCCATCAAATCTTTTTTAAAATTTGGGCCCCGGGTTTTTCATTTTTATTTGTCTTGGACAAAAGTTTCTGTCATGTCAGTATTCACCCTTTGGTGTTTTTGATGGCTGTTTACATTTTTTTTTCACTGTAAGTATGAGGGCGGCTTCCAGCCTTAAAATTTTACAGAACCCCCACAATATTGATACAACTGAAAGAATCTCCCAGGTAAAAGAGCTCAAAAAAGCTGCTAAACAAACCATAATAGCTAAGCCAAACTGTTGAGATGTTTCCTAAAATTCACCCTTTTGGTTCAGTTTTGTTTTTGTTCGAACCTCAAATGAATTCATGCCATGTACCCAGGTAAACTTCTAGTTATTGTGGATTCAGGAGACATCTCATTAAATACACAGCCCATTGATAACACAAGTTTTCTAACCAGATCCTTTCAACAAAAAACCCGAGACAGTAAACAATTCTAGTCTGTAACTGATAAAATACTTCATCTCTTTTCCCAAAATAAAAACAGCCCCTTCAGGTTCTACCCAAACAAGACATGGGGCTTCAGTTATAGCCAAGTTTTTGGGGGTGGTAAACCAAACTAGTTTTTAACAATAAAATTTAGGGGAATCTGTAAAGCAGGTTATCAAAGTATCATAAATCCTGTCCTTAAAAAAACAGTTAGTCTGGTCCAAAAAAATGTTTTCAGTTGAAACACGGGTTTTTTCAAAATATAACAAATTTTTCCCACCTTGATTCTAAGCCATCGCTGTCAACAGTGGGTGAAATGTGTGGGCTAGTTCGGTTGGATCTTTGGGGCACGGGTACTGTAAAACATAAACCCACTTTCAGAAAAATAACATCAATCTTTTTAAAAAGTGTTTTTGTTTTGATTGAGCATAAACTTGTTTCCATGATCATTTCCCATTTTTCAAGTGGTGACACTACACAGAGTGCTGATTCTAAAAAGGGGAAAGATTAAGATATTTCAAATGGTTTGATGCTAGTGTGATTTTTGGATTCACTGTTATTTGTATCAGGATTGTATAATCTGATTTCTAATCTGAATTGAAGGTTTCTTTATTTTTTTATACTTGAACTGTAAAGTGGTAGTCGCTACCCGTTACACAATCCCCACAGAAACGTGTCTTTTTTTATACATTTGCAGACATTTTATTATCAGTAATTTTGTTTACATTTTTTTGTACAACCAAATTTTTTTATCGGCTTTTTGCTCCCCTTTTTTTAAAATTTTACAGTTTAAGACAGCAATTAAAAAAGTGTCATGTATTGTTTTTAAATGTTTTTGCAAAAAAAAAAGAAAAAAAAAACAGGAGGGTGTTTTGGCCATTTTCCCAAAAAACTAAATAATATGATAATGAATAAATTTGAACTCAAAAAAGTGAAAATAAAACACATTTTGGTGTTGGTTTAAACCCTGGAGAAAGTTTATATAAATTAACAAAATTTAGTTTTTTTAACCCCCACAGAGTCTATTATTTACATTGGCTTGATCAACAAATTGATTTAACTCAGTTTTTTCCAGAGAAAAAATTTGCTGTTGTGCAGTTTTCCAGCTTTCACATGAACTTCCAAAAATAAACATTTTGTTGTGATAAAAAATGTCCATGTAACTTTTAAATTCCCGGTTCCTCCCCAAACAGAGGAGGAGCAAGAAAATGGGCAATAGGGCTGTTTTGGGGTACTGAGTAAAGTTGTTTTTTGAATGTGATTTCCAGAAATGTCGTTTTATATTTTTTCCAAATCTCTTTGCACTCCCCCCAAGGGGATGGCAGTGAATTTCAGATAAAAAGTGAACCATGAAGCCGTGTGGGTTAAACATCATCATTTGGCTGACAGAGGGTCGGGGTAAAAAAGGAAGGCAAAAGAAACATTCACAAAGTGTGATAAAAGAACAATAAATTTTCTTTCAGGGGCTTTTTTCCACTAACTGCCCTAAAAAGTTTAAAAGCTCCGAAGTGTTGTTTTGGAAATGTTTCAATTATCTCGGGAATAATATGATGGAAACATGATATAAATACATAAAAAAACTGGGATTTTATAAAGGATTTTTCAGCTCTTTTTTTTTGAAACTCTATTGCTTTTGGACTTTGAGGACTCAGGGTTTTTTTTGTTAGTAGTTTTTTTTTTTTAAAAACATGTTTCTCTTTTTTTGGTCTTTGATTTTTGGGTTTTTGTTTTTTCCCCTTTTTATTTTAAACCCTAGCCCTTGTGTATCTGTCCTCTGTCTACTTCTTGTCTTTTCCTTTTCCCTCCTTTGCTGATTGTCTGTCCCCCCTAATGTTTTTCACCTGTTGTCAATTCCCCTATGTTTTAAGTCTCATTCTTCCCTTGTCTCCTTGCGTGTGTCTGGCCCCAGCCTGTGTTCCCCGTGTTTTGTCAAGTCTGTTGCTGTGTTCTTTGTGGTTTCCTTTTTTCTCATCCGGGAATGTGTGTTCCTGCGCCCAGCCCTTAATGTTACCTTTTTCCCCTGTCTTTGTCACCTCTGGGTTTGTCCGCCCCTTTGTTTCTTTTCTTTTTGTTCCCCCGGAAGGACTAGAAAGTTTAAGTTTTGGACAAGCCTAAGTTTTTCCTTTTTGGACGATTTAGTTGTTTAAGTTTTTTTCCGGGTTGGATTTTGACCCTGATTTGGGTTTAAATAAAGGGGATTTTAACCCTTGTCTGTCCGTCTTGGGTTTCCACCCTTCCCCTCCCTAGGCTTGGCCACAGCGTGACTGAAACGGTCCTGCTGACCTCTCTTTTATTTTTTTTACACTTGTTTAAATTTTGACACCATGTCCCAAATATCATCTGAAAGGTTTTAAACCTTAGGATGGGGCCCACTTAAAAGTTCTCACCCCTAAAATAACATTTTGTGTAGCTGAAGGGTGGGGGTGCTACTGCTCCTGGTAGCACATGGGGGGGACGGGCCTCACCCCTTTCCCCATTCATGGTTCTTTAAAATTTCCTGTTTTCCGGGGTGCAAACTTTGGGACAAATGTTCCCCAAAACCCAAACCCCTCACAGTAAAGATAAAAACACACCCCAGCTCTATTTTCAAGTTTATGTTTACCAGTGCTGCCCATCTTGGTCCTTCCTTCCTCTTGTCGGGGGTAAACCCGAAGTGAAGGGGCTGCCTTATATAGTGGAGGAGGTCCCTGGCAGCTGTTATCCTTTCCAGGCCCCCACTGAGTGGGAGGGATTGTTTTTTAATATAATGGATGATATGATGACGATTCATATCATGAATTATTAAAATGATGATTTGTGTTTTTTTGGGGGTTTAATGTGGACCTGTTTTGAAGTTGGTGCCCAAGTCTCATTTAATGCATTGTTTTAAATTGTTTGGTCTTGGAGGAGCTTGGGGTTTATAATGGTCCACATAGACTTTTTGTATCTCTTTTTCTTTTTTACTTGAAAAGTCATTTGGGGGGTTTGGGGGGTTAATGGGGGCACCAATGCCCCAATCCCCCCCACTTGATACAGGTTCAAAGGATTTTATAATCTTTCAACCACAATGTTTGGTTTCACAGGTGAAATTAGATGTCCTCTGTCATCGAGTCTAAATAAAACCCCCACTGATCTTTTTCATTTTTCCAATTACCTGCCAAATGAAATAGGTGAGAATCCCCCAGAGTCCATCAGTTCCCCAATCCTTCTCCTCATGGTTCTTCAACCCCCCCAAATTTTTTTTTTTAGTTCTAATGTTCATCAATTCTGTAACAATAACCGGGAAGATGAGGTTGGAAAGTTGAAAAATTTTTCCATTATTTTTCCCATCCATGTTTTCATACAAGAAACCAAAAAAATTGACAAAAAAAAAGTCATTAAAATGATAAACAGGAGTGCATTTTTAACATTGTTTCGTGCCGGGATGACCTGTGTTTTTTTTTTCTCTTTCCTCCCTCCCTGTTTCACAGTGCTCCAGGTGCAGATTCAAATGATCTGGCCGACCAATCACCCCCTTTGGCCCAACTGAAAAAAGGAGAAAACAAGGGCTCTTCTCTCTCTTTTTCCCCCTTTGGTGGCAACCCGGGGTTGAGAAGGGGGTGGGGGATGTGGACAGGGAGTCTGGGGCCCGCATTTTTCAAGGGGAAATTTTTTTGTATAAAAACACTGGTTATTGGTTGTGCCACCCCGTTTTTGTTTTCTTTATCTTTTTGATTCACCAGTTTTGGTTTGTTTGGCCCAAACCCCTGGTTCTCCCCACCTTTTCTTTTTTTTCATTTTAAAGATCTATGTTTTGTAAAAGGCCCCTAATGTGCCTATCTGACTCCCAGTTTTTGGTTGTTTTTGTTATACCTGAACCCCTAGCTTCCACCAACTAAGGGTTTTAAAAAAAGTGGGGGTGCCGGGATCTTTTTCTAAGGGCAAACCAACCAAAAAAATTTTAAGATCCTTTAAATTTTAAAATTTTGATTTTGAAAAGGATGTTTGACTTGGACTTTTGATAATCCTTGCATCAAAAGTTGATTCTCCAAAAAATGATTTGTTTTTAGTCTTTTTGGCATCCCTGTTCAGAAAAATAGTCTTAAAAGGAAAAAAAAAACAATAGTGGAAAAACTTCTGAGTTGAAGGTTCTGGTTGTTCCTTTTTCCCCTTTTTATGAGTTAGGGAGGATTTGTTTCCCAAATGTTTCCTCTCTTCCGATGGTAAAGGCGTGTTGTACATGGCACCCGGGTGGGTTGAGAAAGAAGCTGCTCCCGCTCTTTTCGTTTGCCCTTTTTTAGGGGTTTTGGCTGGTTCAGATGCGGTCAAGGTAGAACTCATTCCCAAATTGAAGCAAGGAAAAAGGGGAGGGTGCTGAACAAATAGCCTTAGACTACAAGTTGAATTGGAGATAGGGGGCAAAAGGGATTGTTGGCCAGCTTATTGGAGGGCCGAAAAATTTCATCTGGGGGATTTCAAAAAGGGCTGACAATTCATTCCATTAGTCTTAAAAAACCCAAACTTTTATGAGTAAAAATATATCCTTCCCCCTTTTGGGGGGGGGGTTGACTTTTTCAGCATTTAAAGGTTTACAACTAAACTGGCCCAAGGGGTGTGGTCAATCCTGCTTCATTTAAACTCGTGGAAGGCACAGGAGGTTGTGTCTTTTGTGTTTCAACATTGTGTTATGATGTGTAGAATCCATACGCTCTTAAGGCTGGTTTCCCGAGGCCTACAGACAGCGATTTAGGAACCACAGAAGGTCAGTGGGCAAACCTTTGTTGAATTTTAAAAAAAATTTATTTGATAAATGGGGGTTTAAGGGGAATTGGGAAGAGATCTTGTCAGCTAATGTATTGGAAACTTTAAAAGTTGAAGAAAAGTTGGTTTTTTAAATGAACAGAAGGTTAACACTTTGTCAAAAGCAAATGTGGCTGATGAATTTTTGTTGACACACAAAAAAGTGTTTCTGTCTTCTCGCCCAGACAAAATTCCTTTGTCACATCCAGTGGGTCAGTTCTGGTCACCTCCTCTTGAAAAAGGGTTTAAAAGGGTGGGGTTTAGTCACCTCCCCGTGGGGCAGGTTTCTGCTAAAAAGGGCCGTGATCTGATTGTCTATCATTAAAGGAAACCCCTCAATTTCCAACAGCATAATTGGGAACCTGATTAAACTGTCAGACTTCCATTTGGACAGCTTAGAACCAAAGCTGAGGACAACAAACCACCTTGTTTCAAGCCCATTTCTGAGGACTTTTTTTCATTAATGGGGGTACAACAGATCCGCTAGTAAAAACCGGGGACACAGGTGGATCCCCGTCTTTATCCTGAGGATTTTTTTCTTTTTCACCTTGTCAAATTTTGAGTGCAGTTGTTCAGGGGGGGATGAAATTTTTTTTCTGCTCCATTGCATAATATACTCTTCATCTCCTTTGGGCAGTGGGCTTTAAAATTGCAGTCCCTTCCCGCTTTACCAGTGGGGGTTTACTTCATTTTTTGCAAATTTGCAAGGGGAAGGTTGTGCGAGTCCTGGGTTTTTGAAAACCCGTTCAAGCCCCCGGGCGGACTTAAAAAAACCCCGAATCTTCCCAGAGTGTGTGGTTACAGGGCCCCTTGAAAATTGACTGATCTGTCTGATTTTTTTCAGTTACAGGGCGTCCCCGCAGCCCTTGACTGAGGCAAAAGCCAGCCTGATCATCAGTGTCCCCTCCCATCGGGGATGCCCGTTGCCCCCAACCCCAAAAAGTTTTTCAGCCCAAACTGCTCTCTCCCCAAAAGTTTTCTTCTGTTGTTGAGCAGGAAGAGGCTAGGAAAAAAAAGGGGTTACCTTCGGCAGTGACTTGTTTAGCCGCTGGGCTAGTGAGGACTGGAGTGTGACTTCCCAAGTTGTGCCCAATCGCACGGGTACCCCTTTTGCTCTACCCCTTGGGCAGGACACATGGGGATTAAAACTTATCAGAGAGTCCTTTAAAAATTTTTTTTTGGCCGGACTCCCAAATCTGATTTTTAATACTTTTCCCATTCTGCCAGGTTGCACAAAACCCAACCAGGTGGTCCCCCCCTCCCCTTTCATCCCATTCCAGTGCGGGGAGCGTTTGAAAATCCCCATTGACTGTGTGGGGGCCCCTGCCAAAACAAATGGGAATCAATTTTTGCTAACCATTATTTTGCCCACTAGGTTTCCCAAAATATATTTGGGGGTTCAGCTCATTATCACCAAAGGGATTGATGAAATTCTTTGCAGTGTTTGGTCCCAAAAATGGTTCAGACTGACCAGGGCACAAATTTCAAAACAAATTTCTATGCCCCCAAACCTTTGGGGGTTAACATGTGACATCAGTCCTTCCCTCCTGAAAGCCCGGGGGCCCCGGAGCGATTTCATCCCGACAATGAAACTATTTCGTAAACTTTTTCTTGGGTCTGGGAAAACATGGGATGAAGTGTCCCGTTTTTGTTGTTTTCGCCGAGAGGCTACAGGAGTCCTTGATTTAGTCCCTGGGCTTGTCTTTGGGCAGAGGGGTTGGGTCCATTAAAATCCCAAAAACCACCCAATCACGCCTTTGGAGACAAAATCTCCCAGTTTTTGCTAACCTCAAAAATTTTCCCGCAAGCCCTTGCAGCAAAGGGCGTTAACCTCTACACAGAAGAAGATGAAACAGCACTATGACCAAAAGGAATTGTCCCCTTTATTTCCCGCAGGGACAATGTCCTGGTATTCTTGCCCTTGTGGGCGCTTTTTCAACCATTTTCTGGTCCCTATGTTGTGGAGAAAAGGCTCAGTGACCCAATTATTCCCCGACCCCCGACCCAGGGCAAAGACAAGATTTGCCATGTGAACAGCTGAAATGTTATTACACCAGAAGGCTCAGGTGAATCACCCCCCTGGGGTGGGGTGCCCCCTTTACCTGTGGGGGTGTTTCCCGCGCTGTCACCTTTCTGATGATGGCTTGTGATGGGCCTACACCCCCGGGGCCGACTGAGTTTTGGAAACCGTCAACTTGTCCCCTTAAGCCATTTCAAATGACCACCGAAAAATGTTGAAAAAACTTTTTCATGACTTAGCTTGTTTAATGATATACCCCCCCAAACTTCTGTTATCACAGTTTTTCCCGTCTAATCCTAACCTATTTAAACAAATTTTCAGAGTGAATCCCGTAAAAAAAGAAGAGGAAAGGGAAATCGACTATCTTGTCAAAATGGCTTTTCGGTGCCGTTGCAGCTCTGGAGCTCTCCTGTCTGCTTTGGGTGCAAATCGTGGATCCACGACTGTCTGACTTTGAAGGTTAATGCTGTCACAGTTACAGATCCCCCTGCCCGGATTGATGAGTTCAGAAGTTGGGCCTCATTATTTGTGACAAGTTGAAAAGAAAGGGGATTTGGGGTTTCCCCAACCCCCTGCATCTGAAATTTCCTTTTTTGCCCCAGACAGCTTCCTCCCGTATTTTTATCCTTTTGGACTGTGTAATGCTCCCGCTACCTTTTAAGGTTGATTACAGGTGCTAGGGGGGGTTCCCAACCGAAAATATTTGGATGAATTTGGGGGTATTCTAGACTGGCTGAGTCATGTATTTGACAGTCGTGAAGTTTTCAGGGGTTTCAGCATATAACCTTGAATCTTGCAAAATTTAGTTTGGAAAGGGGGCCTCTATCTGGGTCGAGGTGGTGTGGGGGAAATTTCCTGCAGATGCTAAAAGGGGGTTATTTTTCCAGTCCCCCGACCAGAAGGGCTGGCGTTTTTTGGGGAAAGGCTGGATATTACCCCGGGTTTTGCAGGGGAATTTTCCTCTTTGCAGCCCCCCACCTTGATTACGAAATCCAAAAAGAATTTTGGGGGCTATCCTTAAAAAGGCAAAAAAATTTCAACAGGTAAAGAACTTGGAAAAAATTGAAAAAAAAAGCAGCAGATGTTTTTAAAGTGGGAAATTAGGCTGCATTTAAAAAAAAAACAACCAGGGGGAAAAAAAGGGGGGGGTTGAGGTTTCAGAGGGGGATCCTTCCTTTAAAAAAGAGCCTCGGGTGCTGCTGGGGGGGGCTCCCGGTGACAATTCTCCTTTACCCCCATGTTAAAATAGAACTTTACAGCCCAAAAAAAATATTTACAGCCCGGTACATTTTTTTTTTTGGTTTTATTGAAGCCCCCTCCTGAACACTGGAGGGGGTGAAATTTTTTCCCCAACCTTTTTGGGTTTTTTAGGGTAAATTGGGGGGGGTTTCGTTTAGGACATCCGGAAAGCACTGAAGTTAGCTCGTTGCTAAAGCATCGGCTGGGCTAGGGGTACATCCAGGGCCCCCCCTTTTCCCCCAGCGGGACAAAATTATTTTTTGTTTACCAATGTTGGATAGGTTTTTTTGACAGTATGGTTTTTGTGTATGTACTAACCGCCCTCGGGAAAAATCTTTGGGAGTTTTTTGGTAAGTAAATTTCTACTATTTTCCGGATGTTTGGTAATTAGTACCGATATTTTCCTGGGGTTTAAAAATAATTGTTTTTTGGGTGCTAAAAAGGGGCGGGGGTAATTTAGGACGCTGGGTGTGTTCCTCTCTCAGAATCCGTTTATTCGGCAAACGGGCTAAAATTTTTGTTAATTTTTTTGTTTAAAAGTCCCATTCATGGACAGAGCAGCTCCGCCCGTAAGGGCCCGCTGTTGTTTGTTCTCTTAATGTAAATGGATAGGGGTGGAGGCTGAAAGCAATATTTAAAATTTAAAAATTTTATATTATCATCATCATTATTTTTTCGTTCCCATTTTATATTTAAAAAAACAATAAAATAATAATAAAGTTTTAACTTTTAATATATTAAAATATGAAAAATAATGATTGTTTCACGTTAAAAAAAACTAAAAAAAATTTCACCCAAACCACCAAACCCCAGCTAACTCTAAAAACCCCTATCTGAAAAAGTCTTTTAAACACAGCAAAAAATTTTGATCTCTGGTTTTGTGGGTTTTCCGGGGTCGAGCTAGTGGGGGGGGACCGGACTGGGTGATGGATGGTGGTGTAGCTCCGCTTATGATCTGCTGATTAACCTTAGGCTAGCTCTGTTGTCGACTAAGTGGCCGGGTTCGCCAGCGCCCTTTTAACCCCTTTGCCAAACATGGAAATCACTCCCCCTAAATCCCAAAATCAGCTCAAATTTTGGTTTGCCAAAAAAAACCCCCGAAACCAATGGGGGGCCCCCGGGGCCCCCCCGTCTTATACAGTCTATTTACAACGGGGGAAAACATCACAAAAGAAAGGATTGGGGAAATATGGATGCAGGTGAAAAAAAAATGACCAATGACAACATCAATTAAAAAAAATTTCAGCTTGGGTTTTTTCCCCCAGCTTTTTTTAACTGACTTTTAAAATTCATAGAATGACCAAACTCTTAGTCAGGGGGAGGGCGGGGGTTTTAACTCGTAAACTCTTAAAGACAGTTTGAAAAATTTTTTTTTGTTTTTCTCAGATCTTTCAGATAAACTGTGGCAGCATTTTGGTTTTAACTGAATCAGCTCAGAGAAAAAAAACTGATGTTCACTATGATACTTTTAATGTGAAAGGACAAGATCATGAGTCAGCAACATTTTTCTCCTGTAATTCGTAGCTCCCATCTTAAAGGACTGAAAGGGAAAAGTTTCAAGGAATCTTAGAAGAGTTCAACAAATAAACTGCTTTAATACATGAATCTGAAAAGGTGTGTGTGAGTGAAAGAGACAGACATGTACAGACTGAATTATCTGTTCAACAGTGAGAAGTTTCTCTAACGGGAAGGAGACTCTCTGCTACACTCTGCACAGAGACACTGAGGAACCACATGACAGGACCTGAACCCCAACCCAAACCCTGGATACAGAGGTTCAGTGAATGGGTGTTGAAGGTGTAGAGGGATCAGTGAGTCAGAGGAGACTCTGTGGAAGGACAGACAGCCAGAAAGGGAGTCCACACACTGCTACTCTGTGAGAGACAGAGGGAAGATGATGAAGAGGGGGAGACAGATGTTTTTCTGTTATTGTGCCAAAACAGAGTAACCATCATCAGAGCAGTACAAACTCCAGGATTGATCGTTGTCCCCAAAAAACAGTTTTCTCTTTTCCTTTCCTTCGATTCCTCTGTAACTCACTGATATATCAACCCTTCCTCCCCCTCGACCTCCCAGTAACAGTGACCAGTCAGACCATTACTACACAGCAGCTGAGGACACTGGTCAAATCTGTCTGGATGATCGGGAATGACTGATACTCCTCCATACGTTTCATCTTCCTGTTGTTGTCAGACAGTTTGATCTTTCTGTTTACCGTGTTTGTGTCGATGGTGAGTTCACAGGAATCTGATGGAGAAGAAAGACACAACACAGCTGCATTTAGTGATCTATCACCTGATCATTGATTGACACTTTGAAGGTGGTTGAATGTGGCTCTTTGTTTTCAGTTATCAAATGAAACCACCTTCCCTCAGACCTGGTCTCAACCATTGGACCCCACCAGGCTCCACCCTGAAAGGAGGAGGGTCAGACCACCGTTCTCTTTCAGCATGCAAATATGGACATTACATGGCTCTATACAAGATGCTTTGATTATTCTGTTCATTCAGCAAGAGACAAGGACCTGGAGTCCTTATCTGAATATACGGAACAGGAGGTGACATGGGAAAGATTTTTATTTGTTTTTCCCATTTTGATATCACTTTGGTGTCAACACAACAAAAGATCTCAGAAAGATCGGATCTCAAAAGGTTCAGCTGATTATTGATCATGGATATTTCAGAAGACATAGACATGATCAGAGACCTGATTTCATTTCCTCCTTGGTCTGAGACACTGGCAGATGAATGTCTCTGAGCAGTGTAGATGGTCTTATTATTGTTGGGATGTTATGATTAGTGTGTCAGCACTGAACAGGTATCTAAAGTCTTTGGAGTTGCTGTGGTGAAAGCACTCTGAGTTCAACCAGCTGCAGCTCAAATTTTTTCCAGCTGGCTTTGTGCTGAGACAGCATGAAATCAGTCTGGGGAAAGTCCTGCTCAGGCCCGAAAACAGCTGACCACACCTGTTTATAATGATTGTCACATATTTTCTTTAAATATGACACAGTGAGTCATGATGAGATACTGAAGTCAGTATTAGAGAAAACCCCTCTTTGGTTTGTTAAATTCAAAGCATTTTGTAGAGATTGTCATCAGCTGTGACACTTAAATGTTTCAGCTTTTCCTCCTCTATCACACACTGGCTGTGGCTGCAGCAGGCCCTCCATACCTGGGGGTGTCCATTTTCCCGTGTGGATCCTTCAGTCCACAGACAGCAGCTTCACTCCTGAGTCTCCGGGATGATTGTAGCTCAGGTCCAGCTCCTCAGATGGGAGGTTGGAGCTCAGAGCTGGGGCCCAAAGGAACCCAGCCTTCCTCTGTGATCAGACATCCTGACAGCCTGCAGACAACAAAACATCACACAGGAACCCTCTGTCAACACCTGCTGGTCTGTTTTGTTGTTCTTTTGGTTCATATCTGTTTTTGTTCTTGGTCCAGATTCAATATATTTAAGGAAAATTTCCCTTAAAAAATCATCTGTAGGAAGCAAAATAAAAAAAAATTATGAATAATTGAGTCAAGAAAGCTGAACTTTAATAAAATTTACTTTGAACAATCCTACACAAGTTGGCTGTTTATCCACTGATGTAAATCAGATATGAACAAATCATCAATCAAACAGGTTGATGGATCCTGACCTGAGAGTCTCCGGGGTACAGTGGGACTCTTCCAGTCCAGCAGACAGAAGCTTCCTCCTGAATCCTGCAGGTCATTGTTACTCAGGTCCGGGTGTCTCAGACTAGAGGACTGGGAGTGAGAACTGAGGACAGAGCTTCACAGCTTCTCTCTGAGAGGTTACAGCTCTCAGTCTGAAGAGGAAACAATGAAGAAAAGTCAAAAACATTTGTGTTGAAAGGACAATCAAAGGAACAAAACTCTCAGTTTGCTCATGTTTGACTAGCCCCTAAGGGGCTGTTTTTGGAACATTCCTTTATGCATGATCTCTTTTGTGGACATTTCAGATTTAGTTAAGTTTTGTTTTGTTTGTTTTATTTTATTTTTATTTTGAAAAAAATATCCTTGTGTATCATGTCTTTTTTACTTTCCCCTCTGTGTTTGGTTTCCCGGTGACTGTTTGCCCCCCCTAATTGGTGTCACCTGTTTTCCTTTGTCCTGTGTATTTAAGACTCGTAGTTTCTCTGTGTGTTTGTCGGTTGTTTTTGTCTCATGTTTTGTCTCATGCTGAGTTTCATGCCGTGTTTCATGCCGTGTCCTATGCCTTTGCCTCATGTTATGGTCTCTTTTCCCTTGGTTCATGTTTTCACCTTGTCTTTGACTTCGCCTTGCCTTTCGCCTTTATATCCCAGGTCAGGTTTTGTATCAATTTGTTACTTTGTTTCTTGTTTAGTCTTTCTCCTTGTTAAGAGTGATTTGTGTTCACGTTTAACTTTTTTCTACCTTTTTCCCCCTTTTTGGGTGATCCTTTGTTAGCCATTTTGTTAGAATAAAAATTATTGCTTTTGGATTTTTTCTGGGTCGGCATTTGGGTCCCAGCCTTTCCTAGTCAGACACCATGTCTCAACAAGTTGAGACATGACAGTTAAATATGACACAATCAGTAATAAACAGACATGTACAGTCAAAGGGCCCTATGTTTGGGCAGTTAGAATGTTTTTCTTCAGGCTCTCAGCACATTGACTTTTAAAATATAATAATGGATACTACAGTCAAGATGCAAAAGGGTTCTACACTAAATATTAAATCTGATGAGTTTGTTTCACTTCATGTGTATTTGTCCATTACTTGAACCACTAAAAAGGGGTGAATCTCCCACACAGGTCTTATCTGATATCAACCCGCTCTTAAAGCTGAGACTTGGCTCTTTAGCCTGGTTAGCCAGTTGTAGACATTGTGAACAGGCTGGGGTTTGAATCCACCGGGTGCCCCCCTCCCATGGGCTCACCACCGGGAGGGGCCATATGCCTCGATGCATTTTGAATTGGGTTTCCCGTGACTGGCCTGACCCAGATAAGCGGCGAAAGATGACATGATTGGCTCTTTAATGTAGGATCATTATTTCAATTCAATTCAATTGCTGAAGCTCAGGTCGAAGAACAATCGTTTCCAAATACAGGTCTTGAAATGCAACTGTGTTAATTTGGTACCTGATTTGATTATTGAATCTGATAAAATTGTTTGAATAGTTGTAAGTACAGGGCAGCTGTTTCTCCCGCGGAGAAAGTTTGTCCATTAATCAAGCTCTCCTCCTGTCAACGCGGATAACGTATGATATTTCATTAGTGAACATCTAGGGAAAAATCTAATTGCTGTCACATTGACCTCGTTACTCCTTTGTGAGATATTATAATATTATTAGTATTAACTTATTAAATTACCAATCAGAATCAGGGGAATAAGAAAACTTTATTAATCCCGAGCAAAATTCCTTATTTGAAAAAATTATAATGTCCTTTCATCGTCTTCCCCATTTCATTTAGTTTTCTTTGTAGATGGGAAATGTAATATATTTTGTTACATATCATTACGTAGTATTCAGTTGAAATCTTGGTTTCAAAAAGTAAAATAAAAGTTTTCAGTGAATTTTTCTGTCATAGTTATATATATATATATATATATATACATACATATATATAAAATCATTTGGCAATTCAATTTGGGCCCAGAGCCTATTCAGTCCCCAGCTAAAATCCAAGCACAAAGACTACAGGGATATTATTTTAGAAAATACTTATTTATAAATGGCAATGGTACCACCTATATTGTACCTTGCACATTTTAAAATAAAACATTAATATAGAACCTTTTATTGGTTTGAATAGCTTAGACTGAATGCACAATAACAAGGTATTTATCATGGCTTAAGCTCAGTTTAATATAAAACACAATTTTATAAAATATAGGGTAGGGTCCTGCCCATCTCTCAATAGTTAGGTCCCTTTCCTGAAAATGAAAAATCCTTGGTCTAAACCACATTATAACAAGCATAAATGATTGTGTATCTAAACCGTTCATATGTAGCTCTTTTGGAAAAAAAATAGACAGAAACACTCAAAGATTGTATCTGTGAAAATCAATAGATAGGCCCTCTAAAATCAGCATTATGGACTCAAGAAATTCTAGTCATTTCAAACAAACTGGGAAATTGTCTGACCTAAATCTCAGGACAATTATTTGGGCTCTTCAGTCCAACAGACAGAAGCTTCCTCCTGAATCCTTTCAGGTCTTTACCAGGTCCAAGTCTCCCAGACTAGAGGACGAGCTGAGAATGAGGAAAGTTACAGCTTCTCTTTGAGAGGTACAGCTGTCATTGAAAATAAAAACATTTGTGTTGAACAGCAATCAAAGGAACAAAACTCTCAGTTTGCTCTGCAGCTCAAGCAACCAACAGACCTGCATTTGAAAACTGGCCCAAACATCAAAACACAGATTTGTTCAGTGAAGCGAAATATCAGCTCTTTTATCCACCTGCTAACCACTTCAGGTACAGTTGCATACACTGCAAAAAAGGAGTCTAAAAACAAGATAAAACACTAAATCTAGGAAAAAGTCTCAAAACAAGTGAAATTATCTGTCCTTTCAACAATTATTGCCTCGAATAGACATTATTATGGAGAACGTAAGGATGCATTGTATGGGTGATCAAGTTTGCGTTTCAGCCCGTTAAACATTGGTCATCAAAATGCCATGGACTGTAGATAAAATGGACTGTATAATTTATCTTCCACATTGTCTTATTTTAACAATTTTTACCTCATTTTAAATTTCTGCCCTATTTGAGACAAAAAAGATAAGGTTGTGCTTGATATTATTATAGGTCAAAGTTAAACACTTTTAAATTAACTCTTAAAACAAGTTAAATTATCAACTTTTAAATCTTTTTTATCTTGGTAAGGCAAATAATTTGCAGCATATAAACCAATGTCCCATAATAATAACACAATAATGCCATCTTTGGTGGTAGTGTCTTAATATCAACATAACAACGCTTAGCTTTCAGTTTTAGCTGTAGTTATTTTCCTCCAGGATTTTCTTCTAAGCTGGTTCTTGTCTAGTCTCAAATATCAAGGAAATAAAGCTGATGCAGAGGAACATAATTCAGTCAGAAATGGGAAGCGAATACATGTTCATGTTTAATGGAGAAGTGGTATGTCTTATGGTGCAGTGGGAGTTCCCAAGGAAATAATTTCGTCTGCACTTTTAAAAACTAAGCATTAACCTTACCCCAAAAAAATAAAAGTTCCAAAAACAAAAAAGCAGCCTGTTTCCCAAACAGAATATGTTTTTAAAAATTAAGCCAAAATATTAAGCCCTTAAGGGCCCGCTTTATTTTGGGTAAGAAATTTTGCTTAAAATGTTTTCAG
>JAFBJY010001179.1:0-46035 GCA_016801885.1 Toxotes chatareus | reverse complement strand
CCGGGCTGAATGTGAAGTGGGAGTCTCCCTTTTTTCCAGGGCAGGGAGGCATCAGCCTGGAGTGGTGAGGAAAGAACTGACAGCAGGCATCTGGGGGGCCAAACCCAAATTGCTCAGAAATTCAGGGTCATTCCCTCCAACGCCCCCCCGGCAGGGGGGCGGTGTAAGCTGCCCCTCCCTGGGTCTGAGTCCCCCATGGGTTCCCCGGATTTTCTGACCAACAAAAAAGACTGCGAACCCAAAACCACCATCCCCTCCTCCATCCCCCCGCACGGGTTTCCCGAGGGGAAAATACCTCCTGTTCACCTGCTGAATATGAGGCCCGGGGAAAAACCCAGCTGCAGGAATTTCAAATACAGTAGAGGACATCAAATGAACGGCACAGAGAGGAGGTATCGGGGAGCAGTGGTGCAGAAACAAAAACCCTTTTGCATCAAGGAAAGACCGGAGGGGGGACTTCAGGAGAGACAGGCGCCCCCCCCGGGCACGGAGGAGCAGTTTGTGGAGGTGGTTCCAGTTCAGGTACCTGGAGGACACACACCCCAGGACCTCACCGGGAACACCAACACATCTCATTGGTCGGGAAGGCCCACCAGCCTTTCTTTTCCCCGGGCTGCGGGGCTGGATTTGGGAAGCTAGTCCTGAGGAGTTTTTGCACCGGGGAGAGCGCCCTGCACCTGCATCATGGTATGGCAGCGCACTGCTGCAGGGAAGGCTCTGCAGGGTGGAAGGCTGCACAGAGGACTGGGGGAACAGCCTGCCCACCACCTCTTGACCTCTCACAGCACGATGCAGAGGGGGCCCCTCCGATCATGAAGGACTCCCACCCGCCCTGTAATTGTCTCTTAACCCTCCCCTCAGGAGGGGTGGAGGAGCAGGACCATCAGGCTCAACAGCTTCTTCCCCAGGAGCTGAGGCTGTTGAACCCCAACTTCCCTTGTAGACACCCTCCCACTCCCCTTCCTCCTCACCACTTACAACACTATCACTAATGATACTTTCTTTGTACTACCACCACCTCCTACTTCCACAGCTTTATTTATGCACATGCTAATCTCAGCTTCTTATCTTTATTTAAATGTTTATATGTTTATATTTTCCTCATTTTATGTTTATATTTAATTTTCACTCTTACATCACATCTTTCTCTTGATGGTTCAACTGGGACCTGAGAATTAAACTTTCACAAACATGTAAATGTACTGGTATGACAATAAAAGTTCTTGACCCTTTGATCCTTGTATAGTAATATTGAGAAACCCTCATTTACCTGATGGTAAGAATAGTCTTCTGTTTATCTTCTTGCTTTAATCTTCTTGAACCTTGATCCACTTAATTATCCATTGCAATCAGTGACGTGTCCTTTATGTCCTCCAGGAGAGGCACTGTTCCAGGGCTGAAAGCTCTTGGGATCGTAATGTCTCAACATGTCCTTTCTGGTCTTCTGAGGTTCCAAAACTGGTGCCACGCTGGACCATCATCAGACCTGTTCAAACAGGGGAGGGTTTTCTGTGCAGTTGCAGAATTTAATCCATGAGGATCCTCAGCCACCCCTGTCCTGAAGATCCTGTCTCACATACAGCTCTGTCCTGGGCTGAAACTAAATCACATTTTTGCTCTTTTTATCTTAAAGACCTGTACATCTGTTGATGATGTTGTGCTCTTCCGTTTAGGTCATTGCGAGATGCAGACTGCAGCTATATTCTTTTACAACGCCCAGACGCTTTCCGGGATCATCCAGAACAACCCCTTTTTCCTAAGCGGACCCTCAAAGTCAACACATGACAAAGTCATCATCTGCACTTGAGTCGCCTGAGGTTGAATTGATTGGCAGTGTTTCTTTTCAAGTAGACTTCCATCTACACTGGCTGATTCCCAGCGCCAGCTCCATGTGCATGTTTGATGTCCACTGCTCAATTAGCTCCTTGTTCTGTTCATAGGATGCACCTGCAAATGGCAAGCACCCAAAACAGCAGCAGTTGAGAGGAAGAGGGGGCTTGTCTATAGAGAAGCTCAACCTCTTGATGCTTCTGGGACAGACCAGAAGATGAAGAGCCAGAGAAGACGGCTGTGAAGACCAAGCTTGGGAGAGACGCCAGAAAAACAGCATCGAACCCATGAGCCTACCCTGTTTCCCACTCTTCAGGCTGCAAAGACACCAAAGAAAAGGGAGTATGGATACAGACATGAGGAAGACTGTTGGATAAAACTGTCTCAGACAGTAGGAGACACAAAGGAGTCAATCCATCTGAAGCAGGAAAGGACAAGGCTGCAGGTCCAAGAGACAAAGGCGATTGTCTCAATGGCAGAGCAGCCCATGGAGACGGATGCCAGAGCTACCTAAGGTAACAAAAGCAGAAATGTGTCTCTCGCCAGCCTGTTGTTGAGTGGTTGCTTCTTTTAGCTCAGCCTGGAGCTTATGTCTTTTTCATCCCTGTTTCACCAGGTTACTCAACAAAGGGTTAACAAAGTTGTAGAGGCCCAACAAGAACCCGCAGCCATCCTAAAACGGGGAAGCCACCTGTGGCGGAAGGGGAGACACAAACAGAGACAGAGAGCAGGCAAAAGTCAGCAGAGGGGAAAAAAGAGGCAGCCAAGAACCACACAGAGGAGGAGGTGAAGCAGAGAGAGAGGAAAGAGGGAAGCAGAAAGGGAGCGAGAGAGAGGGAAAGGGTTTTGGGAGGGGAGGGACTGGGAGAAGGAGGAGAGGTCTAAGAGGGAGAGGGAGGGATGAAAGAGCTTGGAGGAAGAGGGAGGAGGAAAGGAGGGAGGAGAGGGGAAGAGAGAGGGGGGAGAGAAAGAGAGCACACGGTGAAGGTTTGTCCGGATCCAGGTGGTCTTGCCGTCGGAGGGAACAAGCAGAGCCTGGACGGACGCACGTGAACAGCTCACAGGCTGAGACCTGAAGGGTGAGGAGGTGCTGCTGGGTCAAACCTGACACTTAAATGTCTCCTGTGTGTCCCAACCCAAAACCCCCGTTTTTTGTCCTGTCATGAAATCAGGTGGAGGACGAGGACCACTTCCCTTCAACATGAGTGACTTTGTGACATTAGGATGAAGTGGGACATGTTACCGCCCTCCTTCCCTGCTGTTGCCCATGGAAACTAGAAGGGAGGAGGAGAGCCCACATCTGCCCCTCGGGACACTCAAGGGGTACTTTTTAAATTTGTATATCCCGCGCTTTCTTTTACATCATTGAGGGGGTGTCAAGACTAAATGTCCAAGTCTTATGACGCAGTCCTTTTCTGGTTCTGCTTGGGACACACCCATGGAGGTTGCTAAGAAACAGGGCATGGGATGCCACAGCATTTGCTCAAGTCTGATCAAAGTATCAGAGTCCAACCCGTGAGAGACCAACAGCTGACCTCAGACAGGTCGCCAGGTTTAACACTGGTCCGTCCTCACTGCTGCAGCATCCACCTTCCCTAGCTCCACAGGCTGAGTCCTTTTCAGCCAAACACCGAGACTGGTCAGCTCACACTGATTTCATTTTACCATCAACACAAGGAAACACAGTCTTCCCTAGATATTTTTTTTTATTTGTTTTTGGTTTCAAATTAAAAATTTTGGCCTAAAATCTGTCTTTATGTTTAGAAATCACAGCACTGCCCACCCTGGACCCCACCAGGGGTTTCCAACACCTGCAGCACGGTAACCCACCGGGAAGCTGCCTGCAGATCCCTCCTCAAACAGCCCAGCCATCGGAGCAGGCCCTGAGAGAGTGAGGACGAAAAAAAGAGGGGGAGTCCTCCAGTCACAGCCGGGCCCAAGGAGGAGGAGACCATGCTGCTGTTGGGGACAAAAACAGAAGGACAGAAGATGCAGGACCAGGAGGACAAAGACATGGAGCTCCTGCTGCAGAGACAGGACGCTTTTTTTTGAAGTAGAACTGTGAGTGGCA
Organism: Toxotes chatareus; assembly: GCA_016801885.1. NCBI lineage: Eukaryota > Metazoa > Chordata > Actinopteri > Toxotidae > Toxotes > Toxotes chatareus. Next base: position 42,134 of record JAFBJY010001179.1, on the reverse strand, counting down.
GCAGTTCCTCAGTGGGTAGAGAATCAGGCTTGTCCAAATTTATTCTTCTTCAAGTGTTTGAGATGATGAGATGCTGCCCTTTGGGCAGGTACTTCTATAAGTCATTGCAGGTGTTATAACACCAAGATGAAGACACATGAAGTCCATTTGGAAAATGCTTAATTATTAGCTTATCTGCTTTGTTGAGCAAAGCCAGGACCGCTCTTTTTACCCTGTGTATGTCTAGATTGATTTAAAAAGTCCCTGTTCTTCTAAAAAGCAACAAAACGTCCAAAGACCAAACAAGCACGACTATTTCCCCCCCTTTCTTACCCCAGCACAGTTGGTGTGTGTTTTGGTGTTGAGGGATTTTCTAAACCAGGCTGAAAAACCATTTATTTTGGTGAGCTTGGTTTCATATGTTTTTTTCTATTTTCCTTCTTTGCTTTTTTCCGCTTTTCTGAAAACTTTCCGCAAAGTTTCCTTTGAAGGCACAATGGTACTCTGTGCTGGGCTGAATTCCACCCCGATTGTAACTAATACTGTCATCTAATACTGTCTGTATACATTATAAGGCGCTTTATTTCCAACATGGTACACCTCAGTCATACACAAGAACAGCTATCTGTAATGTATCCACACTTTGTAATTTGAGCCATCGGGATTCTTCCAATTGGACTCTGGAGCTGATTTCCACTCTGCCTCATTCATGGCCTGTAAGGGCCACTTGTAATTTGGATATTTCCTCGTGGAAGTTGTGATGTGGATTCAAGAAAATATTTTCTTCTTCCACTTAAAGAACTACAACCAACTGTGTGTGCAAACCACATGCACACAAAACACACACATACTCACCCAGGACTTAAAATTGGTGCTATGTAGCCTTCCTTCTTTTTATTTCTCTTACTGTTCTAACAGTGCACATGGTCACTTTGGTCATACTTGTTTATAGTATTTATTATAATTGTTTCCTCTTAATAAGTCATTTCTTTTTTTGGGAGTCTTTATATTCTATCTGTATTATCTGTATATTCTGAGTGCCTTACCTTATTTGCATCTGCTTTTGTTGCTGTAAAGTGTAATTTCCCATTGTGGGATCTATTAAAGGTTTATTTTTATCTTATCTTATCTACTGTATAAAAAATGAAGGGCAGAGATGATGGAGGATATCATTCAATCTTATTTTATTGCCATCAATTCAATTCAATTTTCATTAATTTAGTTTTACAGAAGAGAGAGAAAAATCTTCTTTTCTGTAAGGGAAAATACAGATTCCCTTCTAAGATATATTTTATAGTGTTCTTGCTCACTCCAGAATTTGATCTGTGTTCTCTTCACAGCATTTTGCTCTTTAAAGCCCCTATTCTACAAATTCTGTTCATGCTCTATTCTATAGCATTCTGTTCTGCTTTTTCACAGCATTTTGCTCTATCGCTCTATTCTACAGCATCCGCTCAATCGCCATTCTCGATCGTTTTGCTCTATTCTACAGTATTTGTTCCTTTTTGTTTATCCAGCACTTTGTTCCATGCTTGTTCTACAGCATTCTGTCTAAAGTTCTCTCCCCAGCATCCGTCAATTCATTCCACAGTATTCCATTCATATACAGCATTCCCTTCTAGTTATATTTACAGTGTTCTAATTCTATTCCAGAAATTTGTTCTAGTTCCATTCTACAGCATTCTGTTCTATGCTCTTACAGTATTCATGTTCTATTATACAGATTTCTTCAAAGTTCTATTCTATAGCATTTCTGATTGATCTCTTCCAGTATCTGCTTCACGCTTTTTCTACAGCATTCCTGTCTATGCTCTATTCTACAGCATTTGCTCATGCTCTTTTTCACAGATTTTGTTCATGCCCCTATTCTACAGTATTCTGTTCTCGTTCTATTCTAAGCATTCGCTTTAAGCTCTGTTCTACAGCATTCCCTCACGCCTCTGTTCTACAGCATTCCGCTCTGTGTTCTCTTCACAGCATTCCGTTCACGTCCTCTTCTACAACATTTGCTTATGCCTCTATTCTACAGTATTCTCTTTCATGCTTTTTATTCTACAGTATCCCCTTCTAATGCCCCACAGATTGTGTTCACGCCTTTTCTCAGCATTCTTTTCCAGCTCTATTCACAGCATTCCCTTCATGCTTCTATTCTACAGCATTTTGCTTCAAGCCTAATCTACAGCATTCTTTCTAAGTTCTGTTCACAGTATTCTCTCTCTTTAAGCTCTGTTCTACAGTATATGTTCTCACGCTCTGTTCACAGATTCACATTTTATTATACAGTATTCCCTTTTAAGTTATATTTTACAGGTTCACGTTTATTCTACAGAATTCTGTTCTATGCTCTATTCTAAGGCATTTGTTCTCATGCCTTTCTACAGTATTCTATGATCTATTATAAGTATTCTCTTCGTTCTATTCTATAGCATTCTGATCTGGATCTCTTCCACAGCATCTCTGTTCACGCCCATCTCATGCATCCGCTTAAAGCTCTATTCTAAGCATTCTGTCTATGTTCTATTCTACAGCATTCTGTTCCTTTTTTTTTTCACAGATTCTGTTCTCCTTCATTCCAGTATTCTTTATTCATGCTCTATTCTACAGCATTCTGTTTTATGTTCATTCTACAGCATTCCCGTTCACGCTCTGTTTTAGCATTCTATTCCACGCCTGTTCTCAACATTCTGTTCTGCATTCTCTTCACAGCATCTGCCTTTTTAATCCTTCTCAGCATTCCATTTCTACGCTCTATTTCAGATTCTCTTTTAAGCTTCATCTCCACAGTATTCTGCCTCACAGATTTGTTCTAGCTCTCTTTTACAGTATTCTTACATTCTATTATAAAGATTCCCTTTTAAGTTATGTTTACATGTTCTATGTTCTTCTCACAGAAATTCTGTTCTACGCCTTTCTCACAGCATCTCCTTTCTTTTTATTCTATTTCTTTACAAGCATTCTCTTTAGTCTCTATTTTCCAGTATTCCGGCTCTACAGATTGTTTCCCTTTCTTTTCTAAGCATTCTTTCCACATTCTATTCTAAAAATTCCTTCTGTTATTTTTTACAGCACTTATGTTCTATTCTACAGAAATTTTGTTTATGCCTATTCTACAGCATTCTGTTCATGCTCTTTCTACAATATTCTTTTTCTTTTTTTTACAGATTCCTCTTAAGTCCATTTTAAATTTTTACAGCTTTCTGGTTCTATTCTCATACAAATTTTGTTTTTGTTTCTCTCACAGCATTTTCCTTCACATCTCCATTTGCGCATTTTCCCCATCGCTCTATTACAGCATTCCGTTTCATGCTCTATTCACACAAATTCCTTACTGCCCCTTTTCACAGATCTGTTCAAAGCCCATTCTACAATATTCTGTTCAATGCTTTTTTTCTACAGCACTTCCTCTCACGCTTTTCCATTCGGGAACATTTCCCCTTTTAGCCTGCCCCCACAGCAGTCTGTTCAGCTCCTTACAAATTCTGTTCACGCTTTCTTCTTACAGCATTCCATTCCCACGCTCCAGTACAGCATTCCCTTCACGCTCTTATTCACAATCCGCTTCACGTTTATTCTTTCAGCATTTCCTTTTCCCTCTGTTCTAAAGTCTGTTTAGTTCCATCTATTCAAATATTCTGTAAACGCTTTTCTTCACAGCATTCCATTCTACGTTTTATCACAATTTCTGTTCTACGCCTGTTCCCCTTTCATCTTTTATATTAAATATTTGTTTAAAAATTTTTTTCTACAGATAAAAGTAATTGTAAGAATTCTTCCCTCTTTCTGGAAGAGACTGTCTAGAAAGCATTTAGTGCAAAAAGGAAAAAATCTTTCTCTCCTCTTCTTCAACAAAATTTGTAATAGGGCCCTTTACACATTTCCAAATTTTATTTTAAAATTCTAAATATTCTGTCTATAACTCTTTCAAAAGCAATCTTATATAAATAAATAAAGAATTTTTTTTTGGGGGAAAAAAAAGAGGAAAAAAAGAAAGAACAAAAGAAAGAAAATTCTCTTTTCCTAAAAGAAAAAAGAAACTTTTGCAGGAGAGAAAGAAAAGCAATTTGGGATGAAAACAAAAATGTCATTATATCTCTCTCCTTTTTTTCTGAGAAAGAGGTTTTGTAGAGAGTGCTAAAACTCCAAATTAAAAAATTATCCGAATTAAAAAAATTCCCTTTTACATGAAGGGCAAAAAAATACCAAACCACATCAAAGAGAAATTTGATATTTTCAAAAAAAAATGTTTTTTTTTTTTAGAAAAAAAGAAAAGAAAAAAAACTTTAAAATATGAAAAAAAATAAATTTTAATTAAAAATCCTTTATCCCAAAGAAACCCATACGGAAATCTAAATTCAAACTATTCAACTAAAGCACAAAAAAAACTTTTTGGCCTTCCTGAAAAAAGCAAAAAAACTCAAAATTCTTAAAATTCCCCATTAATGTTATAAACTTTAAAAGACACAAATGATAGAATTTTCCAAAACCCCTATTTTCAATAGAAAAAACTTCTTAAAATAAATTAAAATTTTTGACTTTTTTTTTGTCCGATTTTGACGCCTTACTATACTATGACGCTTTTATGATTTTTGAGGTCAAAAAAATTTTGACTTTTTTTTGTCCGATTTTGACGCCCATTACTATACTATGACGTTTTTATGACATTTTGAGGTCAAAAAATTTTTTTGACTTTTTTGGCCAAAAAACGCCATACTATACTATGACGTTTTATGATGATTTTGAGGTCAAAAAATTTTTGACTTTTTTATGACCGATTTTGACGCCTTTTACTATATTATGACGTTTTTTGGATGACATTTTGAGGTCAAAAAAATTTTGACTTTTTTTGTTCGAAAAAACGCCTTACTATACTATGACGTTTTTTTATGACATTTTGAGGTCAAAAAAATTTGACTTTTTTTAATCCGAAAAAACGCCATACTATACTATGACGTTTTTTATGACATTTTGAGGTCAAAAATTTTGACTTTTTTGGCCGATTTTGACGCCTTACTATACTATGACGCGTTTATGACATTTTGAGGTCAAAAAATTTTGACTTTTTTTTGCCCATTTTGACGCTCTTACTATACTATGACGTTTTTTATGATTTTTGAGGTCAAAAAATTTTGACTTTTTTATCCATTTTGACGCCTTTACTATACTATGACGTTTTTATGACATTTTGAGGTCAAAAAATTTTGACTTTTTAACTCGAAAACCTTACTATACTATGACGCTTTTTATGACATTTTGAGGTCAAAAAATTTTGACTTTTTTTAATAGATTTGACGCCTTATACTATACTATGACGCTTTTATGACATTTTGAGGTCAAAAATTTTTTGACTTTTTTTTTTCCGATTTTGACGCCTATGACGTATACTATGACGTCAAAAAATTTTTTGACATTTTGAGGCTCAAAATACTTTGACTTTTTTATGACATTTTGAGGTCAAAAACCTTTTTTGGCCGATTTTGACGCCTTTACTATACTATGACGTTTTTATGACATTTTGAGGTCAAAAAATTTTTGACTTTTTTGGCCGATTTTGACGCCTTACTTATACTATGACGTTTTTTATGACATTTTGAGGTCAAAAAATTTTTTGACTTTTTTGGTCCAAAAAACGTGCACTTTACTATACTATGACGCTTTTTTATGACATTTTGAGGTCAAAATTTTTTTGACTTTTTTTTGTAAAATTTTGACGCCTTTACTATACTATGACGCTTTTTATGACATTTTGAGGTCAAAAAACGGCCACTTTTTTTTTTACTGACTTTTTTTTTCATTTTGAATCACGCCTTTACTATACTATGACGTTTTTATGACATTTTGAGGTCAAAAATTTTTTGACTTTTTTCCCGATTTTTGACTTACTTTACTATACTATGACGTTTTTTATGACATTTTGAGGTCAAAAAATTTTTTGACTTTTTTTCCGATTTTACAGACGCTTACTATACTATGACGTTTTTATGACATTTTGAGGTCAAAAAATGTTTGACTTTTTTGTCGAAAAACGACGCCTTTTACTATACTATGACGCGTTTTTATGACATTTTGAGGTCAAAAAATTTTTGACTTTTTTGGTTGTCCGATTTTGACGCCCTTACTATACTATGACGCTTTTTATGACATTTTGAGGTCAAAAAATTTTTTTGACTTTTTGGCCGAAATTTTGACGCCTTTATTATACTATGACGTTTTTTATGACATTTTGAGGTCAAAATTTTTTGACTTTTTTATTCGATTTTGACGCCCATACTATACTATGACGTGCTTTTTATGACATTTTGAGGTCAAAAAATTTTTGACTTTTTTGGTCAAAAAACGCCATACTATACTATGACGCTTTTTTATGACATTTTGAGGTCAAAAAATTTTTTGACTTTTTTTGTCCGATTTTGACGCTTTTACTATACTATGACGCTTTTTTATGACATTTTGAGGTCAAAAATTTTTGACTTTTTTTGGCCGATTTTGACGCTTTTACTATACTATGACGCTTTTTTTTGACATTTTGAGGTCAAAAATTTTTTGACTTTTTTATGACATTTTCCCAAAAATTTTTGACTTTTTTTTGACGCCTTTACTATACTATGACGTTTTATGATATTTTGAGGTCAAAAAATTTTGACTTTTTTGTCCGATTTTGATACCTTTACTATACTATGACGCTTTTTTATGACATTTTGAGGTCAAAAATTTTTTGACTTTTTTATCGATTTTGACGCCTTATACTATACTATGACGCTTTTATGACATTTTGAGGTCAAAAAAAATTTTGACTTTTTTGTCCCGATTTTGACGCCATTACTATACTATGACGCTTTTTATGACATTTTGAGGTCAAAAAATTTTTGACTTTTTGGTCCGATTTTGACGCTTACTTACTATACTATGATGACGCTTTTTATGACATTTTGAGGTCAAAAAATTTTTGACTTTTTTGGCATATTTTTATACTATGACGCTTATTACTATACTATGACGCTTTTTTTTGACATTTTGAGGTCAAAAACGCTTTTTGACTTTTTTTTGAATTTTGACAAAAAACGCCCATACTATACTATGATCGTTTTTATGATATTTTGAGGTCAAAAAATTTTTGATTTTTTGGCCGAAAAACGCCTTTACTATACTATGACGCTTTTTATGATATTTTGAGGTCAAAAATTTTTTGACTTTTTGTCCGAAAAAAACGCCTTTACTATACTATGACGTTTTTTTATGACATTTTGAGGTCTAAAAAATTTTGACTTTTTTTGAATCGATTTTGACGCCTTTTACTATACTATGACGTTTTTTATGACATTTTGAGGTCAAAAAATTTTGACTTTTTTGGTCGATTTTGACGCCTTATACTATACTATGACGTTTTTTTATGACATTTTGAGGTTTTTGAAAAAATTTTTGACTTTTTACTTGAAAATTTTGACGCCTTACTATACTATGACGCTTTTTATGACATTTTGAGGTCAAAAAAATTTTGACTTTTTTTACCGAAAAAAACGCCTTTTACTATACTATGACGTTTTTTATGACATTTTGAGGTCAAAAATTTTTGACTTTTTTTTGTCCGATTTTGACGCCTTTTACTATACTATGACGCTTTTTATGACATTTTTTGAGGTCAAAAAATTTTTTGACTTTTTTTTACCGATTTGACGCCTTTTACTATACTATGACGTTTTTTTATGACATTTTGAGGTCAAAATTTTTTGACTTTTTTTGCCGATTTTGACGCCTCTTACTATACTATGACGACGTTTTATGACATTTTGAGGTCAAAAAATTTTTGACTTTTTTTTGTCCGAAAAACGCCTTACTATACTATGACGTTTTTATGACATTTTGAGGTCAAAAATTTTGACTTTTTTTGGATCAAAAACGCCTTACTATACTATGACGACGTTTTATGACATTTTTGAGGTCAAAAATTTTTTGACTTTTTTGGCCTATTTTGACGCCATACTATACTATGACGTTTTTATGACATTTTGAGGTCAAAAATGTTTTGACTTTTTTTGGCCGATTTTGACGCCTTACTATACTATGACGCTTTTTTATGACATTTTGAGGTCAAAAAATTTTGACTTTTTATTTAAAAAAACGCCTTACTATACTATGACGCTTTTTATGACATTTTGAGGTCAAAAAATTTTTTGACTTTTTTGTCCGATTTTGACGCCTTTACTATACTATGACGTTTTTTTATGACATTTTGAGGTCAAAAATGACGCTTTTTTATGATTTTTGAGGTCAAAATTTTTTGACTTTTCTCCGAAAACGCCTTTACTATACTATGACGTTTTTTTATGACATTTTGAGGTCAAAAAAAATTTTGACTTTTTTTGGCCGATTTTGACGCCTTTACTATACTATGACGTTTTTTATGATATTTTGAGGTCAAAAAATTTTTTGACTTTTTTTTTATTGAAAAACGCCTTACTATACTATGACGCTTTTTTATGACATTTTGAGGTCAAAAATTTTTTGACTTTTTTTGTCCGATTTTGACGCCTTTACTATACTATGACGCTTTTTTATGACATTTTGAGGTCAAAAAAAATTTTGACTTTTTTTCTCAAAAAACGCCTTTACTATACTATGACGCTTTTTTGACATTTTGAGGTCAAAAATTTTTTGACTTTTGTCCGACAAAAACGCCTTTACTACTATACTATGACGTTTTTTATGATATTTTGAGGTCAAAAAATTTTTTTGACTTTTTTTTAAAATTTTGACGCCTACTATACTATTATGACGCTTTTTATGACATTTTGAGGTCAAAAATTTTTATTTTTTTGACTTTTTTTGTATCCGAAAAAACGCCTTTACTATACTATGACGCTTTTTTATGACATTTTGAGGTCAAAAAATTTTGACTTTTTTTTGTCCCGATTTTGACGCTTCTTACTATACTATGACGCTTTTTATGACATTTTGAGGTCAAAAAATTTTGACTTTTTTGTCCAAAAACGCCTTTACTATACTATGACGCTTTTATGACATTTTGAGGTCAAAAAATTTTTGACTTTTTTTACGAAAAACGCCATTACTATACTATGACGTTTTTTATGACATTTTGAGGTCAAAAAAAATTTTTGACTTTTTTGGCCGATTTGACGCTTTTACTATACTATGACGTTTTTTATGACATTTTGAGGTCAAAAAAATTTTGACTTTTTTTTTGCCGATTTGACGCCTTTACTATACTATGATCGCTTTTTTATGATATTTTGAGGTCAAAAATTTTTTGACTTTTTTTGTCCGAAAAACGCCTTTACTATACTATGACGCTTTTTTATGACATTTTGAGGTCAAAAATTTTTGACTTTTTTTCCGATTTTGACGCCTTTACTATACTATGACGCTTTTTTATGACATTTTGAGGTCAAAATTTTTTTGACTTTTTTTCTCAAAAAAATATTTTGACGCTATACTATACTAAGGACGCTTTTTATACAAGTATATGACATTTTGAGGTCAAAAAAATTTTGACTTTTTTGTCGATTTTGACGCCTTACTATACTATGACGCTTTTTATGACATTTTGAGGTCAAAAAAATTTTTTGACTTTTTTGTCCGATTTTGACGCCTTTACTATACTATGACGTTTTTTTATGATATTTTGAGGTCAAAAAATTTTTGATTTTTTTGTCCGAAAAACGCTTCTTTACTATACTATGACGTTTTTTATGACATTTTGAGGTCAAAAAATTTTTTGACTTTTTTGCCCGATTTTGACGCTCATACTATACTATGACGCTTTTTTATGATATTTTGAGGTCAAAATTTTTTGACTTTTTGGCCTAAAAGTTGAACGCCTTACTATACTATGACGTTTTTTATGACATTTTGAGGTCAAAAATTTTTGACTTTTTTGTCCTTTTGACGCCTTACTATACTATGACGTTTTTTATGACATTTTTGAGGTCAAAAAAATTTTGACTTTTTTGTCCGATTTTGACGCCTTACTATACTATGACGTTTTTTATGACATTTTGAGGTCAAAAATTTTTTTGACTTTTTGTTCAAAAAAGACGCCTTACTATACTATGACGCTTTTTATGACATTTTGAGGTCAAAAAATTTTTGACTTTTTCGTGGCCGATTTTTGACGCCTTTACTATACTATGACGTTTTTTATGACATTTTGAGGTCAAAAAAAGTTTGACTTTTTTTTACCAATTTTGAACGCATTTTGATTTTACTATACTATGACGCTTTTTTATGACATTTTGAGGTCAAAAAATCTTTTGACTTTTTTGTTCGATTTTGACGCCTTTACTATACTATGACGCTTTTTATGACATTTTGAGGTCAAAATTTTTTGACTTTTTTGTTCGATTTTGACGCCTTTACTATACTATGACGCTTTTTATGACATTTTGAGGTCAAAAAAATTTTTTTGACTTTTTTTTGTCTGATTTTGGACGCTTTACTATACTATGACGCTTTTTTATGACATTTTGAGGTCAAAAATTTTGACTTTTTTGCCGATTTTGACGCCTTTTACTATACTATGACGTTTTTTATGACATTTTGAGGTCAAAAATTTTTTTTACTTTTTTTGTCCCGATTTTGACGCCTTACTATACTATGACGTATTTTTTATGACATTTTGAGGTCAAAAAATTTTTGACTCTTTTTGTTCAAAAAAACGCCTTTTACTATACTATGACGCTTTTTATGACATTTTGAGGTCAAAAAATTTTTTGACTTTTTTTGTCCGATTTTGACGCCTTTACTATACTATGACGTTTTTTATGATATTTTGAGGTCAAAAATTTTTGACTTTTTTGGCCGATTTTTTACCTTTACTATACTATGACGCTTTTTATGACATTTTTGAGGTCAAAAAAATTTTTGACTTTTTTTGTCCGATTTTGACGCCTTTACTATACTATGACGTTTTTATGACATTTTGAGGTCAAAAAAATTTTGATTTTTTTATCGATTTTGACGCCTTACTATACTATGACGTTTTTATGACATTTTGAGGTCAAAAAATTTTGACTTTTTTGTTGATTTTGACGCCTTACTATACTATGACGTTTTTTATGACATTTTGAGGTCAAAAATTTTTTTGACTTTTTTTGGCCGATTTTGACGCCTTTACTATACTATGATTTTGAGGTAAAAAAATTTTTACTTTTTGAAAAAACGCCATATGACATTTTGAGGTCATTTTGAGTCGCAAAAATTTGACTTTTTTGGTCGAAAACGCCTTTACTATACTATGACGCTTTTTATGACATTTTGAGGTCAAAAAAAATTTTGACTTTTTTTGTTCAAAAAAACGCTTCTTTACTATACTATGACGATTTTTTATGACATTTTGAGGTCAAAATTTTTTGACTTTTTGTTTTTACATTTTGACGCTTTACTATACTATGACGCTTTTTTTATGATATTTTTGAGGTCAAAAATTTTTGACTTTTTATGTCCGAAAAACGCTTTCATAATTATACTACTATGACTTTTTATGATATTTTGAGGTCAAAAAAAATTTTTATTTTTTTAATGTTTTGACGCCTTTACTATACTACTATGATGCTTTTATGACATTTTTGAGGTCTAAAAATTTGACTTTTTTTTAAAAATTTTGACGCTTACTATACCTATGACGTTTTTTATGACATTTTGAGGTCAAAAATTTTGACTTTTTTTTTGTACGCCTTTACTATACTATGACGCTTTTTATGATATTTTGAGGTCAAAAAAATTTTGACTTTTTTTGTCCGATTTTTTGACTTACTTTACTATACTATGACGCTTTTTTATGACATTTTGAGGTCAAAATTTTTTGACTTTTTTTGGCCGAAAAACGCCTTCACTATACTATGACGTTTTTATGACATTTTGAGGTCAAAATTTTTTTGACTTTTTTGGCCGATTTTGACGCCTTTACTTATACTATGATCGTTTTTTATGACATTTTGAGGTCAAAAATTTTTTTTGACTTTTTTTGTCCGATTTTGACGCCTTTACTATACTATGACGTTTTTTATGATATTTTGAGGTCAAAAAAATTTTTTTTGACTTTTTGGTAAGGACAAAAAATTTTTACCTATACTATGACGCTTTTTATGACATTTTGAGGTCAAAATTTTTTTGACTTTTTTGGAACCGATTTGACGCCTTTACTATATACTATGACGTTTTTTATGACATTTTGAGGTCAAATAAATGTTTGACTTTTTTGCCGATTTTGACGCTTTTACTATACTATGACGTTTTTATGACATTTTGAGGTCAAAAAGAATTTGACTTTTTTTTTTTCCGATTTTGACGCTTCTTTACTATACTATGACGCTTTTTTATGATATTTTGAGGTCAAAAAATTTTTTGACTTTTTTTTCCGATTTTGACGCCTTACTATACTATGACGTTTTTTATGACATTTTGAGGTCAAAAAATTTTAACTTTTTTGGTTTATTTTTAACGCTTACTATACTACTATACTATGACGTCAAAAAATTTTTTTTTTGACATTTTGAAAAACGTCATAATTTATGACGCTTTTTATGATATATCATTTTGAGGTCAAAAAATTTTGATCTTTTTACTGGCAAAACCTGACATTTGACTATACTATGACGCTTTTTATGACATTTTGAGTCAAAAAATTTTTGACTTTTTTTGTCCGATTTGACGCTTTACTATACTATGACGTTTTTTTATGACATTTTTGAGGTCAAAAAATTTTTTGACTTTTTTTGTCCATTTTGACGCCTTCTTACTATACTATGACGTTTTTTTTGTTATGATATTTTGAGGTCAAAAAATTTTTGACTTTTTTGGCCGATTTGACGCCTTTCACTATATACTATGACGTTTTATGACATTTTGAGGTCAAAATAATTTTTTGACTTTTTTGTCCGATTTTGACGCCTTACTATACTATGACGCTTTTTTATGACATTTTGAGGCCAAAAATTTTTGACTTTTTGTTCGACAAAAACGCCTTTACTATACTATGACGCTTTTTTTATGACATTTTGAGGTCAAAAAATTTTGACTTTTTGGCCAAACGCCATTACTATACTATGACGCTGACGTTTATGACATTTTGAGGTCAAAAAATTTTTTGACTTTTTTTGTCCGATTTTGACGCCTTTACTATACTATGACGTTTTTTATGACATTTTGAGGTCAAAAAAATTTTGACTTTTTTGCCGAAAAACGCCTTTACTATACTATGACGTTTTTTATGATTTTGAGGTCAAAAACATTTTTTACTTTTTTGTCCGATTTTGACGCCTTTACTATATTTTGATGACGCTTTTTTATGACATTTTGAGGCCAAAAGAATACTTTGACTTTTTTATGATTTTTTGAGGTCAAAAAAATACTATACTTTTTTACGCTTTTTTACATTTGACTTTTGATTTTTACTATAAAACGCTTTTAACGCTTTTTTTTTGACATTTTGAGGTCAAAAAAAAAAGTTTTTTTTTTGGTTTATTTTGACGCTTCTACTATACTTATGACGTTTTTTATGACATTTTGAGGTCAAAAAAATTTTGACTTTTTTTCCGATTTTTGATGCCTTTACTATACTATGACGTTTTTTATGACATTTGAGGTCAAATTTTTTTTGACTTTTTTGGACGATTTGACGCCTTTACTATACTATGACGCTTTTTATGACATTTTGAGGTCAAAAAAATTTTTTTTTTTTGATTTTTGACGCCTTACTATACTATGACGCTTTTTTATGACATTTTGAGGTCAAAAAATTTTTGACTTTTTTGTCCGATTTTGACGCCTTTTACTATACTATGACGTTTTTTATGACATTTTGAGGTCAAAAAAGTTTTGACTTTTTTGTCACGATTTTACGCCTTTACTATACTATGACGTTTTTTATGACATTTTGAGGTCAAAAAATTTTTTGACTTTTTTTTGTCCGATTTTGACGCCTTACTATACTATGACGTTTTTTATGACATTTTGAGGTCAAAATAATTTTGACTTTTTTCGGCCATTTTGAAAACTTCTTACTATATACTATGACGCTTTTTTATGACATTTTGAGGCTCAAAAAAATTTTGACTTTTTACTCTTTTTACGCCTCTTTACTATACTATGACGTTTTTTTATGATACTTTTGAGGTCAAAAATTTTTGACTTTTTTTCTCCGATTTGACGCCTTACTATACTATGACGCTTTTTTATGATATTTTTGAGGTCAAAAAATTTTGACTTTTTTTAATCCGATTTTGACGCCTTTACTATACTATGATCGTTTTTTATGACATTTTGAGGTCAAAAATTTTTGACTTTTTTACCCGAAAAAACGCCATACTATACTATGACGCTTTTTATGATATTTTGAGGTCAAAAAATTTTGACTTTTTTACCGATCCATTTTGACGCCTTTTACTATACTTTCATGACGCTTTTTTATTATATTTTGAGGTCAAAAAATTTTTTGACTTTTTTTGTCCGATTTTGACGCTTTTACTATACTATGACGCTTTTTATGACATTTTGAGGTCAAAAATTTTTTGACTTTTTATTGTCAATTTGACTTTTACTATACTATGACGCTTTTTATGATTTTGAGGTCAAAAATTTTTTTTGATTTTTTTTTAAAATTTTGACGCTACTTTACTATACTATGACGTTTTTTTTATGACATTTTGAGGTCAAAAAAATTTTGACTTTTTTTAAAACGATTTTGACGCCTTTACTACTATGACGCTTTTTTATGACATTTGAGGTGTCAATTTTTTGACTTTTTTTGTCGATTTGACGCCTTTACTATACTACATGACGCTTTTTATGACATTTTGAGGTCAAAAAAATTTGACTTTTTTACTTTTTGACGCCTTTACTATACTATGATCGATTTTTTATGACATTTGAGGTCAAAATTTTTTTGACTTTTTTTGGCCGATTTTGACGCCTACTTATACTATGATGCTTTTTTATGACATTTTGAGGTCAAAAAAAATTTTGACTTTTTTTTTTTTTCGATTTTGACGCCACACTATACTATGACGTTTTTTTTATGACATTTTGAGGTCAAAAAAAGTTTTTTGACTTTTTTGGTTCGATTTTGACGCCTTTACTATACTATGACGTTTTTTATGACATTTTGAGGTCAAAAAAATTGACTTTTTTGGCCGATTTGACGCCTTACTATACTATGACGCTTTTTTTATGACATTTTGAGGTCAAAAATTTTTGACTTTTTTTGGACGATTTTTACGCCTTACTATACTATGACGCTTTTTTATGACATTTTGAGGTCAACTAAAATTTTTTGACTATTGCTTTTTTATGACATTTTGAGGTCAAAAAAATTATGACTTTTGTACCGATTTTGACGCTATACTATGACGTTTTTTTATGACATTTGAGGTCAAAAAAAAATTTTGACTTTTTTGGCCTGATTTTGACGCTTCTACTATACTATGACGTTTTTTATGACATTTTGAGGTCAAAAAAAATTTGACTTTTTTGTCGATTTTGACGCCTTACTATACTATGACGCTTTTTATGACATTTTGAGGTCAAAAAATTTTTGACTTTTTGGCCCATTTTGACGCCTTACTATACTATGACGTTTTTTTTATGACATTTTGAGGTCAAAAATTTTTTGACTTTTTGTCCGATTTTGACGCCTTACTATACTATGACGCTTTTTTATGACATTTTGAGGTCAAAAAATTTTTGACTTTTTTGGCCGATTTTGACGCCTTACTATACTATGACGTTTTTTATGACATTTTGAGGTCAAAAATTTTTGACTTTTTTTACCATTTGACTTTTACTATACTATGACGTTTTTTATGACATTTTGAGGTCAAAAAAATTTTGACTTTTTTCCGATTTTGACGCCTTTACTATACTATGATATGATCGTTTTTATGACATTTTGAGGTCAAAAATTTTTTGACTTTTTGGCCCGATTTTGACGCCTTACTATACTATGACGCTTTTTTATGACATTTTGAGGTCAAAAAAAAGTTTGACTTTTTTGGCCGATTTTGACGCCTTTTCTGACTATACTATGACGTTTTTATGACATTTGAGGTCAAAAAATTTTTTACTTTTTTGGCCGATTTTGACGCCTTTTACTATACTATGACGTTTTTTATGACATTTTGAGGTCAAAAAAAAAATTTTGACTTTTTTGGCCGATTTTGACGCCTTACTATACTATGACGTTTTTATGACATTTTGAGGTCAAAAAAAGTTTTTGACTTTTTTTTCATCGATTTTGACGCCTTTTACTATACTATGATGACGTTTTTTATGACATTTTGAGGTCAAAAACTAAAGTTTGACTTTTTTTTTCGATTTTGACGCCTACTATACTATGATAACGTTTTTTATGACATTTTGAGGTCAAAAAAATTTTGACTTTTGGCCCGATTTTGGACGCCTTACTATACTATGACGTTTTTTATGACATTTTGAGGTCAAAAATTTTTTGACTTTTTTTTGGCCGATTTTGATGCTTACTATACTATGACGTTTTTATGACATTTTGAGGTCAAAAAAATTTTGACTTTTTTTTGTCCGATTTTGACGCCTTACTATACTATGACGTTTTTATGACATTTTGAGGTCAAAAAAATTTTTTGACTTTTTTGGCCGATTTTGACGCCTTTACTATACTATGATCGTTTTTATGACATTTTGAGGTCAAAAAAGTTTGACTTTTTTTTGACACGATTTTGACGCCTTTACTATACTATGATATGTTTTTTATGACATTTTGAGGTCAAAAAAATTTTTGACTTTTTTGGCCGATTTTGACGCCTTACTATAATATGACGTTTTTTATGACATTTTGAGGTCAAAAATTTTTGACTTTTTTGGCCGATTTTGACGCCTTTACTATACTATGACGTTTTTTATGACATTTTGAGGTCAAAAATTTTTTGACTTTTTTGGCATTTTTGCATACTATACTATGACGTTTTTTATGACATTTTGAGGTCAAAAAAAAATTTTTGACTTTTTTGGCCGATTTTGACGCCTTACTATACTATGACGTTTTTATGACATTTTGAGGTCAAAAAATTTTGACTTTTTGGCCGATTTTGACGCCTTACTATACTATGACGTTTTTTTATGACATTTTGAGGTCAAAAAATTTTGACTTTTTTGGGCCGATTTTGACGCCTTACTATACTATGATCGTTTTTTATGACATTTTGAGGTCAAAAAAAATTTTGACTTTTTGGCCGATTTTGACGCCTTACTATACTATGACGTTTTTATGACATTTTTGAGGTCAAAAATTTTTGACTTTTTATTGTATAGCCGATTTTGACGCCTATTTTGGCTATACTATGATATTTTTTTATGACATTTTGAGGTCAAAAAATTTTTTTGACTTTTTGGCGATTTTGACGCCTTACTATACTATGACGTTTTTATGACATTTTGAGGTCAAAAAATTTTGACTTTTTTGGCGATTTTGACGCCTTTACTATACTATGAGCGTTTTTATGACATTTTGAGGTCAAAAAATTTTTTGACTTTTTTTGGCGATTTTGACGCCTTACTATACTATGACGTTTTTTATGACATTTTGAGGTCAAAAAATTTTGACTTTTTTTGGCCGATTTTGAAGCCTTTACTATACTATGACGTTTTTTGACATTTTGAGGTCAAAAAAAGTTTGACTTTTTTTGGCCGATTTTTGATGCCTTACTATACTATGACGTTTTTTATGACATTTTGAGGTCAAAATTTTTTTGACTTTTTTGGCCGATTTTTGACGTATTTGACTATACTATGACGTTTTTTATGACATTTTGAGGTCAACTAAAATTATGACTTTTTTGGCGATTTTGGCCTTACTATACTATGACGTTTTTTATGACATTTTGAGGTCAAAATAAAATTTGACTTTTTTGGCCGATTTTGACGCCTTACTATACTATGACGTTTTTATGACATTTTGAGGTCAAAAAGTATGACTTTTTTGTTTGACTTTATACTATGGCGATTTTATGACGCCTTACTATACTATGACGTTTTTATGACATTTTGAGCCTCAACTATAAAGTTTGACTTTTTTTTTGAGGTCATAAAAAATTTTGACTTTTTTGGCCTTACTATACTATGGCGTTTTTTATGACATTTTGAGGTCAAAAAAAATGTTGACTTTTTGGCCGATTTTGACGCCTTATACTATACTATGGCGTTTTTTATGACATTTTGAGGTCAAAAATTTTTGACTTTTTGACGATTTTGACGCCTTACTATACTATGACGTTTTTATGACATTTTGAGGTCATAAAAATTTTGACTTTTTTGGCGATTTTGACCCTTACTATACTATGGCGTTTTTATGACATTTTGAGGTCAAAAAAATTTGACTTTTTTGGCCGATTTTGACATTACTATACTATGGCGTTTTTTATGACATTTGAGGTCAAAAATTTTTTGACTTTTTTTTCCGATTTTGACAGCCTTACTATACTATGGCGTTTTTTATGACATTTGAGGTCAAAAAAATTTTGACTTTTTTGGCCGATTTTGACGCCTATACTATACTATGGCGTTTTTTATGACATTTTGAGGTCATACTAAATTTGACTTTTTTGTGGCCGATTTGAGCGCTTACTATACTATAGCGTTTTTTATGACATTTTGAGGTCAAAAAAAAGTTGACTTTTTTTGCGATTTTTACGACCTACCTACTATACTATGGCGTTTTTTATGACATTTTGAGGTCATAAAAAAATTTTGACTTTTTTGGCGATTTTGACGCCTTACTATACTATGACGTTTTTTATGACATTTTGAGGTCATAAAAAATATGACTTTTTGGCCGATTTTGCCGCCTTACTATACTATGACGTTTTTTATGACATTTTGAGGTCAAAATTTATGACTTTTTGGCGGCGATTTTGTGCCTTACTATACTATGACGTTTTTATGACATTTTGAGGTCAAAAAAAATTTGACTTTTTTTGGCCGATTTTGACGCCTTACTATACTATGACGTTTTTTATGACATTTGAGGTCAAAATTTTTGACTTTTTTTGGCGATTTTGACGCCTTACTATACTATACTATGACGTTTTTATGACATTTTGAGGTCATAAAAAATATTGACTTTTTTGGCCGATTTTGATACTTACTATACTATGACGTTTTTTATGACATTTTGAGGTCAAAAAAATTTTGACTTTTTGGCGATTTTGATGCTATAGCGTTTACTATACTATGAGCGTTTTTTATGACATTTTGAGGTCAAAAAAGTTTGACTTTTTTTTGGCCGATTTTGACGCCTTACTACTATACTATGGCGTTTTTATGACATTTGAGGTCAAAAAATTTTGACTTTTTTTGGCGATTTTGGCCTTACTATACTATGACGTTTTTATGACATTTTGAGGTCATAAAAATTTTGACTTTTTTGGCCGATTTTGACATGCCTTACTATACTATGACGTTTTTTATGACATTTTGAGGTCATAAAAAAATTTTGACTTTTTTTGGCGATTTTGACGCCTTACTATACTATAGCGTTTTTATGACATTTTGAGGTCAAAAAGTTTTTTGACTTTTTTGGCGATTTTGACGCCTTACTATACTATGGCGTTTTTTATGACATTTTGAGGTCATAAAAAATTTGACTTTTTTGGCGATTTGACGCCTTACTATACTATGACGTTTTTATGACATTTGAGGTCAAAAAATTTTGACTTTTTGGCGATTTTGAAGCATTACTACTATACTATGACGTTTTTTATGACATTTTGAGGTCAAAAATAAATTATGACTTTTTTGGCGATTTTGACCTTACTATACTATGACGTTTTTTATGACATTTGAGGTCATACTAAAGTATGACTTTTTTTGGCGATTTTGGCCTTACTATACTATGACGTTTTTTATGACATTTTGAGGTCAAAAAAATTTTGACTTTTTTGGCGATTTTGGCGCCTTACTATACTATGACGTTTTTTATGACATTTTGAGGTCATAAAAAGTTTGACTTTTTGGCGATTTTGGCCTTACTTACTATACTATGGCGTTTTTATGACATTTGAGGTCAAAAAATTTTTGACTTTTTTGGCGATTTTGATGCCTTACTATACTATGCGTTTTTTATGACATTTTGAGGTCATACTAAATTTTGACTTTTTTGGCCGATTTTGACGCCTTATACTATACTATGACGTTTTTATGACATTTTGAGGTCATACTAAAGTATGACTTTTTTTGGCCGATTTTGACGCCTTACTATACTATGGCGTTTTTTATGACATTTTGAGGTCAAAAAAAACTATGACTTTTTTTTGCGATTTTGACATTACTATACTATGACGTTTTTTATGACATTTTGAGGTCATAAAAAATATGACTTTTTTTGGCGATTTTGGCGCCTTACTATACTATGACGTTTTTATGACATTTTTGAGGTCAAAAAAAATTTGACTTTTTTTTTTTGATTTTTTGGCCTTACTATACTATGATGTTTTTATGACATTTTGAGGTCAAAAAATTTTGACTTTTTGCGCCGATTTTGACATACTACTATACTATGGCGTTTTTTTTTATGACATTTGAGGTCAAAAAATTTTGACTTTTTTGGCGATTTTGACGCCTTACTATACTATAGCGTTTTTATGACATTTTGAGGTCAAAAAAAAATATGACTTTTTGGCCGATTTTGGCGCCTTACTATACTATGACGTTTTTATGACATTTTGAGGTCAAAAAAAGTTTGACTTTTTTTTGCCGATTTTGATGCCTTACTATACTATGCGTTTTTTATGACATTTGAGGTCAAAAATTTATGACTTTTTTGGCCATTTTGACGCCTTTTTACTATGATGATTTTTTGACATTTTTGAGGTCATACTAAAGTATGACTTTTTGGCGATTTTGACGCCTTACTATACTATGACGTTTTTTATGACATTTGAGGTCAAAAATTTTATGACTTTTTTGGCCGATTTTGGCATACTTACTATACTATGGCGTTTTTTATGACATTTTGAGGTCAAAAAAATTTTTGACTTTTTTGGCGATTTTGATGCCTTTACTATACTATGATGTTTTTTTATGACATTTTGAGGTCAAAAAAAATTTGACTTTTTTGGCCGATTTTGGCCTTACTATACTATGACGTTTTTTTATGACATTTTGAGGTCAAAAAAAGTTTGACTTTTTTGGCGATTTTGGCGCCTTACTATACTATGACGTTTTTTATGACATTTTGAGGTCAAACTAAAGTATGACTTTTTTTGCATATTTTGGCGCCTACTATACTATGACGTTTTTTATGACATTTTGAGGTCAAAAAATTTTTTGACTTTTTTTGGCGATTTTGGCGCTTACTATATACTATGGCGTTTTTTATGACATTTGAGGTCAAAAAAATTTTGACTTTTTTGGCCGATTTTGACATATACTATACTATGACGTTTTTTATGACATTTTGAGGTCAAAAAATTTTTGACTTTTTTTGGCGATTTTGACGCCTTACTATACTATGGCGTTTTTTATGACATTTTGAGGTCATAAAAATTTTGACTTTTTTACTATGGCGATTTTGATGCCTTACTATACTATGACGTTTTTTATGACATTTTGAGGTCAAAAAATTTTTTTGACTTTTTTGGCGATTTTGACGCCTTACTATACTATGAGCGTTTTTTATGACATTTGAGGTCAAAAAAATTTTATGACTTTTTTTGGCGATTTTGACGCCTTACTATACTATGGCGTTTTTATGACATTTTGAGGTCAAAAAATTTTGACTTTTTTGACATTTTGAGGTCAAAAATTTTGGCCTTTTACTACTATACTATAGCTATTTTTTTTTATGACATTTGAGGTCAAAAAAATATGACTTTTTTGCGATTTTGGCCTTACTATACTATGACGTTTTTTATGACATTTTGAGGTCAAAAAATTTTTGACTTTTTTGCCGATTTTGACCTATACTATACTATGACGTTTTTATGACATTTTGAGGTCATACTAAAAAATTTTGACTTTTTTGGCGATTTTGGCCTTACTATACTATGACGTTTTTATGACATTTTGAGGTCAAAAAAAAATTTTGACTTTTTTTGGCGATTTTGGCCTTACTATACTATGACGTTTTTATGACATTTTGAGGTCAAAAAAATTATGACTTTTTTGGCGATTTTGGCATACTACTATACTATGACGTTTTTTATGACATTTTGAGGTCAAAAAAAATTTTGACTTTTTTGGCGATTTTGGCGCCTTACTATACTATGGCGTTTTTTATGACATTTTGAGGTCAAAAAAATTTTGACTTTTTTTGGCGATTTTGGCGCCTTACTATACTATGACGTTTTTTATGACATTTTGAGGTCATAAAAGTATGACTTTTTTGGCGATTTTGCCTGCTTACTATACTATGACGTTTTTATGACATTTTGAGGTCAAAAAAAATTTGACTTTTTTGGCCGATTTTGACGCCTTACTATACTATGAGCGTTTTTTATGACATTTTGAGGTCATACTAAGTATGACTTTTTTGGCCGATTTGACGCCTTACTATACTATGACGTTTTTTATGACATTTTGAGGTCAAAAAAATTATGACTTTTTTGGCGATTTTGACGCCTTACTATACTATGACGTTTTTTATGACATTTTGAGGTCAAAAAAATTTTGACTTTTTTGGCGATTTTGACGCCTTATACTATACGTTTTTTATGACATTTGAGGTCAAAAAAATTTATGACTTTTTTGGCGATTTTGAGGTACTATACTATGATTTTTATGACATTTTGAGGTCATACTAAAGTTTGACTTTTTTGGCCGATTTTGGCCTTACTATACTATGGCGTTTTTATATGACATTTTGAGGTCAAAAAAAATTTTGACTTTTTGGCCGATTTTGACGCCTTACTATACTATGGCGTTTTTTATGACATTTTGAGGTCAAAAAAAATTTGACTTTTTTTGGCCGATTTTGGCCTTACTATACTATACTATGACGTTTTTTATGACATTTTGAGGTCAAAAAATTTTGACTTTTTTGGCGATTTTGACGCCTATACTATACTATGACGTTTTTATGACATTTTGAGGTCAAAAAATTTTTTTGACTTTTTTTGGCCGATTTTGATGCCTTACTACTATACTATGACGTTTTTATATGACATTTTGAGGTCAAAAAAATTTGACTTTTTTGGCGATTTTGGCGCCTTACTATACTATGACGTTTTTTATGACATTTTGAGGTCAAAAAAAAAATTGACTTTTTTTGGCCGATTTTGGCCTTACTATACTATACTATGACGTTTTTTATGACATTTTGAGGTCAAAAAATTTTGACTTTTTTGCCGAAAAAAATGCTTTTTGCCGATTTGGCCTATACTATGATGTTTTTTTGACATGACATTTTGAGGTCAAAAAAAATTTGACTTTTTGGCGATTTTGACGCCTTACTATACTATGGCGTTTTTTATGACATTTTGAGGTCAAAAAATTTTGACTTTTTTGGCCGATTTTGACGCCTTACTATACTATGACGTTTTTTATGACATTTTGAGGTCAAAAAAATTGACTTTTTTGGCTTTTTGGCGCCTTGACTATACTATACTATTTTTTGACATTTTGAGGTTTTAAAACATTTTGACTTTTTTGGCGATTTTGGCGCCTACTATACTATGATTTTTTATGACATTTTGAGGTCAAAAAAAAATTTTGACTTTTTTGCGATTTTGCCTTACTATACTATGAGCGTTTTTTATGACATTTGAGGTCAAAAAATTTTTGACTTTTTTGGCGATTTTGATGCCTTACTATACTATGACGTTTTTTATGACATTTTGAGGTCAAAAAAATTTTTGACTTTTTTTTGCCGATTTTGACGCCTTACTATACTATGAGCGTTTTTATGACATTTGAGGTCAAAAAAAAGTTTTGACTTTTGGCGATTTTGGCCTTATACTATACTATGGCGTTTTTTATGACATTTGAGGTCAAAAAAAATGACTTTTTTTGGCGATTTTGGCCTTACTATACTATGACGTTTTTTATGACATTTTGAGGTCAAAAAAATTTTTTGACTTTTTGGCGATTTTGACGCCTTACTATACTATGGCGTTTTTATGACATTTTGAGGTCAAAAAAAGTATGACTTTTTTGGCCGATTTTGACGCCTTACTATACTATGGCGTTTTTTATGACATTTTGAGGTCAAAAATTTTTTGACTTTTTTGGCGATTTTGACGCCTTACTATACTATGACGTTTTTTATGACATTTTGAGGTCAAAAAATTTTTTGACTTTTTTTGGCCGATTTTGATTTTGGCCTTATATACTATATACTATGAGTTTTTTTTGACATTTTGATTTTGAGGTCATAAAATTTTTTATGACTTTTTGGCGATTTTGACTTTTTGCCCTTACTACTATACTATGGCGTTTTTTATGACATTTTGAGGTCAAAAAATTTTTTGACTTTTTTGGCGATTTTGATGCCTTACTATACTATGGCGTTTTTTATGACATTTTGAGGTCAAAAAAATTTTGACTTTTTGGCGATTTTGACGCCTTACTATACTATGACGTTTTTATGACATTTTGAGGTCAAAAATTTTTGACTTTTTGGCGATTTTGGCCTTACTATACTATGACGTTTTTTGACATTTTGAGGTCAAAAAATTTTTGACTTTGGTCATTTTGATACCTTACTATACTATGTTTTTATGACATTTTGAGGTCAAAAAATTTTTTTTTTTGGCCTTACTATACTATGACGTTTTTATGACATTTTGAGGTCAAAAAAAATTTTTGACTTTTTTGGCCGATTTTGGCGCCTTTTTTGAGGTCAAAAAATTTTTGACTTTTTGGCGAAATTTTACTATACTATACGTTTTTTATGACATTTTGAGGTCGTACTATGACGTTTTTTATGACATTTGAGGTTTGATTTTTGGCCGATTTTGACGCCTTACTATACTATGACGTTTTTATGACATTTTGAGGTCAAAAAATTTTGACTTTTTTGGCGATTTTGGCGCCTACTATACTATGATGTTTTTTTATGACATTTTGAGGTCAAAAATTTTGACTTTTTTTTGGCGATTTTGGCGCCTACTATACTATGACGTTTTTTATGACATTTTGAGGTCAAAAAATTTTTGACTTTTTTGGCGATTTTGGCCTTACTATACTATGCGTTTTTTTATGACATTTTGAGGTCAAAAAAAAACTTTTTGACTTTTTTGTTGGCCTACTATTTTGGCGCTTACTATACTATGAGGTCGTTTTTTTTTTGACATTTGAGGTCAAAAAATGATTTTTTTATGACATTTTGACTTTTTTTGGCGATTTTGGCCTTTTGACTATACTATACTATGACGTTTTTATGACATTTTGAGGTCAAAAAAATTTTTGACTTTTTGGCCGATTTTGACCTTACTATATACTATGGCGTTTTTTATGACATTTTGAGGTCAAAAAAATTTTTGACTTTTTGGCGATTTTGGCGCCTATACTATACTATGGCGTTTTTTATGACATTTTGAGGTCAAAAAAATTTTTTGACTTTTTTGGCGATTTTGGCGCCTTACTATACTATGGCGTTTTTTATGACATTTTGAGGTCAAAAAAAATTTTTGACTTTTTTGGCGATTTTGGCGCCTACTATACTATGGCGTTTTTATGACATTTTGAGGTCAAAAAAAATTTTGACTTTTTGGCGATTTTGACGCCTTACTATACTATACTATGACGTTTTTTATGACATTTTGAGGTCAAAAAAAAATTTTTGACTTTTTTTGGCGATTTTGACATATTACTATACTATGGCGTTTTTTATGACATTTTGAGGTCAAAAAAATTTTTGACTTTTTGGCGATTTTGACGCCTTACTATACTATGACGTTTTTTATGACATTTTGAGGTCAGGTCAAAAATTTACTATGACTTTTTTGACATTTTGAGGTCAATTTGGCATACTATACTATGGCGTTTTATGACATTTTGAGGTCAAAAAAAAATTTTGACTTTTTTTTGGCGATTTTGGCCTTACTATACTATGACGTTTTTATGACATTTTGAGGTCAAAAAAATTTTTTGACTTTTTTGGCGATTTTGGCCTATACTATACTATGACGTTTTTTATGACATTTTGAGGTCAAAAAAAATTTTGACTTTTTGGCCGATTTGACGCCTACTACTATACTATACTATGCGTTTTTTATGACATTTTGAGGTCAAAAAAAATTTTTTACTTTTTTTTTTTATGACATTTGGCCTTACTATACTATAGACTATGTTTTTTATGACATTTTGAGGTCAAAAAAATTTTGACTTTTTTTGGCGATTTTGACGCCTACTATACTATGACGTTTTTTTATGACATTTTGAGGTCAAAAAAAATTTTGACTTTTTGGCTGATTTTGCGCCTTACTACTATACTATAGCGTTTTTTATGACATTTTGAGGTCAAAATTTTTTGACTTTTTTGCGATTTTGACATACTATACTATGACGTTTTTTATGACATTTTGAGGTCAAAAAAATTTTTGACTTTTTGGCGATTTTGGCCTTACTATACTATGCGTTTTTTATGACATTTTGAGGTCAAAAAAATTTTTGACTTTTTTGGCGATTTTGACGCCTTACTATACTATGACGTTTTTATGACATTTGAGGTCAAAAAAAATTTGACTTTTTATGACATTTGCCGATTTTGGCGCCTACTATACTATATGCGTTTTTTGACATTTTGAGGTCAAAAAAAATTTTGACTTTTTTGGCGATTTTGGCATATACTATACTATGATGTTTTTTATGACATTTGAGGTCAAAAAAATTTTTTTGACTTTTTTGGCGATTTTGGCCTATACTATACTATGGCGTTTTTATGACATTTTGAGGTCAAAAAAAATTTTTGACTTTTTTGCCGATTTTGGCCTTACTATACTATACTATGGCGTTTTTATGACATTTTGAGGTCAAAAAAACTTTTTGACTTTTTGGCGATTTTTTGGCCTTACTATACTATGACGTTTTTTATGACATTTGAGGTCAAAAAATTTTTGACTTTTTTGCCGATTTTGACGCCTTACTATATACTATGACGTTTTTTATGACATTTTGAGGTCAAAAAAAATTTGACTTTTTTTGGCGATTTTGGCCTACTACTATACTATGGCGTTTTTATGACATTTTGAGGTCAAAAAAATTTTGACTTTTTTGGCGATTTTGGACGCCTTACTATACTATGACGTTTTTATGACATTTTGAGGTCAAAAAAAATTTTGACTTTTTTTGGCGATTTTGACCTTACTACTATACTATGCGTTTTTTATGACATTTTGAGGTCAAAAAAAATTTTTGACTTTTTTTGCGATTTTGGCATTACTATACTATGACGTTTTTTATGACATTTGAGGTCAAAAAATTTTTGACTTTTTGGCGATTTTGGCCTTACTATACTATGACGTTTTTATGACATTTTGAGGTCAAAAAAATTTTTGACTTTTTTTGGCGATTTTGGCGCCTTACTATACTATGGCGTTTTTTATGACATTTTGAGGTCAAAAAAAATTTTGACTTTTTTTGCGATTTTGACGCCTTACTATACTATGACGTTTTTTATGACATTTTGAGGTCAAAAAAAAATTTTGACTTTTTGGCCGATTTTGGCCTATACTATACTATGGCGTTTTTTATGACATTTGAGGTCAAAAAAAATTTTTGACTTTTTTGGCGATTTTGGCGCCTATACTATACTATGGCGTTTTTTATGACATTTTGAGGTCAAAAAAATTTTTTGACTTTTTGGCGAAATTTTGGCATGCTATACTATACTATGACGTTTTTATGACATTTTGAGGTCAAAAAACTTTTTTGGCGATTTTGGCGCCTTTTTATGACTTTTTGGCGATTTTTTGACTTACTATACTATGGCGTTATACTATGACGTTTTTTATGACATTTTGAGGTCAAAAAATTTTTTGACTTTTTTGTCGATTTTGGCCTTACTACTATACTATGACGTTTTTATGACATTTTGAGGTCAAAAAAATTTTTTGACTTTTTGGCCGATTTTGACGCCTTACTATACTATGGCGTTTTTATGACATTTTGAGGTCAAAAAATTTTTGACTTTTTGGCGATTTTGGCGCTATACTATACTATGACGTTTTTTATGACATTTGAGGTCAAAAAAAAATTTTTGACTTTTTGGCCGATTTTGGCCTACTACTATACTATGACGTTTTTATGACATTTTGAGGTCAAAAAAAAATTTGACTTTTTGACTTTTACTATGGCGATTTTATGACATTTTGAGCAAAAAAATTTTTGACTTTTTGGCGATACTATATACTATGGCGTTTTTTATGACATTTTGAGGTCAAAAAAAACGCCTTTTTTTTTATGACTTTTTGGCGATTTTGGCGCCTTACTATACTATGGCGTTTTTTATGACATTTTGAGGTCAAAAAATTTTTTGACTTTTTTGGCGATTTTGGCGCCTTACTATACTATACTATGACGTTTTTATGACATTTGAGGTCAAAAAATTTTTTTGACTTTTTTGGCGATTTTGGCCTTACTATACTATGACGTTTTTTATGACATTTTGAGGTCAAAAAAAAATTTTTGACTTTTTTGGCGATTTTGGCATTACTACTACTATAGCGTTTTTATGACATTTTGAGGTCAAAAATTTTTTTGACTTTTTGGCGATTTTGCGCTTACTATACTATGATTTTTTTATGACATTTGAGGTCAAAAAAAATTTTTGACTTTTTGGCGATTTGGCGCCTTACTATACTATGCGTTTTTTATGACATTTTGAGGTCAAAAAAATTTTTTGACTTTTTGGCGATTTTGGCATATACTATACTTTTTATGACTATGAGGTCAAAAAATTTTTTTTTATGACATTTTGAGGTCAAAAAGGTTTTTTGACTTTTTTTTGGCGATTTTGGCCTTACTATACTATGGCGTTTTTTATGACATTTTGAGGTCAAAAAAAAATTTTGACTTTTTTGGCGATTTTGACGCCTTACTATACTATGACGTTTTTTTTATGACATTTTGAGGTCAAAAATTTTTGACTTTTTTGCGATTTTGGCGCCTTACTATACTATGGCGTTTTTGACATTTTGAGGTGACATTTTGAGGTCAAAAAAAATTTTGACTTTTTTTTTGACATTTGAGGTCAAAAAATTTTGACTTTGGCCATTTGGCTATACTATACTATATGCGTTTTTATGACATTTTGAGGTCAAAAAAAATTTTGACTTTTTTTGGCGATTTTGGCCTTACTATACTATGGCGTTTTTATGACATTTTGAGGTCAAAAAAAATTTTTGACTTTTTTGGCGATTTTGGCCTTACTATACTATAGCGTTTTTTATGACATTTTGAGGTCAAAAAATTTTTGACTTTTTTGGCCGAAATTTTATTTTACTATACTATGACGTTTTTTATGACATTTTGAGGTCAAAAAAAATTTTGACTTTTTTTGGCCTATTTTGACGCCTTTATACTATGGCATTTTTTTATGACATTTTGAGGTCAAAAAAATTTTGACTTTTTTGGCGATTTTGGCCCTTACTATACTATGAGCGTTTTTTATGACATTTTGAGGTCAAAAAAATTTTGACTTTTTTGGCGATTTTGGCGCCTACTACTATACTATAGCGTTTTTTATGACATTTTGAGGTCAAAAAAATTTTTTTTTTTTTTTTTACTATACTATGACGTTTTTATGACATTTTGAGGTCAAAAAAATTTTGACTTTTTTGGCCGATTTTGGCTATACTATACTATGACGTTTTTTATGACATTTTGAGGTCAAAAAAATTTTGACTTTTTTGCGATTTTGGCCTTACTATACTATGACGTTTTTTATGACATTTTGAGGTCAAAAAAAATTTTGACTTTTTTTTGGCGATTTTGACGCCTACTATACTATAGCGTTTTTTTATGACATTTTGAGGTCAAAAAATTTTTTTGACTTTTTTGGCGATTTTGGCGCTTACTATACTATGACGTTTTTTATGACATTTTGAGGTCAAAAAAAAATTTTGACTTTTTGGCGATTTTGGCATATACTATACTATGACGTTTTTTATGACATTTTGAGGTCAAAAAAATTTTTTGACTTTTTTGGCGATTTTGCCTTACTATACTATGGCGTTTTTATGACATTTTGAGTCAAAAAAATTTTTTGACTTTTTTGGCGATTTTGCCTATACTATGGCGTTTTTATGACATTTTGAGGTCAAAAATTTTTTGACTTTTTGAGGAAAAAGCCTATACTATACTATAGCGTTTTTATGACATTTTGAGAGGTCAAAAATTTTTTTTTTTTTTGGCGATTTTGACGCCTTACTATACTATGGCGTTTTTTATGACATTTTGAGGTCAAAAAAAATTTTGACTTTTTTGCCGATTTTGGCAGCTTACTATACTATGACGTTTTTATGACATTTTGAGGTCAAAAAAATTTTTGACTTTTTTGGCGATTTTGGCCTACTTACTATACTATGGCGTTTTTTGATGACATTTGAGGTCAAAAAAATTTTTTGACTTTTTTGGCGATTTTGGCCTTTACTATACTATGACGTTTTTTATGACATTTTGAGGTCAAAAAAAATTTTTGACTTTTTGGCCGATTTTGGCCTATACTATACTATTTTATGCGTTTTTTGACATTTTGAGGTCAAAAATTTTTTTGACTTTTTTTGAGCGATTTTTTGCTTTTTTTGCGATTTACTATACTATGATGTTTTTATGACATTTTGAGGTCAAAAAAATTTTGACTTTTTTGGCGATTTTGACGCCCTACTACTATACTATGAGCGTTTTTTATGACATTTTGAGGTCAAAAAAAATTTTTGACTTTTTTGGCGATTTTGGCGCCTTACTATACTATACTATGTTTTTTTGACATTTTGAGGTCAAAAAAATTTTTGACTTTTTGGCGATTTTGGCGCTTATACTATACTATGAAAATTTTGACTTTTTGGCGACATTTATGACGTTTTTTGAGGTTTGAAAAAAAAATTTTGACTTTTTGGCGATTTTGGCGCCTACTATACTATGACGTTTTTTATGACATTTTGAGGTCAAAAAATTTTTTGACTTTTTTGGCGATTTTGACGCCTTACTATACTATGCGTTTTTATGACATTTGAGGTCAAAAAATTTTTGACTTTTTTGGCGATTTTGATATACTATATACTATACTATGGCGTTTTATGACATTTTGAGGTCAAAAAAAATTTTTTTGACTTTTTTGGCGATTTTGACATTACTATACTATGACGTTTTTTATGACATTTTGAGGTCAAAAAATTTTTTGACTTTTTGGCGATTTTGGCGCCTTACTATACTATGGCGTTTTTATGACATTTTGAGGTCAAAAAAAAAATTTTGACTTTTTTGGCGATTTTGACGCTTTTACTATACTATGGCGTTTTTTATGACATTTTGAGTCAAAAAATTTTGACTTTTTTGGCGATTTTTTGCCTTACTATACTATACTATGACGTTTTTATGACATTTTGAGGTCAAAAAAAAATTTTTGACTTTTTTGGCGATTTTGACGCCTACTATACTATGGCGTTTTTTTTATGACATTTTGAGGTCAAAAAAAAAATTTTTGACTTTTTGTGGCGATTTTGGCGCCTTACTATACTATGGCGTTTTTTGACATTTTGAGGTCAAAAAAATTTTGACTTTTTTGGCGATTTTGGCCTTACTATACTATGGCGTTTTTATGACATTTTGAGGTCAAAAATTTTTTGACTTTTTGGCGATTTTGGCGCTTACTATACTATATACGTATATGACATTTTTATGACATTTTGAGGTCAAAAATGGCGTTTTTTATGACATTTTGAGGTCAAAAAATTTTTTGACATTTGGTCGAAAAAATTTGCGATGGCTTTGCCTTACTATACTATGGCGTTTTTTATGACATTTGAGGTCAAAAAACTTTTTGGCGATTTGGCCTTTTTATGACTTTTTTGACATTTGAGCCAAAATACTATACTATGGCGTTTTTTACTATGACATTTTTAGACATTTGAGGTCAAAAAAATTTTTGACTTTTTGGCGATTTTGGCGCTTACTATATACTATGGCGTTTTTTTATGACATTTGAGGTCAAAAAAAAATTTTGACTTTTTTGGCGATTTTGACATATACTATACTATGGCGTTTTTTATGACATTTTGAGGTCAAAAAAAATTTTGACTTTTTTGGCGATTTTGGCCTTACTATACTATACTATACTATGGCGTTTTTTATGACATTTTGAGGTCAAAAAAAATTTTGACTTTTTTGGCGATTTTGGCGCCTTACTATACTATAGCGTTTTTTATGACATTTTGAGGTCAAAAAAAAATTTTTTGACTTTTTTGGCGATTTTGGCGCTTACTATACTATGGCGTTTTTTATATGACATTTGAGGTCAAAAAAATTTTTGACTTTTTGGCCGATTTTGACGCCTTACTATATACTATGACGTTTTTATGACATTTTGAGGTCAAAAAAAAAATTTTGACTTTTTGGCGATTTTGGCCTTACTATATATACTATGACGTTTTTTATGACATTTGAGGTCAAAAAATTTTTTTGACTTTTTTGATTTGGATTTTTTTATGCCTTTTGAGGTATACTATGGCGATTTTTTTATGACATTTTTATGACATTTTGAGGTCAAAAAAAATTTTGACTTTTTTGCGCGATTTTGGCATACTATACTATGAGCGTTTTTTATGACATTTTGAGGTCAAAAAATTTGACTTTTGGCGATTTTTGGCGCCTTACTATACTATGGCGTTTTTTATGACATTTTGAGTCAAAAAAAAAATTGACTTTTTTGGCGATTTTGGCCTTACTATACTATGAGCGTTTTTTATGACATTTTGAGGTCAAAAAAATTTTTTTTTTTGACTTTTTTGGCCGATTTTGGCGCCTTACTATACTATGGCGTTTTTTATGACATTTTGAGGTCAAAAAAAAATTTTGACTTTTTTTTGGCGATTTTGGCCTATACTATACTATGGCGTTTTTTATGACATTTTGAGGTCAAAAAAATTTTTTTTTTTTGGCGATTTTGCCTATATACTATACTATGGCGTTTTTTATGACATTTGAGGTCAAAAAAATTTTTTGACTTTTTTGGCGATTTTGGCCTTACTATACTATGGCGTTTTTTATGACATTTTGAGGTCAAAAAAAAATTTTGACTTTTTTGGCGATTTTGGCCTTACTATACTATGACGTTTTTTATGACATTTTGAGGTCAAAAAAATTTTGACTTTTTTTTGCCGATTTTGGCCTTACTACTATACTATGGCGTTTTTTGATTTTGAGGTTTTGAGGTCAAAAAATTTTTTTGACTTTTTGCGATTTTGACTTTTTGGCCTTACTATACTATACGTTTTTTATGACATTTTGAGAGTCAAAAAAAAAAAATTTTGACTTTTTTGGCGATTTTGGCGCCTTACTATACTATGACGTTTTTATGACATTTTGAGGTCAAAAAAAATTTTGACTTTTTTGGCCGATTTTGGCCTTACTATACTATGACGTTTTTTATGACATTTTGAGGTCAAAAAAAATTTTTGACTTTTTGGCGATTTGGCGCCTTACTATACTATACTATGGCGTTTTTTATGACATTTGAGGTCAAAAATTTTTTGACTTTTTTGGCCGATTTTGGCGCTTACTATACTATGACGTTTTTTATGACATTTTGAGGTCAAAAAATTTTTGACTTTTTGGCGATTTTGACATATACTATACTATGACGTTTTTATGACATTTGAGGTCAAAAAAATTTTTTGACTTTTTTGGCGATTTTGGCCTTACTATACTATGGCGTTTTTTATGACATTTTGAGGTCAAAAAAAATTTTTTTTTTTTGGCGATTTTATGGCGTATACTATACTATAGCGTTTTTTATGACATTTTGAGGTCAAAAAAAAATTTTGACTTTTTTGGCGATTTTGGCGCCTTACTATACTATACTATATATATTTTTTATGACATTTTGAGGTCAAAAAAATTTTTGACTTTTTTTTGCCGATTTGGCATTTACTATACTATGGCGTTTTTTATGACATTTGAGGTCAAAAAAAAATTTTGACTTTTTTGGCGACATTTTGCAAATTTTTGACTTTTTTGGCTATACTATACTATGACGTTTTTTATGACATTTTGAGGTCAAAAAAATTTTTGACTTTTTTGGCGATTTTGGCCTTACTATACTATGACGTTTTTATGACATTTTGAGGTCAAAAATTTTTGACTTTTTGGCCGATTTTTGCCTTACTATATATATGACGTTTTTTATGACATTTTGAGGTCAAAAAAAAATTTTGACTTTTTGGCGGCGATTTTGGCCTACTATACTATAGCGTTTTTTATGACATTTTGAGGTCAAAAAAAAATTTTGACTTTTTGGCGATTTTGGCCTTACTATACTATGACGTTTTTTATGACATTTTGAGGTCAAAAAAAAATTTTTGACTTTTTTGGCGATTTTGGCCCTACTATACTATACTATGTTTTTTATGACATTTTGAGGTCAAAAAAAATTTTGACTTTTTTTGGCGATTTTGGCGCCTACTACTATACTATGGCGTTTTTTTATGACATTTTGAGGTCAAAAAAATTTTTGACTTTTTTTTTGCCGATTTGGCGCTTATACTATACTATGACGTTTTTTATGACATTTTGAGGTCAAAAAATTTTTGACTTTTTGGCGATTTTGGCCTTATACTATACTATGGCGTTTTTTATGACATTTGAGGTCAAAAAAAAATTTTTTGACTTTTTTGCCGATTTTGGCGCCTTACTATACTATGGCGTTTTTTATGACATTTTGAGGTCAAAAAAATTTTGACTTTTTGGCGATTTTGACGCCTATACTATACTATGGCGTTTTTTGACATTTTGAGGTCAAAAAATTTTTGACTTTTTGGCGATTTTGCCTTATACTATACTATGGCGTTTTTGACATTTTGATGACATTTTGAGGTCAAAAAAAACTATACTATGGCGTTTTTATGACTTTTTTGGCGACTTTTTTGGCCGATTTTGCCTTACTATACTATGGCGTTTTTATGACATTTTGAGGTCAAAAAAATTTTTGACTTTTTTGCGATTTTGGCGCCTTACTATACTATGGCGTTTTTTATGACATTTTGAGGTCAAAAAAATTTTTGACTTTTTTTGGCGATTTTGACGCCTTACTATACTATGGCGTTTTTTATGACATTTTGAGGTCAAAAAATTTTTGACTTTTTTGGCGATTTTGGCGCCTTACTATACTATAGCGTTTTTTATGACATTTTGAGGTCAAAAAAACTTTTTGACTTTTTCAAAAAATTTTGACTTTTTGGCGATACTATATACTATACTATGCGTTTTTTGATGACATTTGAGGTCAAAATTTTTGACTTTTTTATGCGTTTTTACTATACTATGACGTTTTTTATGACATTTGAGGTCAAAAAAAAAAATTTGACTTTTTTGGCGATTTTGGCGCTTTACTATACTATGACGTTTTTTATGACATTTTGAGGTCAAAAAAAAATTTTTTGACTTTTTTGGCGATTTTGGCCTTACTACTATACTATGGCGTTTTTTTTTGATGACATTTTGAGGTCAAAAAATTTTTGACTTTTTTTGGCGATTTTGGCCTTACTATACTATGGCGTTTTTTATGACATTTTGAGGTCAAAAAAAATTTTTTGACTTTTTTGGCGATTTTGGCCTTTACTATACTATGGCGTTTTTATGACATTTTGAGGTCAAAAAAAAATTTTGACTTTTTTGGCGATTTTTGGCCTTACTATACTATGGCGTTTTTTATGACATTTTGAGGTCAAAAAAAATTTTTGACTTTTTTTTGGCGATTTTGACGCCTTACTATACTATAGCGTTTTTATGACATTTGAGGTCATTTTTTTTGGTCAAAAAACTTACTTGACTTTTTTTGGCATTTTTGAGGCCTTACTATACTATTTTGCGATTTTTATGACTATTTTTTTTATGACATTTTGAGGTCAAAAAATTTTGACTTTTTTTTGGCGATTTGGCCTTACTATACTATGGCGTTTTTATGACATTTTGAGGTCAAAAAAAAAAATACTTGACTTTTTGCCGATTTTGGCGCCTTACTATACTATATGTTTTTTATGACATTTTGAGGTCAAAAAATTTTTGACTTTTTTTGATTTTGACATTGCCTACTACTATACTATGGCGTTTTTTATGACATTTTGAGGTCAAAAAAAAAATTTTTGACTTTTTTTGCGATTTTTTGGCGCCTATACTATGACGTTTTTTATGACATTTGAGGTCAAAAAATTTTTTGACTTTTTTGGCGATTTTGCATACTACTATACTATGACGTTTTTTATGACATTTTGAGGTCAAAAAAAATTTTGACTTTTTGCCGATTTTGGCGCCTTACTATACTATGGCGTTTTTATGACATTTTGAGGTCAAAAAAATTTTTGACTTTTTGGCGATTTTGGCGCCTTACTATACTATGACGTTTTTATGACATTTGAGGTCAAAAATTTTTGACTTTTTGGCGATTTTGGCGCCTACTATACTATGACGTTTTTATGACATTTTGAGGTCAAAAAAAAAATGATTTTTGACTTTTTTGCCGATTTTGGCCTTACTATACTATATGGCGTTTTTTATGACATTTTGAGGTCAAAAAAATTTTTGACTTTTTTGGCGATTTTGGCATATATACTATACTATGACGTTTTTTATGACATTTTGAGGTCAAAAAAATTTTTTGACTTTTTGGCGATTTTGGCCTTACTATACTATGACGTTTTTATGACATTTTGAGGTCAAAAAAATTTTTTGACTTTTTTTTGGCCGATTTTGGCCTTACTATACTATGACGTTTTTTATGACATTTTGAGGTCAAAAAAAAAATTTTGACTTTTTGGCGATTTTGGCGCCTACTATACTATGCGTTTTTTATGACATTTTGAGGTCAAAAAAAAATTTTTTTTTTTGCCGATTTTGGCCTATACTATACTATTTTTTTATGACATTTTGAGGTCAAAAAAAATTTTTTGACTTTTTTGGCCGATTTTGACGCCTTACTATACTATGACGTTTTTTATGACATTTTGAGGTCAAAAAATTTTTTGACTTTTTTGGCGATTTTGGCGCCTTACTATACTATGGCGTTTTTTATGACATTTTGAGGTCAAAAAAAATTTTTGACTTTTTTGGCGATTTTGGCGCCTTACTATACTATGGCGTTTTTATGACATTTTGAGGTCAAAAAATTTTTTTTTTGGCGATTTTGACTTTTTGCGTGGCGATTTTGAGGTCAAAAAAAATTTGCCTTTTTTTGGCTATACTATACTATGACGTTTTTTATATGACATTTTGAGGTCAAAAATTTTTTTGACTTTTTTTGCGATTTTGGCCTTATACTATACTATGGCGTTTTTTATGACATTTTGAGGTCAAAAAAAAATTTTGACTTTTTTGGCGATTTTGGCCTTACTATACTATGGCGTTTTTATGACATTTTGAGGTCAAAAAAAAATTTTGACTTTTTTGCCGATTTTGACGCCTATACTATGGCTATACATTATGAGGTCGTTTTTTTGACATTTTGAGGTCAAAAATGACGTTTTTATGACATTTTGAGGTCAAAAAAATTTTACGATTTTGGCGCCTTACTATACTATGACGTTTTTTATGACATTTTGAGGTCAAAAAATTTTTTGACTTTTTTTGGCGATTTTGACATACTACTATACTATGGCGTTTTTTATGACATTTTGAGGTCAAAAAAATTTTTGACTTTTTTGGCGATTTTGGCGCCTTACTATACTATGGCGTTTTTTATGACATTTTTGAGGTCAAAAAATTTTTGACTTTTTTTGGCCGATTTTGGCGCATACTATACTATGACGTTTTTTATGACATTTTGAGGTCAAAAAAATTTTGACTTTTTTGGCGATTTGCCTACTATACTATGACGTTTTTGACATTTGAGGTCAAAAAAAATTTTTTTGACTTTTTGGCATTTTGAGGTCAAAAAAATTTTGACTTTTTGTATACTATACTATACTACTATGTTTTTTTATGACATTTTGAGGTCAAAAAAATTTTTGACTTTTTTGGCGATTTTGGCCTACTATACTATACTATGGCGTTTTTTATGACATTTTGAGGTCAAAAAAAAAACACTTTTTGACTTTTTTGGCGATTTTGGCGCCTTACTATACTATGGCGTTTTTATGACATTTTGAGGTCAAAAAAAATTTTTTTTTTTTGCGATTTTGGCCCTTACTATACTATGGCGTTTTTTATGACATTTTGAGGTCAAAAAAAATTTTGACTTTTTTGGCGATTTTGGCCTTACTATACTATGGCGTTTTTATGACATTTTGAGGTCAAAAAAAATTTTGACTTTTTGGCGATTTTGGCCTTACTATACTATATAGCGTTTTTTATGACATTTGAGGTCAAAAAATTTTTTGACTTTTTTTTTGGCGATTTTGGCCTTACTACTATACTATGACGTTTTTTTTGATGACATTTTGAGGTCAAAAATTTTTTGACTTTTTGGCGATTTTGACTTTACTATATACTATGACGTTTTTATGACATTTTGAGGTCAAAAAAAATTTTGACTTTTTTGGCCGATTTTGGCGCCTTACTATACTATGGCGTTTTTTATGACATTTTGAGGTCAAAAAAAAATTTTTGACTTTTTTTGGCGATTTTGACAGCCTTACTATACTATGATGTTTTTTATGACATTTTGAGGTCAAAAAATTTTTTGACTTTTTTGGCGATTTTGACGCCTTACTATACTATAGCGTTTTTTATGACATTTTGAGGTCAAAAAATTTTTTTTTTTTTTGGCGATTTTGGCCTATACTATACTATGTTTTTTATGACATTTGAGGTCAAAAAAAAATTTTGACTTTTTGGCGATTTGGCCTTACTATACTATGGCGTTTTTTATGACATTTTGAGGTCAAAAAAAAAATTTTGACTTTTTTGGCGATTTTGGCCTTACTACTATACTATGGCGTTTTTTATGACATTTTGAGGTCAAAAAATTTTTTTTTTTTTTTGGCGATTTTGGCGCCTTACTATACTATGGCGTTTTTATGACATTTTGAGGTCAAAAAATTTTTTGACTTTTTGCCGATTTTGGCCTTACTACTATACTATGGCGTTTTTTATGACATTTGAGGTCAAAAAAAAATTTTGACTTTTTTGGCCGATTTTGGCATTACTACTATACTATGGCGTTTTTATGACATTTTGAGGTCAAAAAAAAAATTTTTGACTTTTTTGGCTATGGCGTTTTTTATTTTGAGCAAAAAATTTTTGACTTTTGGCGATTTTGCATATACTATATGACGTTTTTTTATGACATTTTGAGGTCAAAAAAATTTTTTGACTTTTTGGCGATTTTGGCCTTACTATACTATGACGTTTTTTATGACATTTGAGGTCAAAAAAATTTTTGACTTTTTTGGCGATTTTGGCCTTACTATACTATGAGCGTTTTTTATGACATTTTGAGGTCAAAAAATTTTTTTTGACTTTTTGGCGATTTTGGCCCTACTATACTATGACGTTTTTATGACATTTGAGGTCAAAAAAAATTTGACTTTTTGGCGATTTTGGCCTTACTATACTATACTATGGAGGTTTTTGACTTGACATTTTGAGGTCAAAAATTTTTTTTATGACTTTTTGGCGAAAAAAAAATTTTTTGGCTGACTATACTACTATACTATGGCGTTTTTTATGACATTTTGAGGTCAAAAAAATTTTGACTTTTTGGCGATTTTGGCCTTACTATACTATGGCGTTTTTTATGACATTTTGAGGTCAAAAAATTTTTTTGACTTTTTTGGCCGATTTTGGCATATATACTATACTATGGTTTTTTTATGACATTTTGAGGTCAAAAAATTTTTTGACTTTTTTTGCGATTTTGGCCTATACTATACTATGGCGTTTTTTATGACATTTTGAGGTCAAAAAAAAAATTTTTGACTTTTTTGCGATTTTGGCGCCTTACTATACTATACGTGTTTTTTTATGACATTTTGAGGTCAAAAAAATTTTTTGACTTTTTGGCGATTTTTTGACGCCTTACTATACTATGGCGTTTTTTATGACATTTGAGGTCAAAAAAAATTTTGACTTTTGCGATTTTGGCCTACTACTATACTATATACGTTTTTTTGACATTTTGAGGTCAAAAAATTTTTTGACTTTTTGGCGATTTTGGCCTTACTATACTATGGCGTTTTTTATGACATTTTGAGGTCAAAAAAAAAAATTTTGACTTTTTGGCGATTTGGCGCCTTACTATACTATATGCGTTTTTATGACATTTTGAGGTCAAAAAAATTTTTGACTTTTTTGATTTTGGCGCCTTACTATACTATGACGTTTTTATGACATTTTGAGGTCAAAAACTTTTTTTGGCGATTTTTTTGACTTTTTGGCGGCCTTATTTTTTGCCTTACTATACTATATACTATGCGTTTTTATGACATTTTGAGGTCAAAAAAATTTTTGACTTTTTGGCGATTTTGGCCTATACTATACTATGAGCGTTTTTATGACATTTTGAGGTCAAAAAAATTTTTTGACTTTTTTTTGGCGATTTTGGCCTTACTATATACTATGACGTTTTTTATGACATTTTGAGGTCAAAAAAATTTTGACTTTTTTGGCGATTTTGGCGCCTTACTATACTATGGCGTTTTTTATGACATTTTGAGGTCAAAAAAATTTTTGACTTTTTTTGGCGATTTTGGCCTTACTATACTATACTATGACGTTTTTTATGACATTTTGAGGTCAAAAAAAATTTTTGACTTTTTTTGGCGATTTTGCGCCTTACTATACTATGACGTTTTTTATGACATTTTGAGGTCAAAAAAAAATTTTTGACTTTTTTGGCGATTTTGACGCCTTACTATACTATGAGCGTTTTTTATGACATTTTGAGGTCAAAAAATTTTTGACTTTTTTTTTGGCCGATTTACTATGCGTTTTTATGACATTTTGAGGTATAAATTTTTTGACTTTTTTATTTGACATGACATTTTGACATTTTGAGGTCAAAAAAATTTTTTTTTTTTGTCAAAAAAACGATTTTGGCGATTTGACCTTACTATACTATGGCGTTTTTATGACATTTTGAGGTCAAAAAATTTTTGACTTTTTTGGCGATTTTGGCCTTATACTATACTATGGCGTTTTTTATGACATTTTGAGGTCAAAAAATTTTTTGACTTTTTTGGCGATTTTGGCCTATACTATACTATAGCGTTTTTATGACATTTTGAGGTCAAAAAATTTTTTTGACTTTTTTGGCGATTTTGGCGCTTACTATACTATGGCGTTTTTTATGACATTTGAGGTCAAAAAAAATTTGACTTTTTTGGCGATTTTGCCGCCTTACTATACTATGAGCGTTTTTTATGACATTTTGAGGTCAAAAAAATTTTTTTGACTTTTTGGCCGATTTTGGCATATACTATATACTATGGCGTTTTTATGACATTTTGAGGTCAAAAAAATTTTTTGACTTTTTGGCGATTTGGCCTTACTATACTATGGCGTTTTTATGACATTTTGAGGTCAAAAGGGTTTCATCCCCAGGGCTTTTTTAAATTTTGAGTCATACTAAAGTATGACTTTTTTTTTTTGAAAAAACCATTTGAGGTCATAAAAAGGATTTTTTTTCCTTTTTGATTCTTAATTTTTGCTTTTTTTACTTTTTGAGGCTAAAAAGTATGACTTTTTTTTTTTTGATTTTTCTTTTATATTAGACTTTTTAAAATTTATTTTTAAATTTATAGTTTTTTTGGCCGATTTTTTTAAAACGCTTTTTTTTTATATATTAAATGAGTTTTTTGGGTTTTTTTTTAAATTTGAGGTCATTAAAAAGATGATTTTTTTTTCTTTTTGCCCTTTTTATATACTATGACTTTTTAAATTTTTTATCAACTAATGACTTTTTTTTGTTTTTGACTTTTACTATATATGTTTTTTTTAAATTTGAGTCATACAAAAGTATGATTTTTTTTTTTATTTTAATACTATGACGTTTTTTAAATTTTGGGGTCTTTAAAAATTTTAAACTT
>JAFBJY010000118.1:0-56075 GCA_016801885.1 Toxotes chatareus | reverse complement strand
CTAGTACTTTGTGTAGTTTTTTTTTTTTTTATGCACTCATGCACTCAAATCTCATCACCTATAGTAGGGATGAGCTCCTAAACATTGGGAAGCTCACTGACTCTTTTCCAACTTTTCATTTGGACCCGCCAATTTCTCAGAACTTTTGTTGGCGGAGCGGCAGTGCTTCACGGGCTGTGGAGGAGACGAGACGCCGTAAGCGAAGGCGTGCTTGTGAAGCTCAGACAGCGGGGTTTTTCGACCGCGCCCCTGCTATACATCTCGCCAATGTCCGCTCTCTGCCCAACAAAATGGACGAGCTGCTTCTCATGATCAGGACCAACAGAGACTTTGCGCATTCTGCGGCTCTTTGCTTCACGGAAAGCTGGCTCTGTGACTCTATCCCTAACAGCAGTCTGTACCTGCCAGGCTTCCAGCTGTTGCGCGCGGGATCGCTGTCGCTGGAGCAGTCAGGGAAATCAAAGGGCGGCGGAATATGCTTCTACATACATGAAGGTTGGTGTACAGATGTCACAGTGCTTTGTAAACATTGCGACTCGGAACTGGAGTTCCTCGTTCTGAACCGTAAGCCGTTTTATTCACCGCGGGAGTTTTCTTCATTCATCCTCGTCGGTGTTTACATCCCACCTCAGGAGGCTGAACAGTGGCTGGCTGAGCACATCACGTGTTTAGAACGGGAACGCACAGACTCTCTGCTCATCATTCTGGGGGACTTTAACAGAGCAAAACTCAACCATGAACTGCCTAAATACCAGCAACACATCAACTGTCCCACCAGGGACAATAACATTCTGGACCATTGCTACACCACTCTGAAGAATGCTTATCGCTCTGTTCCCCGTGCAGCTTTGGGACACTCTGACCACTGCCTGGTCCACCTTATTCCAACCTACAGGCAGAAACTAAAATCTGCTAAGCCTGTAGTTAGGACAGTGAAGAAGTGGACCAGTGAGGCCAAACAGGACCTCCAGGACTGTTTTGACACCACCAATTGGAGTGTTTTTGAAGCTGCAGCTACTAGCCTCAATGAACTGGCAGACACTGTGACATCCTACATCAGTTTTTGTGAAGATGTATGTGTGCCAACCAAATCATTTCGCACATATAACAACAATAAACCCTGGTTCACCCCAAAACTCAGCCACCTTCGTCATGCCAAGGAGGATGCCTACAGGAGTGGAGACAGAGCCCTGTACAGGCAGGCCAGAAACACACTGACAAAGGAGATCACAGTGGCCAAGAGGCGCTACTCTGAAAAGCTGAGGGACAATTTCTCAGCTAACGATCCAGCAACAGTGTGGAGAGGCCTGCAGGAGATCACCAACTACAGGACTCGCCCTTCCCCCACTGTTGAAGCTAACAAAGCCCTGGCTGGCAAACTCAACACCTTCTACTGCAGATATGAGAAGGACCACTTCACACCCGTCCCTCACCTCTCTGCAGCTCCCCTTCCTGCCCTCCCTCCCCCACCACCCACCAACACTGATCCTGGCACTGCAGCACCCACCTCACCCCGTCCCCCTCCAGCCCCCCTGACTCACAATCACTCCGGATCAGCGAGAGAGAAGTGACCCGGTTGCTCCAGAGGCAGAAAACCAGGAAAGCTCCGGGCCCAGACGGAGTGTCCCCCTCCGGTCTGCGGGCCTGTGCAGATCAACTGGCTCCCATCTTCACTCAGCTCTTCAACAGATCCCTGGAGCTGGGTGAAGTCCCCTCCTGCTTCAAGCGTTCCACCATCATCCCAGTCCCCAAGAAGACCCGTTGCACTGACATCTGTAGTTATGAAGACCTTTGAATGCCTGGTGCTGACCCACCTGAAGTCCCTCACGAGTGACCTGCTGGACTTCTGCAGTTTGCCTATCGGGCAAACAGGTCAGTGGACGATGCAGTTAACATCGGATTGCACTACATCCTGCAGCACCTGGATTGTCCTGGGACTTATGCACGGATCCTCTTTGTGGACTTTAGTTCGGCGTTCAACACCATTATCCCCCACACCCTCTGCTCCAAACTGTCCCAGCTCACTGTGCCACCTGCCCTCTGTAAGTGGATCTATAGCTTCCTGACTGACAGAAGCCAGCAGGTGAGGCTGGGACGGTTCACCTCAGACACTCTGACCACCAACACTGGCGCCCCCAGGATGTGTCCTCTCTCCACTTCTTTT
The DNA here is from genome assembly GCA_016801885.1 of Toxotes chatareus. NCBI lineage: Eukaryota > Metazoa > Chordata > Actinopteri > Toxotidae > Toxotes > Toxotes chatareus. The sequence goes on along the minus strand of JAFBJY010000118.1, from coordinate 53,911 downwards.
CTCCCTCTACACAAATGACTGCACCTCCACAGACCCCTCTGTGAAGCTCCTGAAGTTTGCAGACGACACCACTGTCATTGGTCTCATCCAGAATGATGATGAGTCTGCATACCGACGGCAAGTGGATCAGCTGGTGCTCTGGTGCGGTCAGAACAACCTTGAGCTGAACACCCTCAAGACGGTGGAGATGATAGTGGACTTTAGGAGACATCCCCCTGCTCGGCCCCCCCTCACAGTACTCAACAGCCCCGTCTCCATTGTGGAGAGCTTCAGATTCTTGGGCACGATCATCTCACAGGATCTGAAGTGGGAGCAGAACATCAGCTCCATCCTCAAGAAGGCCCAGCAGAGGATGTACTTCTGCGTGCTCTTGAGGAAACACGGACTCCCCAAGAGCTGCTGCTGCAGTTCTACACAGCAGTCATTGAGTCCGCCCTGTGCACATCCATCACTGTGTGGTTCGGAGCTGCCACTAAGCAGGACAAGACCAGACTGCAGCGCACTGTGAGGACTGCTGAGCGATCATTGGTGTACCCCTGCCCTCTATAACAATGTAATGATCATATTCAAATCCAGGATGAAATAGTTTACCCACACTTTATACATTCTAATTCACTGTAAATTGTTTCAAATATCATCTCTTTTCAGAGCTCAGTATTGATAGTTCTCTCTAATATAAGTAAGGAGGTATGTAAGATGAGTACTAAATGGATCAAACAAAAAGAGTTTCACGGACGAGGTTCAAAGAGTGGTTGAAGTACCTGAATGTTATGATCATTCCAAGTCCCATGTAAAGATCTGCAGTAGTCAACACCAAACTAACACCAAACAACATTCGGACTGAAAGTTTTTCAATTTCTGTAAGACATCTGACTTTGCCTTATTCCAGTTATGTCATTATATAAAGCTATGGCAGACATGAAATGTACCTCAATAATAAAGTAGTCAAATCATATTTTAATAGCATAAGCGTCATATTTACAAATGGTTATTTAACATTCTAACATGGAGCTTGGATCATGTTTAACGATTTTAGCTATCAGATGAAACGTTCTATCTGTCAGTACAAAGTCAAAACAAATGTAAGAAATATGACTAATATTGTTCTTATAGTAATCTTATCATCTCAAATGTTTAAAATCAAGATGAAATGAACAGACTGAAACACTCACGTTATAGATTAAGTATTACTTTAGGATTTCAAAAAATAACGTATTCATCTGTACTTCTAACTTAATCTATCTTATTGTTAAGACTCAACGAATTCAAAACTTTGTATCATAAACATAATGATCACGTTTTAATCACGTAAATGTATTACTACCACGATCATTAGACAACTGCATCAGACTTACATTTGCATTTAGTTGAAATATACTCAACAGTCTAGATCTCTGCACGTATCAGGACACAGTATTATGCTTACAATGTGCAAATGGCTGTTTCTGTAACAATGATCACTTGCAATTCTTATTACATAGACCAATCTAGGCTTGATCAGACCTCCTAGTCGTTCTACATTCTTAGAACTGTCATGCAGTTATTTCAATTTCGTCAATCTCAATTAAGGAGCTTCTATTACCATCATGCATGTTTAGAATCGATATTAAGCAGACAGCTAGATGGCTGTCTGAATAAGTGTAATGAATGTTACTCATAGTTCTAGTTGCAGAGTTCACAGTCACTATTTGTACAAATAACGTGCATGTTAAAGTGCAAAAATTTGTTCAGAAGTAAAGCATGTGAGCTTTAGAGACTGACAGGTTAAACACTATATAAAGATGATTACTATAAACATAGTGATTGATCCGAAAAATTGGGTTGACTATTTGAGTTCAGTTTATATATTTATAGAAAGCAGCAATATTTGCTATGTAATGTCTGAGATACAGCAACTGCAGCAATACTGATATTGGATGAACTGATGTAAGTAATACATCAGCTTTGAGTCTCTGCATAACTGTACATCATCCTTTTACAATTACCTGAGACTGTAATGCATAACATTTCTCAAGACATCGTCTATTCTGCAGCTCATACTTATATATGATTTGATAGTAGTTGAGTAAAGTTTGTCGTATCTTGCTTCATACTGATTCTACACTAGACTCGATCTATCTCTTCTGCATTAAGTGATCGTTCTTCACTCTGTATGGTTATCACTATGACTGAATTCTTCAACTCTCAATTCAACAGAAGACAGCTACCTATGAGGAATCAGTACATGAAATCCTGTCAGTATCTCATATAATATCGTCATTGGTAATGAGGTTTGTATGTGTTAAATAGGAAGTCAGACACCTTTCTACAATGAGTCCTATGAGATGAAAATCCTCAGCACTTCTGATGAAAAAGTGCATTAAAGCATGTAGAAATTTTGTCTAGTTCAAACAATATGTTCTTGCATCCATAATTAATCTTATTATCAATCATGATTCTCACTATCTTCCAATAATGTGTAGTACAATGGAGTATAATACATGAAGTGAAATAATTGATTCGAATTAACATAATTTTGAATATAATTTCATAGCAATAGGAGTAAACTCATTTTGCCCATACCACTAACACTGGAGTAACTAGACAAGAATTTGATGTGAGTAGTTATTTGATAGATCAAAAAAAAGAGTAGAATACATATGAATGAGGATGAAAGATATGCATCAGTGAGTACAATCAGTATTCAATGGATTGCTTGAATCAAGTCTCAATCATGATGTGTGTTTGTTATGTGATGACTGAACCTGCAACTGTCTGAACTTTAGAACAAGGCTTGTTATATAGAATTCTGGGCATTATGGACATTTTAGCACTGGACTGTTTTTACTATGAAAGTGAAGAGTAGGAAAGAGCAAGGTTTCAGTCTTCATGATGTCACAACATATCATGTCAGCTCTGATAAGTGACAGAACATTCCAGAAGTTGAGCGTGAGACACCAGATTTCAGATGACTCATGATTAATGGAAGTCACTCATGAAGGACAATACATGAAAACAGATTTAGATGTATTTCATCCAGTAAGACAATTAGAATGTGATGTTTTTAATCAAATTGATCATGATTCATGGCAGTCAGTTCCATCTGGTGCTAGGTAAATTGTTGTAGTTCTCTGTGTTGTACGAAAGGAGTTTCTAAAGTGATGTTGAACAATTTTCTATATTCTGAATTAGAATGATGGACATAATACATGTCCTGTCTCGGAAATAGTTCAGTTTCTAAAATTTGAAACTGAGGTCATTGACGATCAGTATTCACAGTCTTCAGTATTTCTAAAGTCAATGTTCAATTGTTGTTCAACCAAACTCTGTGCTGAAGATGTTACTGATAGTTATTTACTCATAACACTGAATGCTGTTGAACAATTAGGAAATTGCTACTGCAACAATGAATGACTATGTACACATTAGCTGTATTGACAGATTGGTCACTAGTATTGACCAGCGAGATTCAGTGACAACAAAGTCAAATGTGTTAAATGAAATGGATATTTCTTAGTGATTGGAGCATTTATGAAGTAAGAATTGCTAAACGGCATGATTTATGAGTCAGATATCGAATGTTCTTATATGCTCATTTACATGACGTAGTCAGGTAGATCTATCATTCGCTTATACAGGTCTTAGTTTAATCCTAGTAGTTTGCTTAGTTCTGAAATTTCTAAATTGTAGCTGAATCAACTGCTGTTGTCTTACATGAACTAGATACTAATGGTTCAAGTATCATTAGATCATTTATGTAATTAGCTGAGTTAGGTAGAGAAAGCTTTGTGATTAGAATAGCATAGTAGCTTTAAAGTCTTATGATTAATGTGCCTGTTCATTGTGCATGAGATAAACGTAGCTTTACAGAGCTTGTCAGCAGTTTTAGATGACATGTTCTCTTCTTAGTAATGATGCCTAGACTTATGAGATGACTCATGTTTGAAGATCCTATGATCTTCTGTACCTTTAATGCTGTGAGCATACTGTGTTAGCCAGCTTTTGTCAAGATCGATGCATTGAGGATTTGATATGGTTAGGGAGACTTTGCATGTCCATGAGACTGATTACTCATATGCCTGGTGTACTTAACTACAGGTTATCAGGACAGTCTTGTGTTAAGCATAATTTTACATGTCATTTCTGATCTGCTACACTGTCTGCAGAAAGTCAGAAGCATAAAGTTACCTAGTAATTGTAGCTCAGCCTAATTTAATGCCAATTAGTACAGTTGTGACTTGAATAGTCGTTATGCCTGAACTAAACTCTGCATAGTTAGTTGTTACAATGTATGTGTCCGTAATTCTGAAGATCGAGTACTAATTGTGCATCAGCTCTGAAGCCTTTAGCTTTGAACACATAACCTTGTAAAGGTACCATACTTGAGTCACTCATTCATAGTAATGAGCTAGGCTATATGTCATTTCAACTCGGTAACTGATTTGGTCATTACTGTCAACAATTAGCCAGTTTTGTTCCCTTGATTAGCTTACCTGTGTGTCGATCTGTGATGAGTGAGTCTAGATTAGCATAGTAGAAAACATTGATTGTATCATATGCAGCTTTAATTACGATAATGTTATTTTGGATATCATGCATGTTTTCAGTTTTAGTTCAGGAAACTTCGAAGTGTTCAGTTCAGTTACGTTGTCTCACGACTCTGTAACTGATTGACTCCTGACTTCTTCAGGAGATTTATTTAATATCCTATAGCAGTCATAATCTATTTTACTAAGATTGTCAGTGTGAAAGACTCTGTAACTTTGTCATTGAGACCTGTATTTCTATCAGGTAAGTTCTGATAGACTTCAAGTATTTTGTAGCATTCAGACTGAAATGATGAATTCTGTATTAGAACACTAAATATTGATAACTTCCACATGGTTATTGCTATGACTTAGGCACTTGGAAGTATGAGTGCGAAATTCTGTTTGAGTCTTGTTAATCCTTTTCTTAGTGTCCAAGATAACTGAGACATCATGGTGACAATCGAGAAACCAAGACCTCTCTGCATCAGCATGCTTAAATAGTACACTATTTGCATATAGCACACAATGTGAGATGCTTTACAGTTAACTGTAGAGTAGCAGATAAAGTATGGTAAGATTAGAATCGATACTGTCGTCATCCAGATGACAGCATCATTCGGAATCATAAGACTGCTGTAAATTTCACGTACACTTAGACCATTTCATCACTCACCAAAGTGTTTCCACTAGTGAAAACCAAGTTGACTTGATCACTCAATTCGTTAGTTACATGGAATACGTTGCGAGACACAGACTTGTACACAATATAAACGTTAAGCTCTGATCGTAATCATCAAGCTCGCATGGACTTATACATGTTACGCTCATCATTGCTATTTCTGTAAAAAGGTTGAATGCTGTTGAACTTGATTTACGAAACTTATTTCAGTGTCTATGAACCTAATCTGATTTGAGTGAATGATGTTAAAGCTTAAATAGTGCATGATTACCAGAGATGCTTTCCTCTACTGAATAGTCTGTCTGTTGCTCGGAGCCATAGATTCTAGAGTCAGTTACAATTAGTCGAACAATTGAGAGAATTCATGTGGACTGTATCTCATTCGTTTTGCAGATGCCATGTATCAGCTAGTTGCTTTGTATACTGGTAGTTGAAGCAGCTTTGATGTCAGATTCTAATGTAGCTCACATAAATATTATTTTGTTAGAAGGAGTCTAGATAAACATGAGGATAGTCAGGAATGTCCTTCACTTTATGGTAAGGCAGTCATGAATAATGGTAATTAGTCTGTGATACTACTGTTGATACCTGCGTACAGAATTAGTTGTTAATTGAACTAATGACTCAGTTCTATTTATGCGCATCATTTGCTAAAGAGAGTTGACGAACAGAAATTTGGAATGTATTGAAGCTCATTTTAATCCTTTAGCTGTTTATGTAAAGTAGCTGTCTCACTTGCCATTTAGTCGTCGAGACTCATGAATGAGCTTTCTCTCGTTGGATTGTTCCTTGTCCAAATCATAGACTTCATCTGAGCAAGGAAGCTATTGTTTACAAGTGGACTAGAGTTTCTTAATTGATTAATTATTTAAAATGACACGAGAAATTTAGTTAATAGTAAGTTAATGGAGAATACTTTCATTGGAATTTAATATGTGACAATGTGTATTTGAGTTGGAGTTTGTGTGCTAAGTGTTTTAATGATAAGTTCAGGGATATATGAATCATTACCTTTCAAGATAACCTCTGTTGCAGTTGTATTAGTTCCTATCATATATAAAGCCTGTCTCAGCTCTGTCATTGACAGTCAGAATGCCTTCATGCCAGTCGAATTCTAAGTTTTGACATGGTTAACAATAGAAATGACGTAAAGTTATTTTATCCAGAACTAATTCATGGACTTCTTGTACTTAAGGATCTGTTTGATTGCGTTTACATTTCAATATACTATCTCACCATTTATTTTGATCGTTTACCAAACTCTCATATCCTGATTCTACTTATATAAATGTAAATAAGCTGCAGACTCATGTCAACATGCCATTATTGATCTTGCAATGTATCAGAATCTTGATAGAGTTTTGTACACTTCTGCCTGTGCCAATCAGAAGATTTCCTAGGTTTCTGTCATTTGCACTCAGCTTGAACACCGTTCGTCCAATGACTGTGGAACTGTCTCTTTCCCCTCTAATAGTCAAGAAGGAAATAACTCAATGCTTGCACAATTCCATAAGTACAGCTGACATCACATTGTAGTAGGATTTAGTCGAGAACGAGACCTTGTACTTGAAAGCATCAATCAAAGAAAATTCGCAGCTCTAATAGTCAGTTAGGAACCCTTGACAGAATTCCTAGCAATACTACATAGTCTACACTTTACTCTCGTAGAATTTTCCTGGAGGTCAACCTTGTATCCAACAAACGTAATCGAGAACTGCCTAGCTCCTACTACACAGTTATTCAGTCTGCTCATTTTTCTGCTGAATAATCTTGAACTTATGAATTCTTTATGTAGAAAACCAAAGTGTAGTGAAATTAGGTACACTGATAAAATCAACCATCTATGGAGGGCTTTTGATTCACAATGACTGGAGAATGGTCAGAATTGAAGGCAAGCAGTAGATCAGGGACCATGAGGTGAACTCTCTATACTTTGGCTCCAGAATTTGGGTTTTGTGTAATGAGGTCAGTGATGACTGACAGCAGGTTACTGTAATAACTTCGATAATCATTGATTTTAAACTCAGGATGGATGTGCTCAGGGAAGTCTAAAGTGATTTGAGATTTCCTTAGAATCATGCAAAAAGAATCATATTGATACATTCATACTTTATAATTTACAATTACTTTAAATGTATCATTAGTTAAAGATATCATTGCAGCCTGCTAGGTGATCATTTCTACATAAGGGCATGAAGTTCTGCTACAGGCCTACTGCGCTCACAGCCGTATTCCATTTCAGAGGTCTGAGGCTCTAAGTTTTCAATGTTTCGATTAAATTGAAAGAATAAATGACTCTAATGATAAGAATCAATACCTTACATTAACTGAAACAAGGCCTGGAAAGGATCAACCTAGTCTTACCATGCGCCTATGACTAGATTATTATAACATTGAAGAATGGGCATTCCAGAATGACGTCAAACCCATTAATGTGTCTTAAATGAGCATTTGACAGTTTTACATTGCCTCTTTATTCTGAATTCATTATGTGCTTAACCTATTATTTTTCCAATTACTCTTACCCCTATATCTGAATTCTCATTGTAGCAAATTCTACATTTTCATCACTCCATTAGGGAATTTGTAAGAAATGCAAATGATTGAAAGGTTTACTTACACTCATATTTATTCCGAACGGTGCATCAGATCATTACTTCCTAGTTAAGTTTAGATACACATTACTTCTGCAGGCTACGTTGATCCAGCAAATTGATTAGAAAGTTCTATCTACATCCTCCAATGACTTAATTGATCAAACAGAATGCAAACATTTCAGAGTACAATTCTCAATTTAAGATACTTTTCACTGACAAATCATAAGGAGTACTCATCCTCCAGATGCAGCAATCTGATAGACCTGTCTGACCAATCCTGTTCAGTTCTGTACAGATAGAAATTCTGTCCTCAGAGAAATCTATTATAGTCGATGGACAGTCTTGTATTGCACACAAAACTAATAAGATTCAATGCTTTTAAACTGTTGCTACTGTCTTATACAGCTTCAGAATCACCATCTAATCAGCCTAGACCTTAGCATGACCGGTAACATGTGGAACTGAATAACAACACTTCTAATTGCAGCTACCAGTTATCAGTCTTCTTTTCAGACTGAAACTCTCAGTCTTTAGCATTGTCAGAGAAACTAGAGTAGTAAATGACAAATATTATCCACTTGAGGTGCTCTCTTGATCCTCAATCTGAGAATGTGTGGAGCAGAACTCAGAACTCAGAACCGTCCAGAATCATGTTGTAATTCATGAGTGAAACTTTCTAAATTGATGACAGATGTTTGATATATGTCTGAGTAATAATAGTGCTAGCTCGTATGACTCAGTGAGGCTTGTCTACTCAGACATGAAAATATTTAACTCACTCCAGCTGATGTCTTTCAAGAGATGAAATGTTGAATTCCACATGATATGCAACAAGAAATAATTGACATTGTTTGATCATTTAACATAAAACTATAAGTCAACATGTACCTACAGATCATTCTGTTAGATATACAATGTGACTGCAACTGGACTTGGTCTCAAACAATTTCATAATCAAGATTCATTGACATGGTTGCCACTCCTTTAGTCTTTCAGTTGATATGGACTGTAAGAAAAGAGTGAAACTGACAGTATTTTTTGTATCTGAGAGTCAAATCAATTTGTAACAGTGAATAAATAAAGCTTAGTAGACAGCAGGGAAGCTTTGTTTAACTGAGAGCTGATATACCAGAGAGCTTCTTTGCCACTGCTCGATTCCTGGTCATAACTTGGCATGATACTTTAATGACATTCATGGTGTGACTTATTACATGTGATTCAAATTGAGCCAATGTTGACAAAAATGGCTGTCAATCAAGTCAAGAATGGAAAACCTTTTACAGAGTCAGTCAGCAATTTCTTGGTAGATGGGACTCAATCTATGCATGACTTCGGCTGGGTTTGCGGAAATCAAGATGATAATGATAACATTCAAACACCAAATGATTTTATCAAGTTCTCTGCACTGTCAAATGCATGCTTAAATGCCCTAAAAGTTAAAGGAGACATATTTGTTTGGTTGCTTTATACACAATAAAAATGTCAGCTTAAGTTCACCATCTACCAAACAGATGTTCCACAGGAAAATGTCAGGAAACTAAAATCTGGAGAAACTTGAAACATGTCTCATGAACCTGAATGGCTCATCCCACTGCAGCATCACAGATATAAGAGTTCACTTAACAGTGAACATCTACATAACTGTCTGCTTCGGGGCCTAGGGTCTTAGGCAGCAACTGCTTATATGAGTTGAAAAAACTCACTTGTAGATTCAAGCCTAAATATGCATGGCTGAAGTAGCAGGTTTCTTGAGAAAGTCACAATCAGTAAGCATGCTTATCAACACCTGAAGCGACATCCAACTGGATGAATAGATTTTTCATGCAGCTCTGTACAACACTGTTGTCCAGCTACTGTTATAGACATTCAGTAATCTCTTATTTTGGATTAAAGCTGAATGTAACTGCAGACAGACTGATTCTGCTCTGAGGAACTATGTTTGTCTTTCCCATACATTCCAAGTTGAATTTCTCAAATCCTAGCTTGAGACTCCTATGAAGTCATGTGTAGTCCTGTGTGCTGCATGTTGTGCTTGTGTAAATACTTTCTTCACTATGCATGCATATAATAATTGTCAGATCGTAACTCTCAATTTAATGATAGAAAGACTCCTAGCAGCTGTTTAACTGCTTACAGATTACCAACACCTCAAGAGCTAAACTTTTGAACAGTGGCATTGACTGTTCATTGAACAGGCAGACTGGAGTCAACTGAGACTGATAGGAGACTCCAACTTGAAAGTGAGACAGAAAGCACTCAATCCAATAAAACTTTCCATTTACTCACTGATAGATAAGCTAAGGAATGAAAGACTTAGATGTCTGAGCTGGTAAGTGAATGTTGTCTCTAACAAATAATCAGAAGAAGATAGGAGCCTTTCCTTACAGCAACATAATGATTGAAGCCTAAAATACTCTGGAATCCTAAGTCTGACATAGAAAAGAATGTTCACAGGTACAATGCAGCATAAATAAACTGAACATGTACTAAACCTTTGGGTGAATTCTGGATCTAGACACATGAAGGTAAACACATTCCACTAGAACGACACTTATATCAAGCTAAGAAAAGGCTTCATCCTGACTTTACTAGATAACACCTTGGGTTAACTCTGGAAAAAACTTTCCATGATAGATTTCTCTGATCCTGTATACACGTAGCTCACATCCATATCCTTAATGTCAACTAACTTGTCTAGAAATATCATGAGTGATGTCTTTCTCGTCATACGTCATCAGAGCGAAGTCACTGTCTTGCAGCAACATTATACTACTTTTATTGTGTGCGCTGTTTATGGATTTTTTGCGACTTTTTACTGGTTTTCTGCACACCCACTCGTGGAAGAGAACAGCTCTCTGAGATATGTTTAAAGTTTGATATGTAAGTGTTACTCCTCTGGTTTAATATGCAAAAAAAATATTGCTTTATCTTATGTGGTTGCAGTTTTACCGGCATTTAAAAACTGATATGCAAAAGAGATCGCCTTGGCGCCTCCCGTCGGTTTAACAGGGTTAAAATAAATGCAGCAAGATAAAAATAATTGCATCTGTAGGCTGAATGTTTGTTGTATGTGAACCTACAGATGATCATGTTTGTCTCTATCTTCTCTGTCAGCTTTGGATTCTGAAATCTTGCCTGTTTTGTCCTGTTTGAAAACCTGTCACTGTTGGAATCCATTTCTTTTTAACCACAGTGAATTAAAGACGACCACAGCCTCTGCTCTCTCTGCAGATCAAAACTACCAGATTTCAGCAGCCGCCCTACAAGCCGACAGTCGATGAGAAATACATGCTGAAAAGATCCGTTTTACAGTAGCAGCATCTTTACAAGTTCCCTGAAATTCAATATGCAAATGCTTCATGCTGTAAATAGAATGAACACAGGTCTGTCTGAGGCCCATCTGTGGAGAGCTGAAATGTACTTTCACACTTGAAGTGGTCATAGGATTTAACAGCCTGCTAATTTCATAGTCAAACATCAAGTGATGTCTCAATATCAACTGTATTTGCTCATTTTACACTAGCACCCCCTGCATCTCTCTAACAAAACTATTAATATGAGATAATGGATTTCTGTTTCCTCAGATACAACTGAAGTGAGGTAAACTGTCAGAAGACAGTGAAGCAGAGTTTCTCACACTGTGTCTATACTGATGTAGTGGCTGAGAAAAGAGGATGAGTCCATGACTGTCACAGGATCCTGAATGTGTGATCAGACCAGGTCAGAGTCAGCAGAGTAAAGTCAGAGCCCCATCATCAGTGTAAAAGAGAACCAGCCCATATGGAAACCTTCAAACAGCCCACAGCCTTCAGTTATTCTGCAGTTATCTGTTAGAGATCATTTGTGTGCAAATATATTTTTCTACTCAATTCTGTGACTGATCTCTTCAAAAGGCTCCAGTTTGCAACCCAGTTAAAACCTCCAGAAAAATAAAAACACTCTAAAAGTGTGTAAATACAGTGTTTTACTGAAAAGAGATGGAGAAGGACGTTATGACAAATGAAGGAACAAACCAAGAGTTTAAACCAGAAGCTGAACAGGATCATCAGGGGTGGAGAAAAGTCCAGCGGCTGATTTTTATCACTCAGCCATGATGCTTCCTACTCCACTGTACACTAAGGTCATCAAAAAAGCCAGAAAGCAATGAACCTAAATACTACTAATACACTTCTCTCATCACTGTAGAAACAAAGAATAACAAACCCACTAAATGCTGCTGAAGATAGTCGAGGATCTTTGGCTGAATCTGTTTCCCTTGTTCTTTTTTCTTCTGAAGGTCATTGGCAGCACTTACCTGAAAGAAAACAGAAAAGAAATCAAATGTTTCATTGACTTGTGCTTTACTGCATCATCAAAACATTTGTTATCAGCTCTCACACAATTCACCTTTGTTCATTGTAAAACTATTTTGTTTTTGTTTTTACTTTTTCAACAGCAAGACGACGTCTTCATCTCCTGCACTGAAACATTTGAATCAGTTATTTGCATCAGACTCTGTAAACTTTCTGCTCCAGTTTCAAATTTCCACATCAATCACACAACAGACATGATGACATGATGACAGCAGCTCACATCCATCTGTGATAGAAACAGTCTCCAGTGCAAATTAGTGTGGTATAAATGTTTAAGTAAGAGGACACACACACACACACACACACACACGTTTCACTTTAAGGAGCAACAGGATTTGAACATGTGACATTTCAAACAATAAAAGCTCAGGTTCCTACACAATGTGAATACAGCTTCAATAACTGAGGTTTATTGATCCAAAGTTTCCTGTAAAGTGACTGATAGAAAATCCGAATCATTGATCCTTCACTGCTTGTTGCTGAAACAGTAACATATTAAAGGCCTCTGGGAACTGGAACTGAATCATGAACAATAGTGTTTCATCCATTTCTCATCCCTCTATAGTTAATATGGACGATCTCTGTGTCCCACAATGCCTCTCTCCAACCTCAGTCACTCTATTAGGGAGCAGCTATGAAGCTGACAGCTTTATTGTGGCTCGTCTGCAGGAGCAGAGATAAAAGATGAGTGAGCACAGACGTCCATCTTTAAGTTGAAGAGCACCTGAGGCTGATTTCATCCATTTTACTGTATTGTCTTTCAGTGCTGCCTAAATTTTAACTGTCTCTGGATGTTGTGTTTCAGAAACTCACAGTTGGAAGAGTTTTGGTTTTATCACTGGACTCTGAGTTTTACAGCTTGAATTAAATGGTAATGTCGGGCTTTTCCTGCATCAGGACATTGTTGTAAAAACACAGTAAACAAGCTGCCGGGTTATTGTACAGTTCAGGCTATTGTTTACTAAAGAAAATGCTGTAACAACAGTCTCCAAAATGATTGTATCAGAAAACAGAGAACTGGACAAACACCAAGCATGAAAAAGGGCTGAGCCACATGCATTAAGTGGAAATTAGATGATGTTAAACAGGCAGCTGAGTTTGGCCTGAGAGACAGTTTGTTGGGCTGTCTGCCTGTTTCTCTGCTCAATTTATACTTGATAAACATGCAGCACATAAAAATCAGTTTCCTTTCCATGACATGTCCATTGCATACAGACATAAACATGAACACCACTTAAAAAAACCCTGATGTTGGATGAACTTGATAAATCACAGGTGTTACTAATAACACTAATTACTGTGCTGTTCTATTGCAACTGACCCACTTATTCTAATAGCAGGACCCTGAGACTGAAGCTGCTCGTTTCATTTCATTAATGACACCTGTGCTTCCTCTGCTGTGACAGGTCATAGGTTTATGCATGTTGTATTCATGTGTATGTGACGAAATGTGATCTTCATGCCTCCCATTACACACCTGGGATGAAACTGTTGACTTTTTTCTCATCTCCTTCTGACTCTGAGGACAAACCCACAGCACAGCCAGTGTGACTCTTATCATCACAACAGCAGACCCTGTCCACATCTATGTCACAGCACCCAGCACATTATGTAGGTGTGTGTGTGAGTGTGTGTGTGTTTCCTGCTCTGTATGAGTTCAATTAAAGCCTCATTCAGTGCAGAGCACTATGACCCAACATGTAAGTAGATGAACAGTGAGCAGCACTGACATCCTCTCTGACAGGAGAGAGTCAAGACAAAACAATACAAGCACAAGCAGCTTCTTCTGTGCTGCCAGAAAAAAAGGCTTCTGTAAAGATAGTGAAAACTCATTTTCACTGCTCATATTTAGTTTTTTCCTCAGTTATTCGTTGCTCCTTTCTTCAGTGTATCTTATTTAATCCAACATAAACATGATGCTCTCAGCTCTGTCTGGGCTCTGAATACAAGAGTTATACAGCTGAAGGAAAAATCATGTCTGAGGCTTTGGATCAGAACTTATCAGCACTAAATATTTGAAAATCATAACTTATCATACAAAGGAAATACAATGAGCTCAGATCTCACAGTCTGGACACTTTTACCCCAACAACACTGAGCAGACTGTAATCTTTTAGAACAGTGATGTGTAGCATATTATTTATGATCAACAGAAAAAAAAATGATGCATGACAATACATGATTCAATGAGGTGGGAAATAGCATTCAAGAGCCAATCCTTGTGGGAGATACAAGTTCTATATACAAAATATTGATGTGATTTTGAGTAATTAGGTTCATCACTTTCACAGTTCCCTGACAACAGAACCCAGCAGTGTTCACCTTGTGTTAGCAGACTGGTAGGACTGGTAGGACTGGTAGTAGATACTGGATGCTCATATTTTACTGACAAACCTTCAGACTAAAACACTGGAGCAGGTTTGACTTTGGAGAGAGAGAGAGGGAGAGAGAGAGTGTGTTTGTCCTTTGATGCCTTTGATGTATCAACATTCTACAGTCTGATGTCACAGGCTGCAGTAAGTGGACACACAGCCAGAGACAAGTTCAGAAGTCAAACAGGAGCAGAGACAGTTGGACTGGACAGGACTTGCTCATGATTTAGGAAGAAAGAAGCACTCAGATATTTCTGCACAATTATTGACAAGGAAGGGAGGAGCTACTGCTGTTACAAGGACAAGAGGAAACTACAGGAAAGTCCAGATCACCTCCAAGGTTTTCAGTAAGTCAGTACATGTTAGATTTTTTTTTAATGCTGATCATGACTGTGAGATATTCTCATGGTTGCTCAACTTCTTAACTTTGTTTTGGTGTGATGCTCTGTAGTTTGTGTTAAAGGAAAGGATTTCTAGGAAGTCTGTACTGTCTGCAACAAGATCCTTTCTAAAGAAATTCTAATGAAAATGATGGAGCATAAAATCCACAGTCCCTGTCCTGTGGAAAAGTTGACTTCCAGAGTTGAAAAGAAGCAAACATGAGGCTTCAACAGTCTGAGTAGATCAAGTTTCTATCTTCCAGGTATTTTTAGTCCAAAATTCTCCTCTTTGTGTTTCTACACCTAATGTTTCCTTGCAAAGCTGTGGTGGAGAGATGGCAACACAGAGAGGAAATTCTGCACTAAAAGACAAACATTTGAAGATACACACTTGATTCTGTTTAACAATGCTGATGAATTTTGGAATTACTATTTGCACAGAAATAGGACTGTGAATTTTGTGGCCTATCATTTCCACAGAAATTGTTTAAAGAAGGGATCTCCTGGCAGCCAGTATGGACAGCAGGAAGAATTAGATCAAACACCAGTGCTTTGAATGTGGAAATGGGAATGTGAGTATATCTTTAAGTGATTTGGGTTTTTATGTCTTTATTATGGACAGTAGAGAGATGACAGGAAATCAGGTGGAGGCAGAGGCATCAATGTTTCTCCTCCCTTTAGCTGTGTCTGCAGTTGCTACACTCCTGTGTGTCTATGCTGTAGACTAGAGAGAAAGCTCTATTCTTAATTCTCTCTGTTTTCAGCTCTCAAGACTTTTGCAGCTTCTACCTGAACCTTTCACTCCTCTGTTCCAGTTTGGATTTTCAGATATCAACAAACTTTTTGCTGTTTCTTTTAAACTATGAAAAGGTTGTAAGAAAATGAAATGTGTTTCTCAGTGAGTTAGCATCACTTTATTAGTGGTTCAGATGAACAAATCAGTTTGCTGTGCAGTAAAGTGGAAGAAACACTTGCAGCGTTCCAGCACAGCTTTAGTAATAGTGGCTGTTCACAGCATGGCTTAATGTGAGTACACCTCCACAATGGAAAATGCTATTTGCTAGAACGAGGAGTATATTGATTTTAGATGTCACATTTCCAGTTCACTCACCTTCCCAGTTTAGTATAAGGAAGCTGGCATATTTATTTGGAGAGCTTGCACTGTGGTTTTGGAAGCCACGCCTCCTTGTCTCTTGTGGCCCCAGTCAAGTTCACTACATCCTGGGTGGGTCTGAGGTGTTGTAGTAATCCTCCAGCTTCAGTCTGTACTGTCTCTTGTCTGATGTCTGATGGATTTACAAAGGTCATATTTAGCCTTTTTGTATTCCTCAGCAGTGCCTGAGACATAAGCAGCAGAGCGAGCACGTAGCATGGACCACACGTCACAGTTTATCCAGGGTTTGTTATTGGGGTAGATTTTAATCCGTTTTGTGGGAATGATATTGTCCGTGCATGTGCTGTTGTAACCAGTAACTGCTGCAGCATTCTCCTCTAAGTCCACAGTAAAGTTGTCTCTCAGTCCCAGTCTGTGTTGTTAAATCAGTCCTGAAGCATCTGCTCTGATTCTGCATTCCATACTTTAACAGTTCTGCAGACAGGTAGTGCTTGAGGAGCTTATAAGCAAAGAACCAGAGAACAGCAAGAAATCAGGCCTCAGGTTTCAATAATGATATTCAAACTGACTGCAAGTGTCAGTGAAGTCAGTAGCGACACTATAGGTAAATGAACTCTTGGTACAACCAGAATTTTTAGGCCCTGTTTGAATTTGCTACCATGGATAGATGTCTGTTCCCCTTCCTGTCTGATGTAGATGAAGTTTTGCTATTTGTCACTTTAACCATTAAGATTTATTTCATTTCTTTTTCAATCTATTAACACAAAATGATCTAATCACTCAAGGGGCCTTACACTTAGGCCAGTTGTGTGTGTGCCAACTGTGGCATTGAGGCAGGGCTCCAATTCCTTAAAGATGGAGCATTATTTCTCACAGGAGTAAGGTTAGAGGATTGAGATTTGGTCCTTGCTTTGTGGAGTTTTCATTTACTCCTTTTTCTTTTCTTTTTCTCCCATAGGGTTTCACATAATCAGCTAGAGGTCCCGTGTCAGTTCACTGTTGGTGGAGTCACAGACACAGACCAACAACAGGAGAACCTGGAGCTCCAGGAGTCATTAAGATCAGAGTGTAATAGTATCTGTGACTTTACTGTAAATATTCCAGTTCTGGACGTCACAGCACAAAGTGGAGAGTGCTGTGTGTTATTTTAGGAAGTTCCATCAATGTACTGTAGCTCAGGTCTGTGATGTATGATGATACTTGATGGAGGACTTCAAAGCAGCTGTTTGGATTTCAGCCTCATTGTTCAGCTGTCAGACTCAGGCCTGTTAAGAAGACACTGATCTTGGGAACTGTTTTGTTTTCATAATAAGTCACATATAATCCATATTAAATACAGAGTCCAAACCTCACTGCATCACTGAACATTAACCTAAAGACAAACTTTTGTCCATGTGAAGGTGAGGCTGTGAGCTCATTACCTGAGTTTGAATTAAAGATGGAGAAGGAGAAGCATCACCTCAGTGAAAAAGTCAAGAGTAGAATCCAGATAAGACACAGACACTCACTTCATTTCCATAGACAATCAGCAGTGGGTGAAATGTTTATACATTTAGCTCCATATAGAAAACACAATATTCATTGCTTCTCACAGACAAAGTGTTTTAAATGCTGTGAACAGGAAACAGTTTGATGTGTTGGTAAAATCTTCTTATTTCCAATGTGTGAATCACTTTCATCATCTCTCAAGATTTGGCCCAAAAACAAAGAAGCACAGTTTAAGACTCAGGAGGAATAATCTCCCAGTCCAATGCAAACTAACCAGCACACACTGTTTCCACTTCTACAATCATCTACTTCAGTGGTGTCCAAACTGTTCCACAAAGGGCGGTGTGGCTGCAGGTTTTGTTCCAACCAATGAAGAGCACACAGTGTGACCAATCAACTGCCTGAAGACTGAGTTCAGTTGATTAAATGAGTCAAGTCTGGTGTGCTGCTGCTTGGTTGGAACAAAAACCTGCAGCCACACCGGCCCTTTGTGGAACAGTTTGGACACGTCTGATCTACTTATTATTGTGCTTTAAAGTTTCAGCCTTCTTACATTTACCTATCACTGAGTCCGCTTGTGTCTTATACTGAACACTAGGTTCAAATCTCCTTTTGGCTTTGAACCTTGATTTTTAGTTCATTTCCAGTTCAATACAATTATGTCCTGTAGTAAATCTGCAGAATGAGTCGTAGGACTTAAAGCTGGATCAGCTGTTGCATGAAGTGTTTCAGTCTGTGTTCATGTTCACCCTCTTTGGTTAAGGGACAGTAAAACAATCAGTGATTTCCTCACTGTGCAGTAAATTTAGGCTGCTGAGAATTCTTCCTGCCTTGAAAACCTTAGTCCTGAAACTGGAATCTAAAATATGTTGATGTGTTTGAGGTGGCATGTGATGCATTTGGATGAGTGTTCATTTGCTGTGTTTTGAGTGTAGGAGGAAAACTGTTGATGACTGTGAGGACAGAATAAGTTTGGAAGTTTAACTCTGCCACTTTAGACTCTCAGCTCTGATTCTTGTTTTCTGCTCCATGCAGCTCATCTACAGGACTGTATTAAGTCCTAGTTGTTGAAGGATCTTAATTATTAAGCAGTGAAACTATTTTGTTTGAGGAAATGGTGCATTCATTTTTTGAAATGTTTCCTTTCTTCTGTTTCCTTGTCTTTTGATGATGGTCACTAAGCTCCAAATCTTGTATCTGTTCAGAATTCAGCCTCAGTCAGTGTGAGAGAGCTGATATGTTTAAAGCTTCATAGACTGAAAAGGTTCTGAGAAGTTCTCTTGAAAAATGGATCCTAAATTTAACTCTAACAAACTGCACAGTCCTGAAGCACTAATGAAATATTTGATTGGTGTGTTGGAGTAAAGTGGGACACACACACACACATCTTGTTTAGATGTAACAGAGCCCACAGCCATTCTGAAGAATGACACAATCAGAAAATACATTTGGCCTTTGAGGAATTTAATTGTGTGCCTGCTCCAAATGCTCTGCTAGGTCTATGTGGAGCAGCTTGTGTGATACATTGTTTCTGTTTGTGAGAGAGAGAGATTTGTTTGTGCAGATAGATGAGACCTTAATGTGTCGACTAACCCTTATTTTAAGATGCACACACACACTTTGTTCTGCAAGTAGTTATAGTTTGTTATGTCAGAGCAGCATCAGGTAAAACAATGAAGAATGATCAATACAGATCCTGATTTGCTGTAAGTCCTATATTCTCCATGATGGTGTGTGTGTGTGTGTGTGTGTGATGGGAAAAGAAGGATGAAGGAAAATTTCTCACTGCAGCAGCTGTAGAATTTTATTATTATGAGCACAATTACACCACAAGAGCCAGTTTGACTCTGTCATTTCCAGGCTCTGTGTTTCCAGTTCACCATTCACCACACAATGATGTACTTTATTTCTTCATGATGACTCTTGATGACTTTTTGAAGAGAGAGGAGAAATTTTTTTCTTTCATTTTGCCTTTTTTTTCCTCACAAAACCGGTTTTAAAGATTTTCATGATTCAAAGAAAAACACATTTTCTTGGTGGTCGGAGAAAATGAGGAACTGTTCCATCATTTATCCAGAAGTTTCTATAGTAATGTGATCATTATTCTGTGACTGTGACAGGAGGAGTTCAGTGAATTGATGTGACTCGTCTGTGCTCTTTCACTGCTCATTTTAATGAAGTATATATTCCCTCTCTGTATTATGATATTGGATTGTAACTCAGCTTTACCACAACACTGTCATTGTACACCTGTATGTTTTGTTCACCGTGTTGATCCATCTGTCAGCTGTACCATCAGCCTCTGAGGCTGCTCTGCTCTCTGTGTCACACACTGCTACTGTACATGAAGACTGCTGTCAGCTCGGCTCAGCTCCACTCATCACTAACTTCATTTAGAGCAAACAGAGCTCTGCTGTAACAGGAAGCAGCAGAAAGTCAGAGGCTTCGCCGTGAGGAGCACAGACCTCTGTCATGTCAGGTATTTTCTGGAAGGGACGTCACTCCACATACCTTCACAACTTGAGTCAGCATCAGAGGCGAACAGACGCACAATAAACATCCACGGTAGCTGGAATTTCCCTCTCAGCTCCGGTGTTTCCTAGTGGAAAACGCCAGGACATGAAATCCAAAATCCAGCCTTGAAATCCAAAGAGGAAAGCGACGGCGGGGATCCACACGGTGTGTATCCAGAAGTAAAGCATGGTGTCCTTTAATCGGGTGAAAAAGCTCCGCGCTCTCCCCATGAAGCTCCTTGTCCAGCGGTTCATTTCCAGAAGAGAAAGCGCTGCAGATGAAGCCGAAAGCGGAGGAAGAAATCCCAGTGTGAACGCTGCTGATGAACACAAGAGCTGGAGACTCTGTCGCTGCTTCTTCTGCTGCTTTCACACGGACATTAGCGACCCCTACCGGAACTGTTATCCAGAGAGGAAGAGACTGTGTCTGTGTGTGAGTCCTCTGTCTCTGTCTCTGTGTGTATGTTGCTACTAAAGGAGCGTTTCAGGGTTCAGGACTGACAGCAGGACTAATGTGGACAAGTCCAACTCATTTCATTCAGAAACACAACCATGATTTGTCACATGGGTGAAGTGAAGCCAGTGAAGAGGAGGGAATGGGAGGAGGAAGCAACACAAAGTGTTTGCTGGTCTATGATGGGCATGTGTCTTTGGTAGGTATCCCATGGAGATGCAATTCCAGGAACATGAACCTACCGTCCATTCACTCCTAACCTTTGCCCTCTCTCAGAAAACTATCCTGGGCAGGTGTCTTTGGTAGGTACCACATGGAGGTCCAATTCCTGGAACATGAACCTACTGCCCATTCTCTCCTAACCTTTGCCCTCTGTCAAGCAGCAGTTTGGCGTAGATTTTTTGGGGGGATGTGACTTGCTCCTTGGAAGTCTTATGATGTATGATGTATGGTGTAAAAAAACCTGGAAAAGGACACTGAGTCTCTGTAATTACCAAATGACTTTTATTTTTGGATGTACATTTCCAAATACAAACATTACTCTTGTCTTATCATCATGCGAATTTGGTTTCAAACATTTTCAACAGATACTTTCATCCTGCTACATATCCGTAGGACTGCTGGGTTTCTATCCAGGACATGTTTGATTCTGCTCTTTCGTGATGAGTTTTTCTGGATGTCCTTTTGGAAAAGAAGTCTGAGTATAGCGAGAAATTCTGGTGTAAAGTTGAGTGCTCTTCGTCAACCCTGAAGACATGAAAATGTAAGGTTACCACTTTTATATCTATTAAGAGAGTATATGCTGTTTCCGTTCTCCCATCTCTACTTACATGAGTGTTGATTTTATCGGGAAGTGGTGGTTGTTTGTTAGAAAGTCTATTTTTTCTTCCCGCCTGAAGTCCATGTGTATTTTTCCACTTTTCCTTTGGAACTTTCGGTCCATTTCCCACATTCTTCTCAGACTGGTTGACCTTTTGGAGTTTGTCCTTCCGTTTCTTCTTCTTCTTCTTCCTATTCCTGGACTGGGGAGTGGTGGGAGTGGTGGTGGTGGTGGTATCACCAGCCTAAGGAAACACTTGTCACGGCCGAACAAGGACCTGAACCCAAATGCACGACTCAGGAGACAAAATACAAAATAAAGAGTCTTTTTATTTATCAAAAGTATCAACAGAAAATCACTCACTCGAGGCAAAAGCGGACTTCAATCTTTAAGAAACAAAAAAAATCACTCTCATGAGGCAATAACAGTCTTCAATTTTTAAGAAACAAAAAACACTCTTACGAGGAAAAGGCCGAGCAACTGGCTAACAGAAAAAGAAAAGTAACAACTCAATCCTAGGAAAAACAAGAACAAAAGATCCTAATAAAGAAAACAATGCAATACAAAACCTGACTTGGCAAGACGTGGAATAGGCGCTGGTTCTCTTACAAAATGACAAGACGAACTGGCACAGGACAAAGGGAGACGCGGACAATATATACACACTAGGTAATGGGGAACAGGTGGAAACAATCAGGGCGGGGAAAACAATCAGACGAGCCGGAACACAAGAGGAAGGGCAAGCTACCTGAAACACAAAGGGAGAACAGATTACAAAATAAAAGCGGAAATCACGAGACAACAGACAGAAAAGAAGAACATAACTTAGCAGGGTTTTCTGGATGTGACAACACTATGTTATATTTTTTGGAATTAAGAAGTATTGCATTTCCTATATTACACTGACTAAAGCACTTCCAGGAATTCTACTCACCACGTTCAATATCCGGGGGAGGACATCCTGTGTTATGAACAAGAGACGTTGTTCCAGGATTTCTTCCTCGTAATCACTGTCAGTGAAGTTCAACTATAAAACAAAAACAACAACAACAACAACATACAAAATATAAAACATGGATATGGATCATCACTTCCACAATATCGACATGGACTTTCTGGATATCACCCTGGTTCCTCCAATGTGCTTGTCATAACCAACTGGAAAGCATGCCCTCTCAGACTTAACACTTAGAACATATAGCCACGGGGCCTATGGTGGACAAGCCAACCCTTTTACACAAAGGCGAAGTAAACTTCCAGGAATTTACCTTGCGCTTCGTTTTCCCGTGCTGCAGTCACCTCTGGCCGCACTGAGTGTCCAACTGAATCATCTCAAAAGTTCCGAGTCGTGCCCCACAGTCTCCTTAATGAATATCATCTGCGGGAAACATGCGTATTTATAGGGTATGGATCCAATGACATCACCACGCAACAGCCAATCGCTTTAAACTCCATATCATAAACTTCCTGTTCAACAAAAGGGGAAAGCGCACCCAACAAAGCAAAAATCCAGGAATTCTACCTGGTGCCACACCCTTCTGTGAAGCGCTTGACACTTGGAACATGGAATTCCACAATTTCAACAGTCAAACCAAGCATTTCTATTGGCTCTTGAAATTACTTATGGCATGGCCTTTTCTGACCAAGAAGTATATAAGAAGAAGCAACTCTGGCTGCGAGACAGACACTACCATGTACCAGCTTGCCTTCCAACTTTTTAACATGGTGCTAACAGCTAAAATACTGGAGATCCATACCAGAACCAACAGGATTTTGGAGACGGCTGATTGAGAGAATGTGAAGCTCTACTGAAACTTTACCATTGCCCCATTCGATTTGGAGTTTGAATGGAGCGTGAAGTCCATTACTTACCCAGCATTCACCCTTAACTTTACACCTCTCTCAGGCAACTGTCCTGGGTATGTGTCTGAGGTACTTACCGCATGCGAGTCCAATTCCAGGAACATGAACTTACCCACCATTCACCCTTAACTTTTCCCCTCTCTCAGGCAACTGTCCTGGGCATGTGTCTGAGGTACTTACTGCATGGAGGTCCAATTCTAGGAACATGAACTTACCCACCATTCACCCTTAACTTTTCCCCTCTCTCAGGCCACTGCATGTGTCTGAGGTACTTACTGCATGGAGGTACAATTCTAGGAACATGAACCTACCGCCCATTCACTCCTAACCTTTTACCCTCTCTCAGGCAACTGTCTAAGGCATGTGTCTTTGGTACTTACCACATGGAAGTCCATCTCCTGGAACGAGAACTTGCACACTGTGCTCTCCTGACATCCCCCCCCATTAGGCAACTTCCTGGGTCACATTTCTGCCATGGAATTTGGACAAGATATAATTCCTGGAATTCGACAAAGAGAGACAGCGACCCCTGGTGGCCGTTTAGTATATTTCATCAAAAATTTTCAGAGCCTGTAAAAATGTACAAAAAAAGATAAATTTTTAACAGCGTCCGGCCTCCCCATACACAACCATTGAAATCTGGTCCACAATAGCGACGTTGTTCTGAAATTTGTGCGTCGATTGCATAACCCTTAACCCTTAATTATGATCCATTAGCTCGGGGTTAGTAAAAATCCGGTAGAATTTTTGGAGTTGGCGCGCCGCTTATATGGAATTTTACTAACACCCTTATAACTTCTACATTATACAGTTTAGATGGCTGAAAGCGGCAAAAATAAATATTTCGCAATTCCTGCGTAATTATCAAAGCGTTTGATGTCGTTATATTTGGCTTTTTCAACTAATAAACCCTTTTTTTAAAAAAACTGGACTTTTGCACTTCTTTGTTTTGTCCACTAGATGGCAGCAAGAGACCGTGTAATCATTTTCACACCAAAAATTCCTTTTGGCAAGACCACGTGTCAAAAGTTGGAATTCCACAATACATCCGGTGGTACTTCCGAACTTGAACTTACCCACTGTTCTCTCTAAAACGCGCCCCCCCCTCCGTCACGTAACTCTCCTGGGTATGTGTCTGTGTCACTTAACCAATGTAGATCCGTTTCCGAAAGCTTTCATGTTATCAGGTCGAATTCCTGGAATCGGTCGTTAATTTTTACGGAAAAATAACTTGGTGTCACCTGGTTCCAAATGGGTGAGCCCCATATAAATACTGAGCAATTTTCACCTGCATTTAGTACCTGGCAAAGATGAAGGTAAGAACCCAATTATTTCATGTAGATTTTTTTTTTTTTTTTTAAGGTCACTATCAAGGATGTAGATGTGCTCTTGTTGTAGATAAATATTTCTGACATATTCTTTCATGTAGATGTATAAGGTCATTTTCCTGGATGTAGACTTGCTCTTTCTGGATGTCGACTTACCTGACATTTTCTTTCATGTAGATGTATAAGGTCATTTTCCTGGATGTAGACGTGCTCTTCCTGGATGTCGACTTACCTGACATTTTCTTTCATGTAGATGTATAAGGTCATTTTCCTGGATGTAGACGTGTCTTCTTCCTGGATGTTGACTTATCTGACATGTTCTTTCATGTAGAAGTATAAGGTCATTTTCCTGGATGTGGACGTGCTGTTCCTGGATGTCGACTTACCTGACATGTTCTTTCATGTAGATTTATAAGGTTATTATCCTGGATTTAGACATGCTCTTCCTAGATGTAGACTTACCTGAAAATCAATGTTGCTCATCAACATTTGTGGACATTGATAAAAAATTTCAAACATTTTACATTGCCATGCCTACCTGTACCCTAGGAAAAAACCAAGTGCCCAAGTGCGGCGGACGTTATGCCTCCCTGTCCCGCCATTTGCGGGACAAACACGATATGAAAGACGACCAAAAGAGGCGTCTCGTCATAAGTAAAAAAAATCTGCGGTATGCTGGGAGACTGAGGTGCCCCATAAAAGAGTGCGGGTCTAACAAGGACTATGCCAGGCTGGACAAGCACCTCATCTCCACCCATGGGAGAACCCCGGTATGATACACTTTACATGACAAATTCACGGAAAACATAACCCAGATTCTTGTTTCCTTTTTCTTTCAATCATTTCATTCTCTTCCCACAGGGAAAGCGCATGACCAGTCTGATGCTGAAGGCCAAATAAGCGGCCATTAAAGAAAGGCTCCGGGCCCTAACCCGACCACCACCGCTGCAAACACCACCACCACCACCACCGCAAACACCCCCACCACCACCACCGCCAACACCACCACCCCCAGCTCCACCCACACAACCCCCGGGGACTCCGGGGTCAACAACCCCTGCACCCCAATCTCCACCTCCACCACAACTGCCTGCACAGACCCTGACCTACGTGGTCAATGGATTGCAGGCCATCAAAGACAGGCTGACAAAGCTGTTGGAGGAGGTGGACCATCTTCAGACTGTCACACAGCAACTCTGTGCTGTACAGCCTGCCACACCTTCTGCCTCCACAGCCAGAAATCCCTGCTCTACCCCTACCTCAACCTTGCCACAGCCTGTGGCAAGTACATCCACTGCTCCATCCCCTGCTCCGTCCTCTGCTCCTCACACCCGCAGGGAGGGTGCCGTGACTGTTCCGTCCACTAGACGTGGGAGCCTCACGCCCAACTTAGGTGAGTATTACTGCTGTTTACAAGGATTCAATTCAATTCAATTTTTTTTATATAGCGCCTTCCACAATCAAAATTGTCTCAAAGCGCTTTACAGAGACCCATAGCCTGACCCCAGAGCAAGCACTTAAGGCGACAGTGGCAAGGAAAAACTCCCCTTTAACAGGAAGAAACCTTGAGCAGAACCTGGCTCAGATGGGGGACCCTCCTGCTGAAGGCCGGGCTGGGTGACAGGAGGAAAAGGAGGAAGATAGGACAGCTAGGAATGGAGGAGAGGGGGGAGAAGGACATGCAACATAATACAGACAATGGACAATGTATGCTCAGCAGATTACAGTTATAATAGGAAACAGAGCACAGAGGCAAAAAGCTGTCATGACTGGTACTTATTTACATTACAGTCTGCAAAGAATATTAATCCAATATTTATCTGTAGCAGAATGGAACATTAAACATGTTAGAAATGGATCATTGTAAACAATAAACAGCAGCAGGTGGGTGGAGCCAGGACCACAGAACATGCAGCTCCGGGGGGCCAGAGGTAACTGCAGAAAGGTACAGAGACAGAGAGACCAGAGAGAAACAAACACAGGACTACGGGACAGAGAGGACACAGAGTTAATGACATGTAATAAAGGCTAATAAATCTGAGAGTGGGACTGAGGAGAGAAAGAGAAAGAAGAAGAAGTGCGCAGTAGATCATGGGATGCCCCCAGCAGCCTAGACCTATAGCAGCATAACTAGGGGATGATTCAGTTGCCTGAGCCAGCCCTACTAAGGGCTATATCCTTAACTGTAACAGTGTCTATAGAGATAATTGTGACTAGCTATAAGTTTAATAAATAACTAACTAGGACTGTAACTACAACTAATTATAAGCTTTATCAAACAAGAAGGTTTTAAGCTTAGTTTTAAAATTAGAGAGGGTGTCTGCTTCCCGAAACCAAACTGGCAGTTGGTTCCACAGGAGAGGGGCCTGATAGCTAAAGGCTCGACCTCCCATTCTACTTTTAGAGATTTTGGGAACCATAAGCAAACCTGCATTCTGAGAACGAAGCAATCTGTTGGGATGATATGGTACTATCAGCTCTTTAAGATATGAAGGAGCCTGGCCATTGAGGGCCTTATAAGTAAGGAGAAGGATTTTAAAATCAATTCTGGATTTTACAGGAAGCCAATGGAGAGAAGTTAGTACAGGAGTAATATGATTTCTCTTGCTAATTCCAGTCAGTACTCTTGCTGCAGCATTTTGGATCAGCTGGAGGCTTTTTCAGTAAGATTAGAATGTTCCTAATCTTACTGATATTGCGCAGGTGAAGTGAAAGAAGGCGGTCCTAGAGACTTGTTTTATGTGTGAGTTAAAGGACAAATCCTGATCAAAAATAACTCCAAGGTTTCTCACAGTTGTACTGGAGGCTAAATTAATGCCATCCAGAGTAACTATATGATTAGATAAACTTTTTCTGAGGTGTTTGGGACCAAACAAAATAAGCTCAGTTTTGTCTAAATTCAGAAGAAGAAAGTTACAGGTCATACAGGCCTTTATGTCTTTAAGACATGCCTGAAGTATGGCTAACTGATCTGTTTCGTTTGGCTTCATAGATAAATATAGCTGGGTATCATCCGCATAGCAATGGAAATTTATTCCATGCTTCCTGATAATATTGCCTAGGGGAAGCATGTATAAGGTGAACAATATCGGTCCAAGCACAGAACCCTGTGGAACTCCATGACTTACTCTGGTATATATGGAGGGATCATCATTAACATGAACAAACTGGTATCTATCTGATAGATATGATTTAAACCAGTCTAGTGCTCTTCCTTTAATCCCAATAACATGTTCCAATCTTTCCAATAGGATACTATGATCAATAGTGTCAAATGCAGCACTAAGATCTAGTAGGACAAGTATAGAGGCGAGTCCATTATCTGATGCTATGAGAAGGTCGTTGGTAACTTTCACCAGTGCTGTCTCTGTGCTATGATGAGCTCTGAATCCTGACTGAAAAACTTCAAACAAACCGTTCCTATGTAGATGGTCACACAACTGAGTTGCAACAGCCTTTTCAAGAATTTTAGAATTAAAGGGGAGATTGGATATAGGTCTATAGTTTGCCAAAATGTCAGAGTCCAGAGAAGGCTTTTTAAGTAAAGGTTTGATAACTGCAACCTTAAAAGCCTGTGGAACATATCCTGTTACCAAAGAGAGATTCATCTGATCTAATATGTTAGTGCCAATCAAAGGCAAAACATCTTTAAGAAGTCTGGTCGGGATAGGATCCAAAAGACATGTTGATGATTTAGATTTAGAAACTACTGAAGTCAATTCAGCGAGATCTATGGGAGAGAAACAGTCTAACGACAAATCAGGACTGGCAGACATTTCTAAAGATGCTGTTCTAGACATACCTACATCATTAACAGTTGTAGGCAGGAAAAGATGGATTCTATCTCTAATGTCTACTATTTTGTTGCTAAAGAAGCTCATAAAGTAATTACTAGTAAGAGCTAGGGGGGGATGCATGGTTCAACAGAGCTATGGCTCTTTGTCAGCCTGGCTACAGTGCTGAAAAGAAACCTTAGGTTGTTCTTGTTTTCCTCTATTAATGATGAGTAATAGGCAGTTCTTGCCTTACGAAGGGCTTTTTTTATACGTTATGAAGCTGTCTTTCCAGGCTAGGTGGAATTCCTCTAAATTAGTGGATAACCATTTCCTTTCCAGCTTTCGTGATATCTGCTTTAAAGTACGTATTTGTGAATCGTACCATGGAGCTAACTTTCTCTGATTACAGACCTTCTTTTTCAAAGGGGCAACAGAATCAAGGGTTGAACACAATGAAGCAGCAGTACTATCAACTAGATAGTCTATATCTGCTGGAGTAAAGTTTAGGCCATTGCCCTCTGTAAAACTGGGATATGGCAACGGAGATAATAAAGATGGAATAGCTTCCTTATATTTGATAACAGCATTATCAGACAAATATCTACAGTAGTTAATTTTATTCCCAGATGATGTGCAGTTCATTATTGTAAATTCAAATATTACTAAAGAATGATCAGATAAAACAGGGTTCTGCCATAGGTCAGTACAAGATCAAGGGTGTGATTGAAACAGTGAGTTGATTTGTTAACATTTTGTAAAAAGCCAATTGAGTCTAATACTGAATAGAAAGCAGTCTTAAGGCTGTCATTGTGGGTATCAACATGAATATTAAAGTCGCCCACTATAATTACTCTATCCGTACTAAGCACTAAATCAGATAAAAATTCAGTGAATTCAGACAAAAACTCTGAGTAAGCAGCAGGTGGACGATACACCACAGCAAATAGTACTGGTTTTTCTTTCTTCCAATTTGGATGTGAGAGGTTGAGGATAAGGCTTTCAAATGTGCTATATTTCAGCTTAGGTCTAGGATTAATTAGTAAACTTGAGTGGTAGATTGCTGCCACTCCTCCTCCTCGGCCTGTGCCTCAAGGAATGTGATAATTAATTTGACTTGCAGGGGTTGACTCATTTAGACTGACATACTCTTCCTCCTGCAGCCAGGTCTCAGTAAGACAGAATAAGTCAATCTGCTGATCCATTATCAAATCATTTACTAACAGAGATTTAGACAAGAGAGATCTAATGTTTAATAGCCCACATCTAATTGTGGTGTCTTTAGGTTCTGATACTTTTGTAGTATTAATTTTCTTGAGGTTTTTATCAATAACACCTCTTGCATTTTTCAATTTATACACTTTTTGTTGACGGGGAGCAGACACAGTCTCTATATGATAAAGGGAATCGTTAGAATGGTAGGAATAGTAAGAATCATGGGTGGGTGATGTAATGCCAATTTATCATATAGCCATATATTCTCCTATCATACACTCGTATATTCTCATAAACTTGTATATTCAATTCTGTGTGAAGTACATATAACTTGACCTGAAGTGACCTAATGTGCTGAGTATGCTGTTCATTGTGCTTTGTGAGGACACCTGCTTATGTCTTGGACAAAGACTGTCTATTCTTTATCTTTGTTGCTGTCCGGTGTCTCTGAGCATAACTTACACTTTATCTCAGTTGCTCATTAATTTTATCACTTGACCTCGAGCTTGTATTCTTTGCCTGCCATCCCTGCAATCCTGGTATGTGAGAAAGAGACATTAAAAGCCCTGGCAACATGGAGCTCGGGGTCAGACCTCTGTAGCATGACATGCTGCGTGAGCTCTGTCCTTTCTGCAGAAATTGATTACTCTGTAAACCTTATTTTATAATAAAACATCAAAAGACAATTACTGTCTAAAGAATTCTATTTCACTTCTCATCAGGAGGAAAGTATTTTCCACCACAGGTGACAGCTCTAGAGCAACTGCAGAGAAGCGTGTAGGACTGCGACTCTGCCTCCTGGTCTCAACTCTGGGTTGTCATGACTTTGGTTGTCTAATAAAATCTGTCATATTTCTAGATATGAGAGCTGCACCATCCAAAGTGGGATGGATGCGTCTCTCCTAATCAGACCAGGTTTTCCCCAAAGACTATAAACATCCCACTCTTGTGTTAAGACAGTACCATTTTCTTTTAGACCACCTGTTGGACTTATTTGAAGCAAACCTCTTAGGGCCCAAAGCATCACCAAAGGCACCGAGGAACATTAAGCAGAGGAAAGCTTATGTCAAAAAGTTCCTCCTCTATATGTCAGGAGGGGGCACTGACATAAATATGACCCTGTTGTTTTTAAACGACATGGTAAAACTGAATGGGTATGTAGCTCTGCTTTGTCTTCTCCAAATCCAAGTCATAACACTCATCACCATGTTTACAATGCTCATCAATTCCATTATTTGGTCATCAGGTACCTCAATCAACTCAGTTCCACACTGAAACCCACGAGCCAGAAACATGTCCATATAGACATAGAGACATTCCTGAAGTTCGTGAGGCTGGCTAATGTACCCAAAGTGCGGATGACTATTAAAACCATCACGTACATTTTGGACAAGTTGGCTGCGTGGAAAAAGGGGTTAGGGGCACAAATCGTCCTGCAGAGATTGGAAAAGGTTTGTTTCAATGCAAAGAAGTTAAAATGGTTGATTTTCTATAACTCTGATGTGACTGTAACTTATCCTGGTTTTTCTACAGCTAAACTGATGGCAAGCAAGGACATTCTGCCATTCACTAAGCTGGCAGAAAACGGACTTGAGCTTGCCATCCGTGACCTCAGCACAGACCCGAGCAACATGCGCTACCTGGCCCAAGCTGTTGGTCTGTTGGTGGGGGTTGTGGCTGCCACAACGGGCCACAGAAAGTGCGTCTTCCTGGGCATGACAACAGACAATGTGTAGAAAGCCCAGGCATACAAAAAAGAGCTTCGCAATCAGGGTGAGTTGTTTACTTAGTAATGATGCAAGTTTTATGACGTAGAATACTTGGAACATATAGTGCCTTTTCCGGAAATTTAACTTACCCACCTTTCACTCTTAACCTCTGTCCCCTCGGTCAAGCAGCTGTCCTGGGCATGTCTCTTTGGTACTTAGCGCACGCTGGTCCATTTCCTGGAACTTGAACTCACCCACCCTTCACTCCTAACCTCTATCCCCTCGGTCAAGCACCTGTCCTGGGCATGTGTCTGAGGTACTTACCGCATGGAGGTCTTATAAAGTAGCATTTCAGGAATCTAAAGTCTCTTTTACGGAACATCAACTTACCATGCAGCCATAAATTTTCCCCTCAGCCAAGCAACTCTCTGGGGCATAACACACTGTTGTAAAATTGTCATCTAAATGTAAGTTGCTTTTTTATAAACTTTTTTTCTACTTCTTACTTTCACAAGTTGCTGATCACAAGATAGTGGAGACGTTCGGCCCGGCAATGGTGACAGTCACTAAAGCCATGATGGGACACCTTACCAGGTCTGGTAAAGAAATGGAGAAAATTGGTGTGTTCTTCACCAAAGCATGGAAAAACTTTGGTCTTCCAGGGGCCCCAACTCTACAGGACCTTCGCACGGCGATATCAACATGGGTGTGTTACTTTTAACAATAGTGCCTATTCCATAACAATAACATGAGCATATGTGTGTCCCATGATATATATATATATATATATATATGCCTTTGAAAGTGGTGATGATGTTCACCTACTCTCCTACAGGTTGATAGCTCTCTCACCTCTGAGGAGACAGAGAAAGTGAACAGGAGCATGTGCTATGACCCCAAAACAGCCCGTAAATTTTACGTGGCTAACCCTAACCCTAACCACAGCAGGGACGGTCAGTGAGACTAAGAATCCTGCGGTCGTTAATAGATGCTGTCCACCTGCCAGTGACAAGAGAAGGTGAGTCTTATAGAGTGTGTAATGATAGCTCTATAGCTATTGCATATTCTTGCTATCTAGTCCTAAACTAAATGTACCGAACCTAACTCACTTTCTTTCAAAATCATCAGAAGTGGAGGGCCAGGAGGAGGCGGAAGAGGAGGAAGGAGGAGACCCTAACCCTGAGGACTCCCCTGCGGAGAGTCAGGAGGAGGAGCAGCAGCAGCAGGAAGACAACTTCCAACAGGGGACTCTGAGGTGGAGGGCCAGGAGGAAGAGGGGTTCCAGGCGGAGGACACTGCTGAGGTTACACCTGGGGGACAGCCTACAGATCCAGGGAAGGAAACATGCCACCTGACATTGTCTTCGGGTGATGAGGGAATATGGACGTGGCCCCGGGCCCCTCAAGGAAGACAGAGACATCAGCGAGTAGCGAGACATCAGAGGGTGAGGACACTAACAGTGAGGCATCGTGTAGCGCGGTGGAGTCATGGTCTGACGATGGCTCATTTGACTATGATAAGGTGCCCGACTCAGAAACAGAAGATTCTCTGTGAGAGTAATCATGTTATAACCCTTTACTGTACTGTTGTTGTTTTTTTATAAAATATTTTGTTCTAATAAAAGACTGTTCTAATATTAATGGTTCATTATTTAGAATAATCAAAAGACAAAAACTTATTAAAACACATTGCCAATGGTTTATGACCATATTTTGCTTACCTTTTGGGGCACACGTCTGTAACTTACTACATGGGGGTCCAATTCCAGGAACATGAAAAACGTTTCCCCTCTCTCAGGCTACTGTTCTGGGCATGTGTCTGAGGTATTTACCGCATGGAGGTCCAATTCCAGGAAATTGAAACTTACCGCCGTTTGCTCCTAAACTTTGCCCTCTGTCAGGCAACTGTCCTGGGCATGTGTCTGAGGTACTTACCGAATGGAGGTCCAATTCCAGGAAAGTGAAACTTGCCCACCGTTCGCTCCTAAACTTTGCCCTCTGTCAGGCAACTGTCCTGGGCATCTGTCTGAGGTACTTACCGAATGGAGGTCCAATTCCAGGAACGTGAAACTTCCCCGCCGTTCGCTCCTAACGTTTGCCTCTCTCTCTCTCTCTATTTTCTTACTATAGTTGTGAGGACACGTTGCCACGTCATTCCCTTGCCCCTTAACCTAACCTAACCTTAACCATCATAACTGAAAGCCTAACACTAACCAAAACATAACCCATACTAATGATATTCAATCTTCTCAAAAATACCAAATGAATTACAACAATAATCACTCAGGACCATTCAGCTGGGTTGGTGAATTCAGCACCAAGGACAGCAGCAGCTGAACTGTACACAACTACATGTACTAACACACAGCAAATTCACAAAGTACTAAAATCTGGAGTCAGGCAAAAAAGTGTGAAAGAGTTACATTTCTGGAGTTTATTTTATAACTCTGACTACAGTTTGTGTTAAGGTGTACACCCAGGCCGAGTTGAATTTTGGACTTTATTCCCTGGTGTTCAGGATCTGGTTTTAACTCTGTCCCTGGAGTTCACGACGCATTTTATCGCGGCATGAGCAGCACAAGGAACGTTGTCACAAGGCTGGTAAGAGCATGATTTTTATCAGAAAGTACTTTAAATGTGTGATATTTTGTCATTGTTCTCACTTTATCTACTTACATAGTACCGCTAATGACTGCGAACTTGATGTTGAACGTAACCCCATTGCTTTTACTCCATTATTTAGAGCAAGTAGCTCCCGCAGCATTAGTTAGCTAACTGTCCTTAGCTGCCATTGTGGAGCTGTTAGCTTTCACTCAAACGTTAATGTCGGCCATACTGTCTGTGGCGTGTGATGTGTCTGTATGACGGTAATGACAAACTGTTTGATAAGCTTCACAAATTAATGAAGGTAATTAATACTGTTTTGGAAATAACCATCCAACAATGCAATCGCATGTCGCTGTTTTAAGAGAATAATTTCCGGCTCAACGGCGCAGACGCAGCTGAAAAGTCAGTTTTGGCTAGCATGCTAACAGTTGAGCTTATAAACTGTAGCCTTGCTGTTTTGAACAGCGGTGAGAAACGTGTATTTTAACAGTGTGTAGTTGGGATAAACTTTAACTTGAACATGTTATTCTCTGACATATGACATTTTCTTCCTTTATGTCAAACCAACATGTTGATCAAAGTACAACATGGAGGGAAGAAGAAGTACATTAAACTGGAAGAGGCTTGCTTCTCAGATTTTCTCAGTGCAGGTCAGTCAGATGTTTAGTATTAAATGAATAAAGATGTAAACATGTTGTAACGTGGAGTTGTTATGGTATAGTCCAGCAGAAGTTTCTTATCCCAGAGACTACAACACTGAAAGTCACAGATCAACAGGGAGCAGAGGTGGATGAGGATGTTTCAAAGATCTGTGTTTCTTCATCTACAGTGATGATGGTAGGACATTTAAACATTCATATTTTGCTGCACTTATATTTTGAGAGATTTGTATCTTGACACAGACAAAATATGTGATTGTGAGAAGTGGATGATAAGAATTCCAAAGTACAGTATTTAATCAGTTCATATTAAGCTGTATGTGTTGTCTGCATTTCAGACCTCCCATCTACTGAAGCATCTATGAACCTGGCTGATCGTTCAGACCTGACAGAATATGTGACCCTCACTACTTGTGGTAAGCAGAGTTATAGGTAATGGTAATGTTTTGTCTTGAGACAGGTAATATCCAGCCAGGTATGTGATATAGTTTTAATGTGCTGGACTTTAGATTTTATTTGCCTTATACTTGTGTGTGTGTGATCTTCAGATCTAAGTGTCCTGCAGCAAGGGTGTGAAGGCTCCTCCTCTCCAAGTCTGACAGATACACTGTCAGTCTCAAGCACTTTTAAGCAGAGACACAAGTGATTCTGGATGCCAGCCTTTGATGGACAGTGTCCTTGCAACTTGTATACAACTAGATTTTAATCCTTATTTATTAGACATAATTCCTAAAAAATGCAAGTAATATGTACAGGTATTAGATGAATGTATTTGCTTACAACATAGATCTAAGTGTAGTTGTAAATATGTTTATAGTGTTTTCTTTTTTAGAATGTGGAGCAAATTCTTACTTCAAAACCAGCAGAGATGACTGTGATTAAAGAGTATGAAGAGACTGGAAGTTTGAAATATTCCACCACACGGTTACTGGTTAATATTATTGTCACTCACATGCATGGAAAAGAAGAGTAAGAGGCTTCAACTTAATCCTGTATCCTTTTATAAAAAAAAGACAAAATGGTAAGAGATTTTTTTCCCTCTTGCAGGAGAGCTGTTAGTAAAGCATCAAAAGAGTTTCATGCCCTCAGGATTGTTTCACTTTTCCCATCTTTGAAAGACCCATATTCCAAAAATGATATGTAATTTTAACTCCTTGTTTGCACATAAGCAACATACAGTATTTGTTCTTGAGACAGCTTTTTTCTTTCAGGAACTTCTATGATATTCAAAGCAACAAAGGCTCTAACCCTTTCTTGAGTAGCACATGAAGACAAATCCAAAAGCACCTCTTCATCCCAGAGTAGAGTGGAGCTAAAAGGAGGTCCCACATCATCCAGAACATATGATGATCAGCCAATCAGAGATGAATGCATGGAAGCCATATCTCCTTCACCACACAATTGATCCTGACTTAGTGTTTCAGAGGATGAGAGAAACCTTCTACTATCGTCAGCAGATTCTTCATGACCCACAGTGGTCAGCTGATGTATTACACGCTTCCACGTTTCTTGGATGTGAAGGGACTGGTTAGTATTAAATATATATTTTTAAGTAAAAATATTGGTTTATTTTAAACGATTGAAAATGTAGTTTTTCTTTTTATTTAGATTTTGCAAGACTTCTCACTGATGTTTGGAGCAGAAGTTGCTTCAAGGTTCCTTGAAAATGGAACAGCAGTTTTAAAGATAAAGTTATCAAGGAGGCAGGAACCTGAAAGAGACATCTCTCTTAAAACAACAACGTTCCTACATGCAAGTATGGAAAGTATGGAAAAGTATGGAATTTGATTTTATAAATTTCCAGGTTTGGAAAAGTATGGAAAATGGAATCTATTGTATGGAAAAATATTCATGTTTCCAAGACTATTACCAATGTTCTATTTTCTAAAACATAAAATTCTAATTCTAATTCTAAAAAATAGAAATAGATCAATCTGTTTTTAAGGCCCTTAGCAGCACAGCTAAAATGTTTGTGTGAGAGCACATAGTAGGCTATGTGTCATAGACTGTATAAAACAGCTATGCGTTCATATAATAGATCCATGGCTACGCATCCCAGAAAACATTTGGGTAGATTGACAAGTTGAATGCCCAGCCCTCTACTCTTATCCTCCTCCAACCCATTGGCCCGCCCAGGTGTCATCAAGTTTCACTGCTGCTTCCACAGACGGGTGATGTCCACACTGTGAGCCAGCTATGAAAAATGCCTGTTTATGATCGTTGACAGAAATCGTTATGGGTAAATGTAAATTCTCTGACGACTGGCTCATAAACCCCAAATATAAAGACTGGTTGGATAAGGATCCCAAATGGATAAAGAAAGCTAAATGCAGACTTTGTGTGACATCGTTTGACATCTCCAACATGGGGAGGCGGCGGTTGTGATTTGAATTTGTCTGGGTTTGGTCTTTATTTGTATGAGCTACATTACCTAGCTATAATCTTCTGGAAATTATTTGGTGACATAATGGCATATATATTCAGAATAATGAAAACAAACGATAAATTCCATAATTTATTTACATGATACACATCTATTTACTCAAATGTCACAATGATCACATCACAGATAAACTGACCCATGTGCTATATAAATCATTGGAAGACATGTGCAGCAACCTATGATGGATAATAACACTACCAGTTGCCTTAAGTCAATCTATTACCATGGCATTCAAAGCAAATAAATCAGAATAACTACTGGCATCCCGGGCTGGAGAGTCACAACTGAAACTTTCAAATTCCGAAATGTCGAATCGAAATTCTCTAATACACTTTGATAAGCATAAACTATGACATCAAGTATCAGCAATCCTAAAACGTGCAATCATAAATGGAACAGACTTACAATTCATATGTGCTCTCTGGAACCTTGGATTCTCATGTGATCATAAATTACATTCAATTCAAATACTCCACATTAACTCTTTAACTTAAGTCTGTGTGGAACATGCTGAAAAGTTACTGACAACTAACAGTATGAAACTTCAATTTCAATACCGGTTATCATTTCATGTCTATACTACTTGCAGATTCCTGCTCAACCGTTGACATCGGTTATACTTGAAATGGCATGTGAGAACAGCTAAGTGACTTCACATGGTGCCATTCCGGACTGTATTAGTTTATTATAATCATGGGAATCCAAATATTTTACCATGCACCATCAAAGTTCAATTTACCATTATTCTAATTCCCTCTCAGCTGTCAACTTATACATGGGTAAATGACATCCCGCATTCATACAATTACGCTTCATGCTAGATTACACTCTATAGCCCATAGTCTTTCACGCAATTCTGTCTCTCTGTCTTAGTACCACTTGAGGTATTACTTCAGAGCAATTACATCATTACAATCATTTACTTCTCAGGACCATGTTCTAGACCTGAGACATTTTACCTTGCTTGAGACCTATTCTGCAAAGCTGTTCATCTCTGCTCTCAGGTAACTACAGCTATTTACTTACTTACCCTCTCCTCAACTGTTAAAGACTGCCCTATGGCTTACTCTAGTAATCTTCGAATAACGTTAACTTTATCCATACAACCAATTTATCATTTTTCGATCGTAGTAAATGACAAGATTATAATCATTTCATTTAAAACGTACCCTGATTGGTCTAATGTAATTTCTAAATTTCACTTAAATTGTAAAAGAAATTTTTAGAATAATTCTGCCTTATAACGTCATAAATTATTTCCCAGATTTAGCATGCTTTTCGAATATATCGTTTTCCCTAAACTGTTATCTATTTAGTCCAGTCAGTAAACTGCAATTTTTGAGTCAGGAATGATTATTGCGACTACGTCTACATCTAGTTCTAACATGCCTCGGTACCATATCATTTGACATACTCTAAATTCGCAAATTGAAATTGAGTTCTTATGAGAATGTAAAGTCATTTGATACTGGTTTCTGATAACATTTCAACTAACGCACTTATTGTTATACCATTAGACCTGTGTTGTAGAGTCACCAGTGCAATTTGACTTAAATCATTTGAACCCAATCAGTTTTAGTGATACTTCAAGATACTGCTGCCTCGAATTACACTGAACTTCGTAATTTGCCTTCCTGGTCCTTTCGGCACCCCTTAGTACCTTTCATGATATCGTCATAGTAAGGTTCACATGTCCTAGATCTAATTCTCATTTTCCGGGAATTATTAGGTCATTTTCCTGAGAATTTCCCATGTCTACCATTCTTAAATTTTCCTGCATTGAATTGGATACCTAGAAGGATGCTTAGTTTCTGGTTAATTACAAGTTCCGAGTTATCTCTTACCGATATTATTAATTATTTATCATATCCCGAGGATGGTGAATATAACTTTCGACTTTATCACATTCAAGATATAGGTCATACCGGAATGTTCGGATAAGCCCTGATTCGATACATTAGATTAGGCATCTTGAACTGCTTAATTCCGATAACTCTGAGATGCATTATATTAGTCACACTTACTCTTCCCATTCTGCTTACTGACATTTCCTTTCATAAGGTTCGATGTACACTTCATAATGTGGCATTAAGCCCAATTTCTCACGTCTAACCATATACCCCATTAAGCACGTCTGCTAAAGTCCAGGACAAACCGGCAAACGTCGATATTAAACCCTCACCCCGTACCCGAAAAACAAGTACACCACTACCAGAAAAGAACCAGTCGGCAGGCTGCCAAACAGTGTAAGGCAGCCTTCAGCTTGTAGCAACAGACCTGGAAACATTAGTTGAGACGAATATCAATTCACCGCAATCTGGACAAAATGCAAATTCCTCCTCCTGCAGATCTAGCCCTTCCACTCGCTTCCAGGAATGGAATGTACCCAATTCATTAAGACCCCAAAGTTAGCATTAATCCTTCTCAATATCAAGTGCCTAGCCAATAGGAAAGCATGACAAGTTCATGCAACAGCATAAGGCATTCCAAGCTCAGCTACCATTGCCACCGAATGCAGACAGACCAAAATCCTTTAAAACTCCTAAAACCAGCACAAGCTCAGTCAATTACAGCGGAAATCAGCAAGACGACTGTGCAATCACAATCATTGACATACTGATTATGAAGGATCATTGACATCCTACCTTGAAGCCGGGATGCCATCACTTAGACTTGAAACTGCAAGACATCGCAGCAAAACTGCTTCGGATGCTACTAAGGTAATAAGTTTAATATTCAATCTCGGCATAATGTTCTGTCAGTGAATGGTGGTTGAAAGTTCAGACTGAGGCTAGAGCCTAATATTGAATAAGGTATCAAATGAATTAGTAGGCATAATGTAATAATAACAATATCAGAACTATCAACACACGAGTTAGCATAAGGAAGTGAGCATTTAAAGTCTACAGGAAGAGGAAAAGCGTTTCTAAGATGCAGCAGCACCTGGCTATAAGGAACTTGCGGATAACTGGAAAGGAGGAACAAGATCAGCCTGGAATGAGAAGTGGACTGAAAATTAAACAACAAGGACATGGTAGAGATTACAGAGGTTTAATAGGAATACAGGCAGTAGTCAATAACTGTCTCTAAATTTTCCATTTACATTGATATATGCAAGGACAATCTTAAATGGTATAACATGTCATGGTAACAACTAACCTAATCTGAGCAAGCTACTGCATTGATCAGAACATAGTTACAGCTGATGACCAAGAAAGAGAAGGCAATTAGGCAGACATAAAGAAAGTGATAATGAATAAATTGAATACTAGGTTAACACAATGAGAAAGGAAAATCTGAACGTGGGTACATCCAGACCGAAGATGACTAATGAGGGTAGACATAGCAACACTACTGAATCAGCATGATAACTTGGAGATCATTATAATCAACTGTAGATAAAAGACTTCAATTTACTAACATTTAATCCAGCTTTTAATTAGAAATTTTCAACAAGAGCAAAGCAGCTTAACAAGTTGTCTGACAAACTGTCCATTCTCTATAGATGATAATGCTAAGCAGACCTCATCGATAGATCTGATACTCATTGGCCATGTCACTATGTGACGGCCTTAGTTTGAAGGAGTTGATTTGAGTTCCATTTAGGAAGCATGAGGAATTTATTACAGAGAACAATTGGAACAATGTTATCAATAAATGCATTTCTTTTGACATGAGCTTTCAATTGATTGTCTAAACTTAAATTGATAGAAAGCAGCTCAAATGACTGTACAGTAATTCTACAATAGATAACAGGTCAGATTGATTAATGTAGAATTAATTGTTTAGAATGCTAGAGTAGGAAGATCTTGTCAAAGTAAGCTAGGTCTAAACGGAAGAAGATCAGTTGTTAAATTCAGAAGAGAAATACATGGACAGTGCTTAAG
The DNA here is from genome assembly GCA_016801885.1 of Toxotes chatareus. Taxonomy (NCBI): domain Eukaryota; kingdom Metazoa; phylum Chordata; class Actinopteri; family Toxotidae; genus Toxotes; species Toxotes chatareus. The sequence goes on along the minus strand of JAFBJY010000118.1, from coordinate 13,151 downwards.
ACTAGATGGACTAGATGTTGATTAAAGAGTACATATATTTTACTAGTAATAGAGGAAATTACAAACTCTTGATTCAAATAACTAATAGTAACATTCTAGACATTTCACTTTGAAGGACATTAAAACATTTGAATCTAGTCATTGGGGAAATTCCGAATAAGTAGACATCTCTAGTGCAGGCATCGGCATGCATATAAAAGACAGCCATTTGGAACACTTTTCACAGTGTTCAATTAGAAGATTTAGATAGCAGTTTGAATGTCAGAAGAAAAAAGTTATAACTGTGTCAAAGCTTAATATTGTGAAGTTGGGTACTATTAAAGGAATTAATGTAAGTGTTAAAAGTGGTAGATCATGATTTAGCTGACAATGAATAAGATTAAGAAAATCTTAGTGATTCATAGATGCAGTATTCAATGAATTAAAGGCTATAACTTTAGGATCCTGGAAAGTTTCTGAGACATTGCTGACTATTAAGTTTTGTAATAAGGTTTACTATGAGATAACTAGTCTAGAGATCAAATTATTTCAAACATTTTAGCTTCGATGATTACAAAGATTGCATGTTCAGTAAGTCTACTGTAGCTACTATATTTGTAGATTTTCGATTTAGTAAGTAAATATTCTTAACATTATGATCTTGTATGAACTAGTCTAAGGGAACTTAGATTGAGTTGGATAATCTATCGTAAAGTATTCTTTAAAGTATTTGACATTAGCAAATTCTTTAAGTGCAGGTTCTAAACTGAAGAAGTAAATGTTTGCTTGTACTGATCTGGATTGTAGAACTGTGAGTAAATTCAGGATCAATCTAAATTTGGGTTCTAATTCAGTAGGAAATTCAATTTGACAGCCTCATGCTGTATAATAGAAATTAAACTTGCAAGTTACATTAGCATATCTGTCACAAAGTTCATATGCAGAGATATATTTAATCAATAGACTTCGTTTGTAAAGATTAATTAACCTTTAAGTGTATTTTCTCCAGGATTTTATCAATTATTTAAAATACAGTTTGAGTCCTCCAATGGTCATACATTAGAATAAATTTCATTTTGAAAGAGTTTTGAACAAAAACATATGATAAGAATAGAAGATTAATAATCGGTCAATGTGACAATACCATTATAGCATACTCTTTTATACACTTTCATTTGGGAAAGTTAAAGCTCAACTAGATAATGAAGGTACATCCTATGGATATTGCAAATAATTTGACTGTAATGTGGGAAAGCAGAATTCTATTCACTTTGTCGGTGATTAACTTTGTGACTCATTCTCATAATCCTAGTGATATGGAAGGTATCATGCCTAAAAATGATCCTATGGATCATTACAGGAACTAAAGCATGCAACAAGTCCATTGTATGATCTATTTACAGTGATGCAATTTTCGTATATTGTACTTGTTTCAATACTCTTTGCATTCTTGTTATCCTCTTGCAGATGTATTCACACCTATTGTTGACGTTAGATGATAGTACGTGATTAAGGGGATTGATTATATGCTATAAGGGTTGTCTTATTTTCAAATCTACATGACTGCCATAGTCATGTTGGATATAACTGCTACATCTGAAAGCTTTTTCCAAGTCTGGATAATACACTTGATGTACCTGACAGATTTTTTAGTTTGCTTGTAGACTTTTAGTCAACTTGGGACAAGCTGATCAATCATTATCGTCCTGTTAGACTGCAAGTTATAGTTCCTGTTTCTCCTAACAGAGACAGAGAGACCAGAGACAAACAAGCACAGGACTACAAGAGAGAGAGGACACAGAGTTAATGACATGTAATAAAGGCTGATAAATGTGAGAGTGGGTGTGAGGAGAGAAAGAGAGAAGATGTGTGCAGAGGATCATAAGATGTCCCCCAGCAGCCTAGACCTATAGCAGCATAACTCTATACTAAGGGATGGTTCAGTTGCCTGAGCCAGCCCTACTATGGGCTTTATCCTTAACTGTAACACTGTCTATAGAAATAATTGTGAATAACTATAGGTTTAGTCATAATAACTAAAACTGTAACTACGACTAATTATAAGCTTTGTCAAATAAAATGGTTTTAAGCTTAATTTTAAAATTAGAGAGGGTGTCTGCTTCCCGAACCCAAACTGGCAGTTGGTTCCACAGGAGAGGGGCCTGATAGCTAAAGGCTCGGCCTCCCATTCTACTTTTCTGGGAACCATAAGCAAACCTGCATTCTGGGAACGAAGCAATCTGTTGGGATGATATGGTACTATCAGCTCTTTGAGATATGAAGGAGCCTGGCCATTGAGGGCCTTATATGTTAGGAGAAGGATTTTAAAATCAATTCTGGATTTTACAGGAAGCCAATGAAGACAAGTTAATACCGGAGTAATATGGTATCTCTTGCTAATTCCAGTCAGTACTCTCGCTGCAGCATTTTGGATCAGCTGGAGGATTTTTAGAGAGTTAACTGAACATCCTGATAATAGGGAATTACAGTAGTCCAGCCTAGAAGTAACAAAAGCATGGACTAGTGTTTCAGCATCACTCTTCGACAGAAAGTTCCTAATCTTACTATTGTGCAGGTGAAAGAAGGCGGTCCTAGAGACTTGTTTTATATGTGAGACAAAGGACAAATACTGATCAAAAATAACTCCAATGTTCCTCACAGTCGTACTGGAGGCTAAATTCATGCCATCCAGAGTAACTATATGGTTAGATAAACTGTTTCTGAGGTGTTTAGGACCAAACAAAATAACCTCAGTTTTGTCTAAATTCAGAAGAATTAAGTTGCAGGTCATCCAGGCCTTTATGTCTTTAACAAATGCCTGAAGTATGGTTAACTGATCTGTTTCCTCTGGCTTCATAGATAAATATAGCTGGGATCAGCATAGCAATGGAAATGTATTCCATGCTTCCTGGTAATATTGCCTAGGGGAAGCATGTATAAGGTAAACAATATCAGTCCAAGCACAAAACCTTGTGGTATAAATGGAGGAATCGTCATTAACATGAACAAAGTGGAATCTATCTGATAGATATGATTTAAACCAACCTAGTGCTGTTCCTTTAATCCCAATGGCATGTTCCAATCTTTCCAATAGGATACTAAGATCTAGTAGGACAAGTATAGAGCCGAGTCCATTGTCTGATGCTATGAGAAGGTCGTTGGTAACTTTCACCAGTGCTGTTTCTGTGCTATGATGAACTCTAAATCCTGACTGAAAAACCTCAAACAAGCTGTTCCTATGCAGATGGTCACACAAGTGAGCTGCCTTTTCAAGAATTTTAGAAGTAAAGGGGAGATCTACAGTTTCCTAAAGTGCCAGGGTCAAGAGAAGGCTTTTTAAGTAGAGTCTTGATAAGTGCGACCTTAAAAGCCTGTGGAACATATCCTGTTACCAAAGAGAGATTTATCTGACCTAATGTGGAAGTGCCAATCAAAGGCAAAACATCTTTAAGAAGTCTGGTTGGGATAGGATCCAAGAAACATGTTGATGGTTTGGATTTAGTAAGTGTTGAAGTCAACTCAGCAAGATCTATGAGAAAGAAACAGTCTAACGACAAATCATTTCTAAAGTTGCTGTTCTTGACACACCTATATCATTAACAGTTGTAGGCAGGATGAGATGGATTCTATCTCTAATGTCTACTATTTTGTTGATAAAGAAACTCTAGTCATCACTAGTGAGAGCTAGAGGAATGCATGGTTCCACAGAGCTATGACTCTGTCAGCCTGGCTACAGTGCTGAAATGAAACCTAGTGGTTGTTCTTGTTTTCTTCTATTAATGATGAGTAATAGGCAGTTCTTGCCTTACGAGGGGCTTTTTATATGTTATGAAGCTGTCTTTCCAGGCTAGGTGGAATTACTCTAAATTAGTGGAAAGCCACTTGTCTAATGCTCAATACAAAGCAGTCTTAAGGGCTGTCATTGTTGGTATCTACATGAATATTAAAGTCACCCACTATAATTACTTCATCCGTACTATGTTGACTAAATCAAATCAAAATTCTGGCAATTCAGACCAAAAACTCTGAAGTAAGCAGCAGGTGGATGATACACCACAGCAAACAGGACTGGTTTTTTTCTGTCTTCCAGTTTTGGATATGAGGAAGTCCCAGGATAAGGCTTTCAAATGTGTTATAAACTAGAGCTTAGGTCTGGGATTAATTAATAAGCTTAAGTGGGTGAATTGTCAGCTACCCTCCTCTGAGTGGTGGTTTCTTTTGCACGGCGAACTGACAGCCAGCACCCAGAGGCGTAATTATATAGGAGGGGCGGCACAACCACGTGAAAAAAAATCATCTGCCGCTGCTAAGCGGTTTTCTATTATCTATCAAATTACTGTGGAATGAGCAATTGGTCTCCCCTGTGTTGCAGGCGCCCTGCTTGCTGGAGAAAGTGCCGTTTCATTTGCGTGATGAAGGATTGGTGCTATTCAGAATATGTATTCTATATTTTATTTATATATTATTCATTTTTTTTTTTTAATCATTCTAAAGTAAAATTATAGTTTTTATTGCTATTCTCTGCTGTTATGTGTGATTGTGTATATTTTTGCCACTTTTATGCATATAGAGTATATTGATTTAATTTCTGATAACTTGAATTTTTACATTGTTTCGGCAGTGTTGGAGGAGTTGGAGATTGTTATATTGTTATAATAAAACATGGCTGTTTGTGGGTTAGGGTTCTCCAGTCTACAGTGTGGACTCTCCAGAAAACCACACAGCAGCTTCACTCCTGAATCCTGCAGCTTGCTGTAGCTCAGCCCAGGTGTCTCAGATGGGAGGAGTTGGACTTCAGAGCTGAGGCCAGAGAAGCACAGCTGATCTCTGACAACCAGCAGTAACTCAATCTGAATAAAGAATAAATCATGTGGATAAAAATCATTTCTAATCCAATCAGATATGTCCTAATCAATGAGCTTTCACTAACATGAGTAGAGGGACTTTGTCCTTCTCTTATTGTGGATCATCATAATGTCAGCCTTCTACACACATCATCCAAATGTCACCACAACATTCATACACCTGTTCATGTCAACACAGATTCATAACATGCTGCTGAGCTCAGTCAAGTCTGGAATTAGAAGATAAAGATCAAATCAGACATGTTGGACTCAAATCCTCTTCATCATTGAAGGTTTTACATGACCTTCTTCTTCCTGAACTTTGCGTAATAAACAACATCAAAGGACAAATTCACATTTCTTCAACCAACAGTCAGATGTCACACGTTGATTTAAAGAGTCTTTGGTGGCAGTTGTCCTTCCTGTGGTCCACACTGACTGTGAAGTGGTCTCCTCCTAACACAACTACACTGTAAGAAATGACTTCATGAGTTCAGCTGTAGCTGAATGAAGCTTCAGCAGTCTGACTCATACAAATGTGTAGAAGAATACTGAATTCTCCCATTCTGCTCTGATATATTCAGACCTCTGTTCTTGGCTGAAGGTGTGTGTTTCCTGATTCTACTCTCCTCTACACCAGGAGAGAAAACACCTGGTTCTCACTTATGTCTCGGAGCATAAAAGGTAGAACCTCCAGACTCATCAACAGCTTCCTACCACAAGCTGTTACAGCACTGAACACCTGAAACAACTGAAAAATCAACGTTTGACAAACACAACATTTAAAAACATACAGCTGACCTAAAGATTATAAAACTATGATGAGAATAATGAGAATAATTTCTACTAATCTGCACTGACTGATAATGTTAAAGATCATGTCTGGACTTACACAGCTTTTCTGCAGTTCCCCACAGCTGGGATCAGTCTCCGCCGTCCCTCCTCTGATGTGCTGTATTTCTTCAGGTCCAACTCATCCAGAACCTCCCTCTGACATCTGCAGAACGTAGGCCAGAGCTGAACAGTGGATCTCAGAGAGTCTCTTCTCTGATCTGTTCTCTGACTTCAGGAACTCTTGGATCTCCTGATGTACTGAGCGGTCGTTCATCTCCATCAGACAGTGGAAGATGTTGATGCTTCTGTCAGGAGAGATATCATCTGTGTTCATTTTCTTCAGGTTTTCGATGGCTCTCTGGATGATTTCTGGTCTGTTTCTCTGTCTGACCCAGAAGGTCTTCCTAAGAGTCTCTGGTTGGACACCAGAGACAGGCCATAAAGGAAGCGAACAAACAGGTCCAGGTGGCCATTTTTACTTTGGAGGATTTCTTCATGGCATCCCACAGGAGGACATCGAGTGATGGGTAGCTGCTATTGTTATTTCCAAAATACTTATAAGTGTTCCTGATGAAAGGGTTTGAGTCCCAGTGTTTGTAGTCTTTTCCCAGGAAAGTCCTCAGCTCTCTTGTCTTCCTCTCTCGTGTAACAGTGGGAACATGTAGACTGCAGCCAGAAACTCCTGAATGCTCAGATGAACAAAGCAGTAGACTGTTTTCTGGAAGATCACACTCTCTCTTTTAAAGATCTCTGTACAAACTCCTGGAGTAAACCAAGGCCTCTGTGACATCAAGACCACACTGCTCCAGGTCTTCTTGGTAGAACATGATGTTTCCTTTCTCCAGATGTTCAAGCGCCAGCCTCCCCAGCTTCAGAAGAACTTCCCTGTCAGCCTTCATCAGCTCCCTGTGGACTTCTGTCTCATGTCCCTCATCATACTTGTGCTTCTTCCTCTTTGTCTGAACCAGCAGGAAGTGTGAGTACAGGTCAGTCAGGGTCTTGGGCAGCTCTCCTCTCTGCTCTGTGGTCAACATATGTGCTCCAGAACTGTAGCAGAGATCCAGCAGAAGACTGGGATCTGACACATGATGTGGAGGCTCCTGGATGTCTTGATGTGAGATGATTCTTCTGGACAGTTCTTCATCACTGGATTCTCCTCCTGAAGTACTCCTCCTTCTGGGTGTCAGTGAAGCCTCAGACTTCTGTTACCCTGTCAACACATGCAGGAGGGATCTGATTGGCTGCATGCAGGTCGGGAAGTTATCCAGACCAGAGCCGAGGGAAGCAGATTCCCTGGATGAGGTTTGTCAGCAGCACGCTGACAGATGACTTCTGTGAGACATCAGACATGATGTCCCTGTTGCTGAAATCCAGTGAAAGTCTGCTTTCATCCAGACCATCAAAGATGAACAACACTTTACAGACAGCGAGCTTCTCTGCTGTGAGCTTCTTTAATGCTGGATGGAAAACATGGAGCAGCGTGAGAAGACTGTAATTGCTCATCTTTGATCAGGTTCAGCTCCCCTGAACGAAAGCAGAACCAGCAGACTGACGCCCTTGGTTTTCAGAGCCTCTGCCCAGTCCAGAGTGAACTTCTGCACTGAGAAGGGTTTTCCAACGCCAGCGACGCCTGCCTCGTCAGAGCGACTCTGATGCATCTCTGTTGGTCAGGTAAGGCTTTAAAGATGTCGTGGCACTTGATTGGAGTGTCATGGAGGGTCTCCATCTTGGAAGCTGTCTCCAGCTGCCTCACCTCATGTTGGGTATTAACCTCTTCACTCTGTCCCTCTGTGATGTAGAGCTCAGTGTAGATCCTGTTGAGTAGGGTTTCACTTCCTGTTCCATCAGTTCCATCAGTTCCTTCAGTCACACGTTCACATCTCCTCCTCAGACTGATCTTATGTTCATCTAAAACTCTCCTGCAGACCACTATCTGCTGAAAATCTGCTGACACAGAAGAAATAATGTCAGACTAAAAGAAAGAGAATCTGCTCATTTCTTTCACTCAGCTAAGATCAAAACTAAAGAAAAGCAAAGAAAAGCTTTTTCATTGTGTGATATTTCTAATCATCTTAAATGCCAAAGCTGTATGATAGAACAAATGACTGTGTATCAAAGCACAGGTCCTGTTTTCAGAGATGATGACATGAGCAGACAGATGTACAGTCTTACTTTTTGTACAGTGCTGCTCTGACTGACTGTCTGCAGTCCAGCTCTTATTCTGGATCTTTTCTCAGATTTTATATCTTACATTTTTCAACAAATATTTGAACTTACTGAGATACTTGGATGTTTTGGGTGATTACTGTGAGATTGTTGGGATTCTTTAAGGCTCTGATAATGTATTTTATCTTGATGATGTATTGAGTCCTATCAGCTCGTTGTCATGTTGGCCATTTAACTCATGAAGTGTTTCCTTCTTCAGTCTGATCAAACTTTTAGAGCTACAATCCAGTGTGAGGACATTCTGCTCCTTTCCAACAGTCATTAAATCCCAGAAACCTGACAACAATGATTTTAGCAGCACGACCTGTGCTGAGACTAAATGTTCTGTTGATTGTTGTGAACAAATATCCAGATTTGTTTCACAATGTCTAGAAGCTGTTAAAGATGTGTAAATCATTAAAGTGGAACCTCCAACATGGAGACACTGTGTTTCTTCTTTGTCCTTCTTTTCATTGACAGGTCTACAGACTCTGGAAGTGGAAATCAGGCTCATGTTCATACACCAACTCTCACAATGACTGAGACTTATAAAACAGTAACATGAGAAAGCTCTGCTTTATAAATCTGGTGAAAAGAGTGTGTGTGCATATTTCTGTCTTTGTGTGGACACAGAGTTTTATGGACCTGGCCCCTGGTGTCTCCTGTTTCCTTCAAATATGTCTGAGAACTGAATCATCCTCAGGTACACTAGAAACAGTCTCTTACTTTGTGTCTGAGGGTCCAGGTTCATTACTGAAGTCTGGAGGACTAAACTCTTTGTACCTTGCTCTCTTCATAGACAGACAGCTGGATCCTGGAGACTCTGCTCTCAGTCTGTGGTCCTGACCTCTGAAAACACAAACACATTTTTATTCATATCACTGTAATCACTGATCAATTGTCTGAGGACAAAGTCATTCTGGGAACTCTAAGCTGACGTCCCTGCAGCTACGTCACCATGTAGCACTGAACACTATACTGAAGGATGGAGGCAACACACCAGCATCCATGTGTATGTGTATGTGTATGGGTGTAGTGTCGGTGTGTGTGTGTGTGTGTGGGGTGTGTAGGTGTGTGTGTGTGTGTGTGTGTTCATGAACATGAAGAATCATGTCACCCAGTGTAACAGTGTGGTTCACTGATGTGTTTTAATATTTTCTGGCTCAGAGGAATCAGATCTATCAGGCTGTGATACACATTCTGTGTGGGTTTGACTCTGCACATGGGATTTATTGGTAATAAGAAAAATATGGAAAATCAGTGAAAGTAAAAATGTTCTTTAGTCAGAAACAAAGAAGACAAAGAAACAAGCAGCCTCAGCAGTCAGTATTAATACACTGATGAGCCAGAAGAACCAGGAAGAACTGATTTTCTGTCGACACTACGGCAGCTGTTACAGGCAGAGACGACAACTGCAGGACCTCAACACACTAAACACTGTTATAGCCCCAAAGTTTGGAGGTTCACAGGTTTGTAGCAGTTCTCTTACTTTGTATTTGAGGGTCCAGGTTCATTACTGAAGACTGGAGGATTAAACTCTTTGGACCTGTCACTCTTCATAGACAGACAGCTGGATCCTGGAGACTCTGCTCTGTCCTCTTCTTCCTCCACACAAACACTCATCTTCTGGACTTCCAGTCAATCTGAAAAGGAAACCAGTAAAACAGACTGTGAGCTCAGACACACAAAGAATCAGGACAAACAGGTTTGATCAAGAGTCACATGCAAGACTGAGAGAACAGGAATAACATTCTGCAACATGCCGCATGCCCACACATGCACACACACACACGCACACACAGACTAACAGAGTCCACAGTGAAATAAAAAACAGGCAGCTCTCCACCTGCTCAGTTTATTTTAACTCTGAGTCTGAAAACTGACTCCAGAGACTTTGACAGTAAAAATAATAATAATGTTGTATTAACACTCACCCCTGCCTCAGCCTTCAGTTTCCCTCCTCCTGCTCTGTTTAGTTAAAATGGCGTCTGAACTAACTGACTGAACAGTTTCAGTTTTACTTGCTCCTCCCCTCTACATTTACCTGTGTGTGGGGTTTGTGTGTGTTTGTCCTTGATGCCTTTGATGTATCAACATTCTACAGCCTGATGTCACAGGCTGCAGTAAGTGGACACACCTCCAAATACAAGTTCTTCAAGAACAGATATTAATGTGGAACTACAGAATAAAAAGACACTGTTACTGAAAATTCAGAAATGTTGGGAACTGCATTTCAAGACATATTCTGTTGTGTGAATGTGTTGTTGCAGCCTTAAATTTGGGAAACACAAATATCCTCTTTGTCAAGCATTTGTTAGTCTGTGACAGATGAAATGAAATCACATTAGACCTCAAAGCTAACCAGCTGAGCTCTCACTTTACAGGAGACAGAAACGTCTCAGGAGACAGAGATCTCACACTCTGAAGGTTTGACACCACTGGTACATCATGACACAACAGGACCAAATTCACAAGCTGCCTTTATTCTGCTGCTCCTCCATCATGGAGCAGCCTCTTTTTTCATCCTTCATGTCTCCACACCTGTCTGATTCTATTAGATCACAACACATCTGCTGAGCTGATCAACACTGTAGCCCAGCAGATGTTGAACTGATGACTGTTCATAATGGAGAAAATGATCATTAAATCACCTGATAATAGCAATGAGATTGATGTTTTACCTCTCACTCTGTCCCTGGGGAGTGTGTTTGCTGTTTGGACTCATGTTTTCCTCTGAGTTTTGCAGAATGAGAAAACCTTGCTTCTAACCCTAAAAATTAACTGAATCAAACGCAGACCAGTATCCTGCAATTTTAGACCACATCCTCACATGATGTGAACTTTGTGACACTGTGAGATCAGTGTTTGTTCTCTTGGTCAGTCAGAGGGACAATGTGTGTCCCCTCAGTGTCCAGACCTTGGTCCTGTCCTCTCATATCTCCCCATGTTCTCCTAAAGCTGATCCTGAATTAATTTGTAATCATAAATGTCTTATTTGTATTGAGCTAAAACAGAAAACAATTAATGTGTCGGGTAACAGTGATTGTTCATCGTCTCCCTCTTATGTTTTCTCTTCTTCTAACACCTGCTCCTTCATTTCTTGCTCCTTTTCTCTAAGTAAAAAGTGACAGACATGTTCTTAGCTGTTAATCAGTGTGTTGTTGCTTTACATGGATAAAAGTGTAATAATGAGCATCTCAAACATTAGAGCAGGCTGAAGACCACAAGGCTGCTGCTTTCTGCTCCTTCTACCAGATCAGATGTTAGAGAAGTGAAGTGAAACCATCCATGGCTCATTCTAAAGAAATTAGACATGATGTGTTCACTTTCTCACATTCATGTTGTTCACTCTTGATTCGATTCCATTGTTTCTTGAAGTGAAGAACTGTTTGGTGTTTTTACAGAATAATGTTCATTAATTTGTGCTGATGTTGCTGTTTTGAGTTAAATCACCACCTTCAGGCAGATGTGGACCTAAAGCTCCTGGAGCTGGAGTTGTAATAACAGCAACAGTGTTTTGATTGTTATTATTATTATTATTATTAGTAGTAGTAGTAATATGTCATATTGTTTTAATTATTCACTTGTTTAAACTTCTATTGGCTGCTTTAGTCTCATCATTCATTTTGTAACGTTGGTGCAGATAAAACAAAAGGACACTAAAACAATGCTCAACACTTAGAGACACTTTTAAAGGCAAAGTGTTTGATTCACTGTATTTACTGTGGTTTTATTTCCATCAGCTCTTTAGAATATTACCAACATATCATTCTGCCTCTGGGAAATATAGAAAAGGGTGAAGGAGGCAAACAGAGCTTGTTAATAAGATGAGAGTGTGATCAGGTCTGAGGCATTGAAATGATTGTGAATGAATGAATGAATGTTTTGTGTTCACGTCTGATAGTGACTACCAACAGTAACAGGACTATAACAGAACTGCTTTAAATGCAGTAATGTTAAACTGGGGGTTTGTTCACAACATGATGTGACTGACTGACTCACTGCTCATATTACTGCATTACTAGAGATCTGCCCGAGCTTTGTCTCTGTGTCCCCAGATGTCAGCAGAGAGGAGACGACTGAAGCAAAATTATATCCACAGACATTTTACTCTCTAACAGAACCAGCCTGTCTGTTGTTTAATCAAAGTATTCTTCCTTATTCTTTATGCATCTTGTGTCTCTTGCCTTTGAATTACAATAAGGTGCAAAACATCCATAATATGATGTTATAATATATTATAAAGCTGCGTGATGAGAAACAAACTCAACAAACTTATGAAACACAAAATCCATCAACAGCCTCACATCTGTTGTTGTGGAAGAGAAAATTCCTTCTCAGTGAAATAAGATATTTTGAATGAAAAGCACTTGGGGATAAAATCAAAGTGAAGTTCAGTGTTACACCATCATGTCTCCTCTGTTACTGCATTTAAGCTCCTTAAGGGAGAAGAAAACTTCAAAGTCCACCTGTCACATTCAGGCGGCAGCAGTGAGGATGAGCAGGAAGGAGAGGAGCAACAGACTGAGTCAACCTCAGCATTACTGTTTGTCATCAGTCAGTTTACTGCTTTCTAGAAAACCTCAGACACACTCATTGTTACCTGTCTCCTTTATTTCAAACAGAGCATCTGAAGAAAGAGCTGTTCTGTTAAACAGGTGTGTGACATTATTTCCCATCACTTTTCCTTTACTTTGTACTTTTTAGCAAATAGCTTTTCTGAGTCTTGAATGTAGAAATGTGAATGTTTGTAGCAAGTTGAACACACAACTCTACACACATCAGCCTGCTCAGTTCTAACTCTGTCTTTAGCTGTTTACTCTGCTCTTTTTTCTGCTGCACATGCATGAACCAAAATATCAGCTGTGTTTGGAGATACAACCACTTTGTTCTTGTGGTTTCACTCATGTGATTAAAACAGTGTCTTTAGTGAAACCATCAGAGTGGAACCATGTCTGTGCTCTGGTGCTGTACTGTCTCTGTCCATGGTGCTGATCCAGATCCAAAGAGCGCCCTGTTTACTGTCCACAGACCCGATGTAAAGCTGAAGGACGGAAGTATGTCTCCATCTATCTGCAGCTCACTTCAATAGATATTTATTTGATTATTTGCTGTCATTGGCACAACTTCACCAGCCTGATGAATGATTCTTGAATGAGCGTGTGAGTGCGTCTCAACACAAATGAGCCTCTACAGCCTCAGTTAAGCTTTGGGATAAAACAGTTCAATATAAACGAGACTGACATTGACTGTAGCAGGTTGTTTTAAGATGAGATGCCTGATGGCAGG
>JAFBJY010001178.1:0-24205 GCA_016801885.1 Toxotes chatareus | reverse complement strand
CCCCACCGGTGATGTTACTGTCTCATATCAACTCCTCCAGTGTTCAGTTACTCTTTGAATGTTTTATGTTACATAAGGATGAAAATAGTCACATTATCATCCTTTATTAAAAATCATTGTGTTCAAGCTCTTAAATTTGACATGTTCTCTGTTAATCATCATGCTCAAAGTTCTCTGTTCCTTCAGAGGAAAAGTCTCTGGTCTTATCCTGATAATTTCTGTTTGTCTGACCCTTGACAGAGTGAGTGTTTAAATTCAGATTGCTTGACATTAATCTGTTTCTCTTCATCCACATTCCATATGTTCATATGTGTAGGACACAGCAAAACAGCAAACCCTCATCCAGAGACATATTTTATTGTGTACTCTACCATCCAGCATCTTTATTTCATTGGCTTTGATCTGAAACTCTGCTGATGTTTCTGAACAATGATGAAGACAGAAATTCTTATACAAAGACTGAAGTGACTCTATGTGTGTTGAACATCTCCCACACTGAAGAAGTCTACATCTGAGTTTATTCCTGCTTCACTTGATGTCTGATCTTGGCTTCTCATCTTCCTCCTTCTGTGTTTGCTCTGAATATCAAAGCCCTGCCTGCTCTCTCACTGCTCACACACTCAGTCTTATATTAAAAGGATTGTAGAGGCATCAGTGAAAAATACTTTTTAAACTTGTGAAAATTCACTTCAAATTTGTTATTTATTTATTATTTGATTTTAATTTTAATTTGATTTTTATTTTATTTCATTTTCTCTTTTTAATCAACTGCAAAAGAGGAGAAAATCTGGCAGGTTAGCAAAACTAAGCAAACTAATTACAGAGACCGAGGAAAACATGGACAAGTTTACAAAGCAAAAACACTTTGACGTCCTCAGGCTGATTATGATAAAACACTGAGCTCATGAATATGACAGAGCTGATGTGTTGCACACGCTCAGATTCTCCAACACAACAAAAGAGAAACACTGAAAACTGTGACCACATGAAAACACACTTTGTGATAGAACAGACTCTCATGTCTTTGTTGGACACAGTTACAATGATGAGCTCAAAGGAACTTGAATAGAAAATCAAACATCACTTTGAAGTTTTACTTAACAAATAGATGAGTCTGTTTTACAGGTTAGAATTATTTTGTCTTAAAGTGTTTCCCGGTTCTCTCTCTCTCTCTCTCTCTCTCTCTCTCTCTCTCTCTCTCTCTCTCTCTCTCTCTCACACACACACACACACACACACACACACACACACACACACACAATACAACACACAGTCTCAAGCCCACACAGAGAATAGAAGATCTCTCTGACAGCAAAACAGCAAATGACTTTAATTTAATGGGTCTCAGCTCTAACAAAGGGAAACAAAATATAATCTAAGTACTAATAAATCAAACTCTCTCTATCAGGAGTGAGATATAATGGATTAATATAACCTGACTTTCAACAGCTAAACGTCTGCTCCTCAGTCTACAGGCCAGGAACAATCTCTCCATCAGACAACATCCAATGGAACTGATTGCTGCTTGCTGAATAGAAAGGACATGAGATGTGATGAAATGTCTTTGATAGTTTAGTTTGTCCTGTTGAGCGATTTTCAAGTAATAAACAGATTTTAAAGATTTAAAAAGCTGTCACATTGCTATTGCATTAATTCAATCCGCAGGTCCAAGAAGAATAAAGTATCCAGGTAGTTCATGTTATCTTTCCATGTCATTTGATATTTACAAGGAACTGTCTGATTGGAAGGGCCATTTTTTATTAAGCTTCGTTTCAGCAGCAATGTCCTCTGAATCAAAAAGAGAGAAGAATCCTTCCTTCAATCTTTTTTCCTTCATTTTCGACTCCTCCTGTTGATAGTGGAGATATATGTCTTCTTTTTTAAAAGTCACATTTCTTGAAATAATCACCTTGATCATCACACAAATGGGATTCACCACCTGCAGTGGGTGGAATCTGTTTTAGTTCCTGGTTTTGTATTTTAGTTTCCCTCGTTTTAATCTTCTTTAACAGTAGAATTGCAGCCTCCTTATCACATCCGTTAATGATTCACCTCACTTCATCTGACTTATAAGGTTCAGCATTTCTCTTCGCATTTTAATCCTGTTCTACTTCAATTCTTATACCAATAGCCTGTAAAAGAAACAGTGTTCTCCTGTTGGTTGTATTAATTAGCTATTTGAATTAAGATGTTTTATTAGTGATAAGTGATTGTGTCAGTTGTTACTGTGAATCACAGTATGTTACTTTCTAAAATACAGTCTGCAGCAGTGTTTTGTCGCTGGAGAGCTGTACAGGGGCTGAGCAGGCCAGTGTCTTCTGGCTGAGTATGGTGTAAAGGTGCTGTCATGGGTGGCTTGTCTGCTTTGACTGCTGAGCCGAAATGAGTGTGTGTAAAGTGTCTTTCTGTCTCCTATCCAGTCTACATGGGAGTACTCCTTCAAGGACCTCAGCGGGAATTTGATTTCAGAGGAAGTTCTTTATTACCTCTCTCATAGGGTGTGAGTGTGTGGTTCTATTTGGTGGTACTTGGATAGGAGAGGAGTTTGCCTGGGAATACTAAGTGCTGTAAGTTTTTATCTCCATGCGGATGGAGATAGAACCAAAACGCCATCCCTAGATTTACTGTATTATCTGAGCCAAAGTTGGATAAAAATGCACTTGCTTAGGTGATGATCTAAAGATCCTGCAGCCTCACACCGCAGCTTCTGTGTCCGCTACCTTTCGTCATTCTGGTCACCTGGAGGATTTCCACCACCTCTATCCTTCCTGCCTTCTCTGCAGGCACAGGCCCAGGCCCAACCTGACTCCTGTGATCACCACCCCTCTGCCTGCCCTGCTCCTGACTAAAGAACTCTGATTCACAGCATCAGTCCTGGCTTCAATAAAACCATGTTAATCTTACTCCAACCTCTGTGTCTATAGTCCCTGCATGTGGATCCTGAATTAACTGATCTGTCTGTTTCATAATACATTCACACAATGTCAGGTTGAGGGCCAAATATTCTGTGTAGAGTTTGTTAGGTATTGATGTTGGTGAACACCGAGGGGTTTAGGATGTAGGCGCGTGGTAAGAGAAAGAAGCAGCACGATACAAGCAGGGTTTTTTCTTCTTGTGTCCATTATCAAAATATACACAAGCTCACAATCTTACAGAAAGGTAGCTGAATGTGTTAGCTGAAATGGTTTTCCTGATGAAGCCAGCCTCAGCAGCAGAGTGACTCCATCTGACCCTGACCTCTCTCTCTGGCCAAACACCTCAGTTCTTACACTCTGCAAAATGTCCCTCCCCTCCCCCTCAACATTGAGCCCCCCAGACATTTCACACAGTATTTTAAAAACATTTATTCACCTTTACTCCTTAGCAAACATTTCTACATACAAATCCGTACATGACAATAACACAATGCAGGTCAACCAAACTCGGAATAATCTAAAGTAGAAATACCAAACTAAAACCAAAACTCTAACAACTTCCCACCTTAACCACTCCTCTCTGCCCTCAACGCTTAAAGTAACCTAACAGGGTAACTTTAGCAGCACTGGAGTCCTGTGGCTGCATCCTCATGTGCCTCCATGGCTAACCGCCCAGAAGCTGACCTGAAAGAGGAAGAGGTTTGAAGGTTTCCAAAGTAAAAGCACACAAAAAACTTGCCTTCAGTCCATTTCTTCTCTTTACACTGCCTAATGTTTGTGTGTGTTTTTCCCAAATGAGGGGGGGAAATTTTCCTCAATGAGTTTTGTTTTAAAATGTTTTTAAAGGGGGAAGGATGTGGGCTTAGGAAAAAAGCAATTTTAGACCCCAAGGTTTTTTTTTTGGTGTCCAAAAAAATTAAAAAGCTTTTTTTTAAACGGGAAATACCCCTAAATTTTAAAAGGCCAAAAAGTTTTCTTTTAACCTTTCTCCCCAGCGAGGCCCCTTCCTACCTTTCCTCCTCTGGCCCCTTCCCCTTTTAACCACCTGTTTGCCCCCCTTTCCCCCCCTTTTTTGGGCTTGTTTTTTAAAAAAACCACCTTTACTTTTAAAAACTTTCTACCCTACTTTTTAAAACCCCTGACCTGGTAAAAATACGTTTTAAAAAAAATCCAAAACTCCAAATTTTATAACCCCCCCTTTCCCCCCTTAACCTTTGGACCCTTTGGGAATTTGCAACTTTTTTTGGACCTTTTGGCCTTTCATAATAAACCCCCCGGGAAAAAAAGCCCCGGCTGCCGGGAAAAAAAAGGGGTTTGGGTTTTCCCAAAATTTTTAAAGACCAAAAACTTTAATTCCCCCCTGACCCCATTTTTTTCTCCCTTTTCCCCCCAATTTTTTTGTTTTTTTCCAGGGTAGGTTTTTTAAGTCCCTTTAAGGCCTTTTGTTTTTAAAAAAAGAAAGTGTTGCTTTTCGGGGTTGTTAAAGAAAATTTTGTTTTTCCTGGTTTCCTTTTTTAAAATTTTTAAGTTTACTTTTTTCCCTTACTCTTTTTTCTAGAGAAACCCAGTCATTTTTTTAAAAAGGGGGAAACCCCCCCAAAAGAAATCAAAATCCTTTCTCCCCAGAAAACACTTTCCCTACCCTTTAAAAAATTCCTCTTTCCCCTTAGGTTTTTTTCCCTTTTGTTCCCCCTTTAAAAACCTTTTTTTTTAAACCGGTTTTCCCTTGGTTTTTCTCAAAAAACCACTCCCTCCCAGCTTCAAAACTTTTTTCCTTCCCAAACCCTCAAACTTTTAGCCCAGCCGGTTTGGCTTTTCCGGGTTTTTGGACGGGAAAATTTGAAAAAAAGGGACGGGGGAACCTTTTTAAAAAAAATAAAAACCGTAACGCTCCTTTTTTCCCCCTGTTCAAAAATAAACCCCTTTTTTTTTGGGGCTTAAATTTTAAAAAAATTTCCTTTTTTTTTAAAGGGTGTGTACCCCCATTTCCCTTTTGTTTTTCTTTTCCCCCTTTTTTAAAGCTGTTGTAGGGCCCAGGAGTCCCTTCTTTCGTCTCTTTGCCCAGGGGCCAAAAGGTTGGGGTCTTGCTGGGCGGGGTTTCCGGGAGGTCTGGTTGGCCCTGGGCCCTTTCCCCCTTTTTGGGTTTTCGGGCTTTTTCCCGGGAAAACTCTTTCCCTCTAACCCCCCGGGGAAGGACCTGGCCCCCTCCCCAAACGGGTGGTTAACCCCTTTCTGGAAATCAAAAAAAAATTTGCCCCTCCCACACACACAAAAACCCCCTTAAAATCCCCTTTAAAAATTTTGGTTCAAAAATTAACCTTTAAAAAAATTTTTTTCCAAAAAGGGGTTTTTAAATTTGGTTTTTACAAAAACCACCCCCCTTTATCACTTTTTTCTTCCCTGTGAACCCCTTTTTCCAAAGGGGGGGGCCCCCACCCGGGGACTTTTTCCGGGTTCAGGGGAAGAAGGGGAAAAAAGGGGGGCGGTAGCACTTTTTCAAAAAAATCAAATAAAGTAAAATGGTTTTCCTCATCCCCCCTCCAGAAATTTACAAAACCTTTACCAACATTTCCCCAATTTTAAATTTTTTGGAAAAAACTCCAGAGTTGGGTTCATTTGCCAAACTTTGGGGTGAGGGTTCTTCCCTTTTACAGAACTTTTTAAAAAAAGATTTCCCTTTGTTTTAAAAGGAACAGATCTTTTTAAAAATTCCGGGGAAAACAACAAAATGGGGGTTTGCAAAAAAGGTTCTGGGACAGGGGCCAAAATTCAGATGGATCCTACTTCCGGGTTCCTTTTTATCAGCCACTGCGGGAAAAAGTCTTCCTTCTCCTAAACAGGCCAAATGGATTTAAAAGGTTTTGCCCCCCAACCCTTTTGGACCCTTCAGGAGCCCCTTTCAAACCAACAATTTTTTTCCTTTGAAAATCACCACCCCAATGTTGATGGAAAAACGGGGCCCAAAGGGGAAAAACTGTTTACAAATCCTTTGGGGCCTGTAAACGGGATCCAGCTTTTTCGTATAAAAACACAACCAAAAACCAACAAATAACGGGGGACCCCTTTATTTTGCATTTTGGGGAAAAGGGGGCGGGATTTCCCCCTAAGGTTTTCTGTCTTTTCTTGTTCCCACCCCGAGGGTCTGCTTTCAAGCTTCAATAAAAGGAAAGGACCACTGGAAGAAAGGTTATTTAAAAAGGAAAGGATCTTTGGGGTTTTGAACAACGGGTTGTTTAAAATACCAATACAAAAGAAAAAAAGGACTGACTAAAATTCTACGGGGCCCTTCGGGAGTTCCGGCCACGGGGTTCTGCTCTGAAAAACCACACGACTTTCTATTTTCCTAAAACCCGGAGGTGTTTTAAACTCCGGGCCCGGGTGTTCCCAGATGGGACGGTGGACTTCAATTTTTTAGGAAAGAGAAAAAAACAGCTGATTTTGTTTAACCCTTGGCCAAGGGGAAATTTCCAACCTTTGGAGGGAAAACTTAAAGTTTTTAGGAAAAACAAAGCCCTTCAAAACGCGTTTTCAAAATTGTTTGGGTTGGGGAAAAAGGTTAGGGGCCCGGTTTGGGGGTTTTTTAAAAACACCTAAACCCGGCCCCCCCAAGCTTAAAAAAAGCAGAACTAAATTTTCAAACACGGTCTTTTTTAATACAACTGTTTTTTGCTTCAATAAAGACATGGATTTACTCAAACCCCCCTTTTCCACCCCCAAGTCTCCACCCAATTAAACCCAGAAAAAAAATTTTTTTCCCAGTTTTTCCAAAAAAGGATTCCTAAAGGGGGGGGCCCGGGAAAACCAAAACACGGGCTAAATTTGGGGAAAAGGAACCCAAATAAATTAGAAAATAAAAAAGATTTTAAAACTTCCTGTTAAATGTGCACATTTTAACAAAAGGTTGAGTTTGGCGAAGTTTGGTTTTAAAACTAAAACCCCCCAATTTTGGGTCAGTTAAAAAAGAAATACTAAAATTTTTTTTTACAGTTAAAAAATTATTTTTTAAAATGGTTTTTTTGTTAAATAAAGTTTTTGGAAAACTTAGCTCAAACTTTTGCCCACCAGGGGACTCCACAAAAAAAAACAGTTTCCCAATTTACTAAAGACCCAAAAATTTTGGGGAAAAACAAAATTTCAGGTGATTTGGGAAAAGCAGCAAATTTAACAAAAAAAAATTTTCCTTCATTAGCAACAAGAAAAAAATGGATTTTGGGTTTCAAAATTCCCCAGCCCACTTTTGACTTTGAAAACCACACTTTCACCCCCTGTTGGGAAGGAAATTTGAATTAATATTTGTTAGGAGGGAAAAAGGTGGATTTAAAAAGAGTGAACCGAAAGAAGTTTTAAAACCCAAAAAACCCCCAAAAAAAGTCAACCTGGGAAGCAGGGGATAAAAAAAGAAAAAAGGCCCAAGTTTTGAAATAAAGGTCCTCATTGTTCAGATAAAATTTGGAAAATTTTAAAATTTAAAAGGGCCCCCAAAAACCACCTTTTTAACCAAACCGGGAAAAAGTTAAAAAAGTCAAAATTTTAAAAAGTCCCAGCCCATTAACTTGCAAAAAAACCACAGAGGGCCAAAGCAGGGCAAATTTCCTTTCCCCTGTTTTAATGGGAAAATTTTGGGTTTTTGAGTAAAGAAAAAAAACAACGGGAATTTGAAAATGAAAAATTTTTCCCTGAAAAAGTAAAGGATTTTAAAAAATTTGCAAAAGGTTGATTTTAATCCCCTTTCAATGGGGGTTTGAAATTAAATTTTTGGAAAAAAAACTAAAATGGGATCAGCAAAAAAATCTAAAAAAAGTAAAACCCTTCAAAAAGTCCAAAACTTTCAAAACTAAAAAAGGTTTTAAAATTTTTTTTGGAAGGGGAAAGTTTTAAAGTTTAAACTAAGGGTTTTAAATGAAATTTTTCCCAAATTGGAAATAAATTTGAAGTTTAGTTTTAAATTTCATTTTAAAGGGGGGTTTAAAAATATGGGCTTAAAAAGGCCATGGGGCGGGAAAAACTTAATAAACTTTAAAAACCCCACATTCCTCAGGTTTCTTTGGAAAGAAGTTTTCCCAAATTTCACAATTTCTTAAAATTCTTTCCCAATTGTTTGGGGGAAATTTTTGGACCTTTGGGGGGTTTTTAGGGGGGCTGAAGTTTGTGGGGGTTTCCCTGGACAAAACACAGTGGGAAATGGACACCCATTCAGTTTTGGGGGGCTTTGGGGGCCAAAAGGAAGCCGGGGTTTAACCTCTCTGCCCCTTTTTAATTGGTTCCAAAATTTTTTGGGGGTTCCCGGGTTGGGGCCCACCCCGGGGGAAATTTGTCCCCCTTTGTGCCCCTTCCTTGAGACACTGGTGAAAATGCCCCTCTCTGTGACACCCAGGTTTTTAAACTTGCCTGTGATTTGGGGCCTTTGGGGGAGCAGCTATGAACACTTGGGCCTTCAGACCGACGTGTTGTAAAGGGGGATCAGTTCTTGTCAAAACATCCTGATCTCAATAATTTTGTGAATAACACAAGCTCAACTCAGTCAAACTGCTGACCCCGTCAATGTGGACTTAAAGTCAGAACCCAAACCCATTTTCAAAGTTTTAAAAAATCATTTTTGAAAATCAGTCAGCACCCAAAAATTTTCCCTTTTCAACCATTTCACACTTTGAATGTTAGAAATTCTGAAGGAGATTTGACCAAAATAAATACTGAATAAAGCACAACTTTAAATCATATTCATCTCAGCACAAAGTAAACAATGGAGTCACCCCAAAGCCCCATTTCCACAGCCCGGGACTCAAAAAACCACACAGATGATTCACCCCAAATCCTGCAGGTTGTTTCCTCTCAGGTCCAGGTTCCCGATGGGGGGGGTTTGGGATTTCAGAGCGAGGCCAGAAAACACAGTTTGATCTCTGAAAACCTGCAGTAACTAAACCCTTGAATAAAGAAAAAAAAAGATGTGAGTTTAGGCAAAAATTTCCCCTGCTTAAAAAGCGGGGAGTGTTTCATCATCTGTTCAGGCTAAAAAATTTTGGGAGAATGAAAAGGGTTTGGGAAAAAGGGAAAAACCCAAACACCTGAACCAACAGGATGCAGCTTAAAAACAGTCAGATACAAAAAAGGGGTCAAACACACCCTCTCATTAATTTAAAACTATAAACATCAAAAAATCAAAAAAAGCAAAGAGTAAAGAAACATTTTTTTTCTGTCCCCAGTCTGCCCTCAAGTCTCCAGTCCACAGTCTGGACTCTGCAGAAAACCAAAAGATCCTTCACCCCTGAATCCTGCAGCTTTTTGGGCTCAGGTCCAGGTGTCTCAGATGGGGGGGGTTGGACTTCAGAGCTGGGGCCAGAGAAGCACACCCGTCTCTGACAAACTCCCCAGAGACCCCAACCTGAATAAAGGAACAGATAAAGATGAAAATCATTGATAAACCCAAAAATCAGATTTTCCTAATCAATGACTTCCCTTAACAGGGAAGGAGGGATTGGCCCTTTTCTGTTGCGGGGATTATAAATATGTCAGCCTTCTACACAAAATCATCCACATGTCAAAAAACAACATTCACACACCTGTTCATGTCAACACAGTTTCCCTTATCAGTCAGGTTTTGTCATTAGAGGATCAATATATTTGTGGGCCCCTGGAGGTTTGTGCAGTTAAAATGAAAGCCCCAATGTTCCAGTTGGATCAAAAAACAACAGTCGGGATGAAATGCAGTTTAAAAAGCAGTTGTTTGTCGCCCTTAAACCCCCAGCTTCACAGCTCTGTTTAAAACAGTTTCCCAAACCACAAACATCAGTTTTTATGGTTGGTTCATCATCATACCTCTATGACTTTAACCAGGTGTAAAACCTTTTTTTGTTAAAGGGCCTGCACCTGTTGACAGGTAGAAATGAGCAGCTGTAGCAAAAGATCTGAGTTTTGCTGCATTTTTGATCTTATGGAGTGTGGAAAACATTTCCCGACATGTACCCTGTACATTGATGAATAAAGGGTTAACCTGTTTTTAAATAAGCCCAAAATTATTCGGGAACTTGGACCCCGGGCGCCCAGTCATGGAGACTGTATTTTGGGTCAGTGTGTGAGATCTGCTCTTTGGGAAACTGCTCTTACAAATTAGTTGCTCAGAAACAGACTGGGGCTAAAACTTTTCCTGCATTTTGGGATTTAGGCGGGGTGGAAAAAGGGGCCCGTTCAAAATTCTATCATGTCTCTGCGTGTAGAGTCTTTTTCCCCACCACAAACGAAAAATTCATTAAAATAAACAGAGACGAGCACGTGGTTTTTTTTCCCTTAAAGAGCTTTAAAAACCTTTCCAAACTCTGTCATCCAAAGATCTCTTCTTTTTCCCTCCATGTTTTTTCCAGGGGGAATTCAACAGTCAGATGATTGTTAAAAAAGGGGGATTTGTTGGGAAACAGCTTTTTTTTCACTTTCTATATCCAGGGGGGTACCCTCCCAAATCCCAAACACTGGACTGGTCCCCAGCTCCCCCTTTTTTTGAAGCCAAAAAACAGGGGGGCCCTTTCCCCCTTCCAGAAGCTAAAAAGACCCATGCCCCCCCAAAATTGCAGCCTCCCCCTTCACGGGACTGATGGCCCCACAACTTTCAACCTCTGGAAGCTAAAAACTGTCCTGTCCAACATGCCCCCATCA
Source organism: Toxotes chatareus (assembly GCA_016801885.1). Lineage (NCBI taxonomy): Eukaryota > Metazoa > Chordata > Actinopteri > Toxotidae > Toxotes > Toxotes chatareus. Next base: position 13,646 of record JAFBJY010001178.1, on the reverse strand, counting down.
TGATTTTGGGTCCTGTCGCCCTTTAAAAAAACCCCCTGCTAAAAGTCTTTGACTTTTTTTTTGGAGCCAAAAAACCATTTGGAAAACTGAGAACTTCCCCAAGACACTGACCTTTTAAAAACCACAGTCAATGATACCAATGAAGAACTAAGGAAACTACAAACCCCGGGGTCAGGGGACTGACCTCAAGTCTCAGTCTCATTTTGGGACTCCCCAGTCCAGCAGACAAAAACCGGGCCTCCTAAACCCCCAGGTTTTTTCCCCACTCAGGTCCAGCTCTGTGAGGTGGGGTTGTTGGACATGGGGCTGGGGCCCCGACTTTACAGTGAGTCTCTGAGGTCCAGTCAAAAAGTCTGTAATGACACATTAATTAAAAAAACATGTTATTATAAAAGAAAAAAAAGCCATTTACTTGAAGCATTTGATGAGAAAAGATTTGGGACCTTTTTTTGATAAATATTTGCTCTTCACATCACTGGTTAAACAAATCTTATCTGTGTGTGTTTGATAAAAAATATTGATTCTCATCCTGTTTTAACCTGCACAGTTTTCATTTTTTTGATTTTAATGTTGCAGAAGAAGAGAGAACATGGGGTTTTTCCGTAAGTTTTCCCATAATGCCCAAGTAGGGTGCCCGACCATCATTCATAGATTTCGGGGCCCAACTTTTGGGACGATTCAGAATCGATTCATAAATGTTCAAAAATCGATTTTTTTAAAAAGGAAGGAAAGTGCAGCGGTCGGAACAAAAAAAAAGGTAGCGCGTCCCGGGACTTTTTGGGGTTTTTGTTTTCCCCAAAAAATACTGAATCCCCATTCACTAAAACGGAATCTATTTTTAACCCCAATATCGCTAAATTTTTGACATAATTTGGGTCCCGTTTTTGCTTTGGAATGGGGCGTTTTCTGGGGAAAAACTGCCGGGGGGAAGCAAATCTGGGTGGAAAACAAGCCCTTCCACAGACTGGCCCCCCCCCCTTCAAAACAATGCAAGCATGGCGGGCGGCCGCCCCGGCCTCTGTGCTGGGGCGGTGAAAAAAACCGGGGGCCGTAAACTCGGACGGCAAAAATGCTTCCCGGCTCTTATAAAAAAGGGGTTAACGGAAAAAAAGGTTCTTTCGGGCAAAAATCGTTGAGGGAAAGAAGGGGAAATAGCCAAACCCCCATTTTCCAAAATTTTTTAGAAATGTTCTAATAAATTTAATTAAAAATTTAAAAGACACAATAAATTTTTAAGATTTTTAGAATTTAATAAAGGGGAAAAGTTAATTTCCTTTCCTTTTTTTTTCTTTTTTTTAAAAAAATTTTTTTTAAATGTTTTTAAAAAATTTTTTTTAAGAACGGAAAGAAACATTTTTTTTAAAAAGATTAAAAAAATTTTTGGGTTTTTAATCTACACAATAAAATAAAACGGGGGGATTAATGGCAACCAAATCCTTTTTTTTTTGATTTATATAATAAAATTTTTAAAAATTTTTCCCCGAATTTTCCATTGGGTTTTTTTTCCCTTTTTTCCATAAAAGTATCAAAGATGACTCTTTTGGGGTCCTGCTGCTGTTTTACGCCCAAATTAAAAATGGGCTGATTTTTTTCCCAAAAAATTTAAAAAAAAAAACCAAATGGACTGACAATATCAGAGCTGACATATTTAAATATGAAAGGATGAAATTTTTAAAACCCCCATTGGGGGACTAATTTTTTAAACCCCAACACAAAACTGATGGAGCAAAAAACACAATTAACAAACCAATAAGGTTGAATTCTTTTCAACATGAGGGATCAGAGAGATGGGGATCTGTTTTTAGGAGAAATTGGGGGTGGGTGATATGGAAAAAATATAAATCACGGTTTAAATGGAAAAATCATGACCCGATTTTATCAGTTCTTTTTTACAAAAGTTAATTTAAACCCAAAACCCATTCTCTATGAAAAAAATTTGGGCCCTAAAGATAAAAGAGTCACCTCTTTCTACCTTTTTTCACTTCTCCACAAAAGGTGTTTTTTTTATCAAAAGGCTTGTGTTATAGTTGGTTTTTTCTGTGTTAATGTTTTTTATTCCAATCTAATTGTGTGGTTGGCCCCCTTGCTTTCGGTTTAAATTTGGGATTCCTTTCAGGTTTAAACAGGTTCGTTGTGTTTCCACCCAAGTTTCGAACCTTTCGCAAACTTTACAAAGGGAAGTTTTTTTCCCTTTTTTCTTTGGAAAAAAACCCCCAAAAATTAAAAGCAGTGGGGGGGAAAAGTGGAATACGAAATAAAATTTACGTGTTCAGAATAAAATTATGAGTAACTGTATTCCATTACATTTAAATTTTTAAAATTGGAAGTATTCAGTACAGTATTAAATTATTCAATAAAATTTACATTTTGAAAACCAATGGATTACGTGTGGATACTTCTTTTTTGTTTATTTTTCTAAATGAATAAAAGGAAACCCGGATCTTTTCCCGGCTACTCCCCCAAAAAAAACCGAAATAAACGGCTATTGCCTGATCAGTCGGTCAGAAGGGAAGTCGGACGGGGAGCAGCAGGGGGCCGGAGTTTGAGCCGCACCCGGAAAAACAGGGGGGGACGGGGAATGTTGGCCAAAAAAGAAAGGGGGGTTTTAAATAAAACCCCTTTACCCCCCAACACTGTCCTTTGACGGGAAGTGGACTTCTTTGGGAAAACCCGCTTTCACTTTGTTGCCGGCCAAGGCTACCCGCTACAGTTTGGTAAAAAAAGCGGGTATTAAAAAAAAAATAAATCAGCAATGCTCATCCCGGGCCATGATTGGTTGGGTCATTTCACGTGAAGCGGGCTGTTAGTTCCCAAAGGGAAAAAAAAACCTTCTTGTCGTCGGCCCCAAGCATAGGCTCAATTAATAAAATTGTCCTATAAACAAAATAAGATCTCCCTCTGGCAGATCGCCAACATTTTCTTTTTAAATTTCACATCAATTAAATCGTCCACCCCTATATGTATATTATGTGTACATAACTATAACCCGTCTTTTAAAAAGAAACCCAAGGGTCTTTTTTTTCAAATTATAAATGTACACAGCACCCCCTGACAGGTTATATTTTGTACTTGATATTTTAAATTGCATATTCTCCCCCCTGTTTTTTTTTTTATTTTATCTTTTTAAATTTTTATCTATCTATCTATCTATCTATCTATCTATATTTTCATCTATCTATAAACCAACAGTGTGGCCCTTTTAAGTCTTTGCATTTAACCGCTTAACAATCAATTTACCACACTTGTTTTAAATATCAAAACCCCGGCACACACACACACACACACACACACACACACTGAATGAACTTCAAGTTTTTTTCAATTGATTGGCACAAATATTAGTTGGGGGATCTTCTGTATATTGTTGTGAAAAAATGACTTTGAACAACTCCCCCTGGACATTTTTTTACTTCATTTGGGAAAAAATTAGTCTGCTGGCTGGACAAATCGGGTATGAGTTCTGAAGGTTTTATTGAAGCCCAGACGTTATTCAAGACAACTGAATGGGTTCAAGTTCTGGATGGGAAAATAAACCAGGTTCAGTTGTGGATTAAAAAATATAAGATCTACAAAGTAACAGACAGTGAACTGACCCCAAAAGTCTCCAGCCACAGTGTGGGCCTTCAACCAGCAGACAGAAAACTTTTCCCTGAATCCTGCAGCTTGTTGTTACCAGGTCCCCGGGCCCCCAGACTTTGAGGACTGGGAGGGTGAGAATTTAGGGGCCCGAAACTTCCCGCTTCTTCCCCGGGGAGGTTTTTAACTTTCCCAATTGAAAAGGAAGAAAAAGTCAAAAACATTTTGGGAAAGGACAACCCAAAAAAAACAAAAATTATTTTTCCAGCCCCAAAAACCAACAGGCCTGCATTTGAAAACTGGGGCCCAAAAATCAAACACAGATTTGTTGGGAAGCAGAAATATCAGCTCTTTTTCCACCTGCTAACCAAAAGGGGTTTCTATATTGATGATCATCTTTTATTGGCTCTGATTCAAATCCTTTTGTTTTTCCCCAACAAGGGGGACATGACAGTTAAATATGACACAATCAGTAATAAACAGACATGAAGTCAAGGCCGGGGTTTGGACAGTTAGGGCATGATATGTTATTTGGGGGTCTCAACACATTCATTTTAAAAAATAATAATGGATACCACAATTAATGACTGCAAAAATTTTACTCTAAATATTAAATCTGGGGTGAGTTTGTTTCATGTTTTGTCCAGTTACTTTTTTAACCAATAAAAAGGGGTGAATTTTCCCCCACAGTTTTTTTTCTATCTGATGTCAACCCGCTTTAAATTAAAATGAGACTTGGCTCTTTTAAAGGGATCCATTTTTTTTTAATTTTAATTAAATTATGAAGCTCAGATTTTTTTGATGATGTAAAAAAATTAAAGAGAGAGGGAAATTTTTTTTCCCCCCTGTGGAATGAAATAACAGAGTCTTTTTTTAATGATGAAAAATCCAACTATCTATACATTACGGAAACTTTTTTTTAGAGGCTTTGACAACCCGGGGCCGCTTCAGAAGAGCCCCCCTGAAGGGTATTTTTCCAAACACGCCCCCGATCTTTTTTTGATGACAGTAAGATGAAAACCAGAGCTGACCATTGAGCAGGAGACAAACGGGGGAGATGTCCCGAACTCAAAGGGGCTTTGGGTCTGCTCCACTAGGGGAATGATCATTCCGTTTCTTTAAAAAAGTGGAACAGGTTGATGCCTTTTTCTCTGCAGAGGGAGTCCTTAATCTTCTTCTTTTTATGTACTGGACTGTTTTCTGAGGCTGGGCCACTTCCCCGTCGTGTCAGCAGGCCTTGGGAGAATCTGATTGGTCTGCAGTGGCCCAGGAGGAAAAGGGGGGGAAAAAAGTCCGGTTCCATTTGGATTTAAATTTTTTCCACAGCCCTCTGGGGAGCTTTTTGGATCCCGCTTTGTCTCTTTAACAGTTCAGACCTGTTGGAGGTTGATTTTTCTTCTGACAGCAGATTGACTCCAGACTTGATGAAGGTCAGATGGACCCGAAGAGCAGCCCGAAACCCGAAGACCAGATGGGTGAAGAGAAAACCTTGTCCCGGTACAGTCCCTCTCCTCTTTTTAAAAACCTGTGTGGAAATTGGGACACTTTGGGGGTGCTCTGATATCGATGCCCACTCTTATCAGGTCTGATTCATAGAAGATCAGGTTTCCTTTTTGCAGTTCAAAAAAACCAGTTTTTCCCCCGAGACTCAATCATCTTTCCCGGTCCTTTTACTCCCGGGGGACCCCCCTCAGCTCCTCCATCATTAACGTTCTTCAGTTTGGACTGAAACCACCAGGGAAATGGATGTACATCTGGGGTCAGGGTCTTGGGCAGCCCCCCCCTTTGGCCACATCCTCCAGGGGAAATTGCAGTGATCCAGCAGGGAAAACCGGGGTGTGGCACATGATGTGGAGGCCAAAGGGAAATCTTGATGGGAGTAAACCTTCTTTGCTCCTCCCCCTCTGAACCTTTTTCCAAATACCCCCCTTCCCGTGGGTCAGGAACCCTCCGGCCCTCTGTCACCATGTCAACACCCAGGAGGGCCCATTGGGCTGCAGGTGGGGTTATTTTAGGGGGCGGGCAGAGGGGGGAAAATTTCCCCCTGAGGTTTTTTTAGCAAGCCCCAAAACCAAAATAGGTGGATCCCGCTTTTTTGGTTCAGTGGTGGAAAAATTTCCAAAGTGAACTTTTTTCCAGACCGCTTTGAACGGGAATGGGTTTAAATGCAAGGGCCTGGTTCTTTGGCCCCGAAAAACTTTGGAAAAGTTTTTCCCCTGGAAATTTTTTTCCCTTCGAATTTCCGCCTTCAAGGGAAGGTTTAAAAATGCTTCCCGGGTTTTGGGTTTTTTTCGGTCCGGTTTCTGGAAGGCTGTTTCCAATTTTCCCAAACCCTGTTTATCAGCCCCTAGGCCCCCCCCTCTTAGGGGAGGGTTTTGTGTTTCTTTTTCGAAAGGGGGGGTTTCCCGGCTTTGGTTTCCCCCGGAACTTTTCCTTTGTTGGGTTTAGTTTACTTGACCCTCCCGCCCCCCCTTTTTGTTTAAAGAACCCTTTAATCTGATTCAAAAAAAGGGCCCCCTTTAAAACCCCCAAAACACATGGGAAAATTTTCCCCCCCAATGTTTAAAACTTAAAAAGCCCATTTTTCCTGAATTTAACAAAAGAAACTCACCTGCTGTCAAAAGAAAAAATTCCCCCCTTCATTTTCCCCCCAAAGAACCCACAAAACCTTTGTCCCTCCCCCTTCTTAATTTCCCAGTAAATTCCCATTTTCCTGATGTTGAATTTGGGAAAACCCCACTCCCCAACCCTCAAAAACTTTTTCCCTCCTTTCTCAAAAAATTTTCCTCCCCGGGAAAGAAAAATTTGATTTCAACAAAAATTCCCTGGGCCCTCCTCCTTTGGCCCTTCAAACCCACTGGGCCCCCCAAAACCCTCATTTTCCCCCCGATGTCCAAAATATTTTGGGGAAAACGGGCCACAAATTGGATCCTTTTTTTGCTCCCTTCAAAAAAAGGAAAAATTGGTTTTCCTTTCCCGTGGAAAGGGGGCCCTAAGAATTGCCCCAATTTTAAAAAATTCCCCGGGACAAACTGAAACCCAAAGGATTTTTTGGTAATACTGCCTAAAAGGCCCCCGGGTGGACATTCCAAAAAACAAGCAAATAATTTTGTCCCATGTAACAACCAAAAACCAAATATGGAAGGCCAATGGGTTTTGCGAAGCCCCCGCTGGGCACTAAACCCTGGGGTTTCCCGGTATTTTGAGTTAACAGGGGGGTTTTTGTTTTGTTTGCACATTGTGAAATGCTTTTCTTTTTAAAAAAACACCTTTTTAAAAACCCGTGGGGTTTGGGGCCCGATTAAAAAAACAATTTCCAGGCATTTCAAAGAAAAGGGGGAAAAAAAACAATTTCCGACCTTTTATGGGCCAAATTATACAACAAGGGCCAAAATTTAAAATGAATATTTTCCAAAGACTTTCCCTTTTGGGCTTGGGTGCGGAATTCACCTTCCCGGACACCCCAAACCCGGGCTGGATGGTTGGTGGAATTACAGGAGTTTTAGTTCTGGCCTTAAACCAAAAAAAGAACAAAAAAGGAAGTGCTTTTCTTGGGAAAAGGAAAAAAACCCCCTCAACTTTGGCCACTAAAGGCCCCCGTGTTTTCCCCTCCCCTTTTGTTCAAACTTTTATTCATGAAGCTCGGGAAAAAACCCCCAAACACTTTCCTTTTTTTTCATTAAAAAAACCAAAAAATTAACGGACAACTGTTTTATCATTTTTTAAAAATTTAGCTGCCCCCTTTTTCCCCAAGGGGGCTTTCCTTTTAAATTCCCTTAAAGGACGATTTGACCTGTCACCCCTTTTCATGGCCACAGTGGGGGGAAGGTCCCGTGGGTTTAGGCCCGGCCCCCAACTGGTGGGCGGCTTTCCTTCAAAAATAAAACACACAGACGATGAATAATGGATGGGCAGGATTAAAAAACCCGGGTTTTTAACATTTGGAAAAGTCATGCATGGGAAACCCCTTCAAATTTTAAAATTTTTCTGATTTATGGCCCAAACAGACTTTTCTTTTTAATTTTAAATCCTTTCTGGGCCCTTTGCTGGGAAATTAAATGTAATTTAAAACAGTAAAATTTCCCTCTTAAAATTTTGGAAAAAAAGAAAAAACAAAAATTAAAACCCGGGCAACACAAATGAAAAAATCCCCTTATTATTTTCCTAAAAAATATTAGTTCCCTCTGTTTTTAAAAAAAAGGGGGTTTTTTTTCCTTTTTATTTTTCATTTTCAGTTTAATCAGTTTTAAAAACCAGTTTTGGGAGAGGAAAGGCCATAGGGGCCCGGAACCCTTCCACCAAAACCCCGGGTTTTTGGTTTGGCCAGTAATTCAGGAACAAACAATCCCGGGGGACAACCCCCAAAAAACAAAAACAGAAAACTAGGAACCAAAAGGTTTAAATTTCCAAGTTAAAAATTCCTTTTTAAATTTCCTTGAAAAAAAAGTTTCACGATTAATTGGGGGGTTTTTTCAACTTAAAAGTTTTTTCTTGGGTCAAAAAGAACCCCTTTTTTTTTCAAACTTAAACTGAAAGAAATTAAAAATTTAAATTAAATGTTTCCCTGAAAATTTCCCTTTTTTAAAAAGGGAAATAAAAGTATTTTGGCCGAAAAGGAACCCTGGGGTTTTAGTCACAGCCAAAAAATCCCGGTTTTTTTTCACCTAAAAAGTTTAGGGTTCCAAAATTTTAAATTTGTACATTCTTTTTTCCCCAAAAAAAAAAATTTTTTAAAAAACCCCAAAACAACACCAAAACATTTTAAAAAAAAAACCTTAATTCTTTTAAAGGACCATCCCAAACCCTTCTAAAAGTTTCCAACGTAATTTTAAGGGTTTAACAACAAATACAAACCCCTATTTAAACAAACCCCCAAAAATAAAAACCTGAAAAACCGGGTTTTTTGTAAAAAAATATAAAACTCCCCCAAAATTTAAATTTTTCCCCAAAAAGAAAAAATTGTCCCAAAAAAAAAATCAAACCTGGGTATTTAGTTTCCCTTTAAAATTTTTTTGGCCCCTTGCTGTAAATGGAAAAAAGTTTTCAGTTAACTTCTTTTCCCCCAACGGCTAAAACCCGAACCAAAATTTTCTAAAAAACACCTTTTCCAAAAAATTTTAAAGGGAAATCCCCGGTCAAAGGAGGGATGAGTTTCCCTTCCCGTTTTTTCCCAAAAAAAATATCCCCGGGCCCACCCAAATTTTTAAAGTTAAAACCAAAGGCTTTAAAAATTTTGGTGGGGTTGGGGTTTTTTTGTACCCAACCAAAAAACCCCCAAAAAAATTACACCAACCCCAAAAACACACACAAAACAACAAAAACCCACCCCATTAAAAACACACACACATTGTGCGGAGGTTTTTTTTATTTTAAAAGTTTCAAAGCCCTGGAATAAAATTTCCCTTTAACGGATGTTTCCCAAATTTTCCCCCCCATTTTAAAAAATCCCTCCAACCCATTTTTAAAATTACTGGGAAAAACCCGGGTTTTGCAAAAAAACCCAAAGAACTGGGCCCCCCTTTCAAAATTTTCCAAAAAACTTAAAAGTTCAAGGCCGTCCCTTTGGGTTTTAAGGGCAAAACCAAACCTCAAGGGAGGCTCCAAATTTTTTACTTCCATTTTCCAGTAAAAAATTTTTTTCCCCCGGGAGCTGGGCAAAAAGGGGCGGAAAAGGAAAAACCCTTTTGAAAACCTTTTTCAAAGGCGTAATGGGGGGTATTTAATTTCCCAAAATTAAAAAAAAACCTTGTTGAAACCCTAAAATTTAGAAAAAAAAGGGAATTTTTCTTGGCCCCAAAATTTTAAAGGGAAAATTTTTTTTTTTTTTTTTTTTTCTTCTTTCCAAACCTTAATTTATTGATAATTTCAATTTTTTAAAAAGGGCCCTTAAAAAAAAACGGAGAATTCTTTCCATCCAAGGTTTCCCCTTTGTGTTTCTAAAACCTTTCAACCAAAACACAGTTTACCTTTTTTTTATTGGGAAAAAAAATTAAAAACCAAAGGGGGTTTTATTGCTTCGGTTAAAGGAAAATAAGGGGGCCTTTTTTATTAAAACAGGGAAAAATTCAATTTTGGGTTGGCAATCAAAAAAAATAATTTAAAAGGGAAGTTGGGAAAACCCCAATTAAATACCCTTTTTTTCAAAATTTTGCAAAGCCCTTATTTTTTTAATTTGTTTTAGAGGGAACAACCCGACCCCCAGGGTTTTTAAAAAAAAAAGGTTTTTAAAATAAAAAAAACTTTAAAAAAAAAGTTGGGGTTTTCCTTTTAAAGGTTTCCAAAAAAATTAACTTCTTGGGAACAGGAAAAAGTGGTTCCCCAAAAATTAAAAAAAATTTATTTGGTTAAAAATATTGTTTCTGCCTTTTTAAACAAAAGGACAAAAAAAGTCCCACTGTGAATTACCCAGTGTTCAAAAAAGAGCTTCATTTAAAATTTTAAAGGGAAAAAAAAAATAAAAAAACCCTTGTGAAAAAGGGATTTCACACTTCCACAAAAATTTTATTTACAGGGACTTGTGTGGGTTTTAAAAGACTGCCGTGTAAGGGACAATTGGTTTTTTTCTTGAACACCCAATTGGGGCATTAACAGTTGAAATAATTTTTGCCCCCCGATTTGGGCCCCTTTTTCCCGGGGGAAAAGTCAAAAGGAAAAAGGGGTGAACTGTTAACAATCCCAAAAACCCGTCTTTTTCAGATCTGTATTGTTTTTTTTTAAAAATGCTCTTCAGGGTACTGTCACTGGGGTTTGAAAAAAAAACTTTTTTATGCTTGTTTTTTTCCGGTTTGCTCAGTTTGGTAGAGCATGAGCTCAACCCCCCAGGGGGCGGGGTTTAATCCCACTCCCGGGGGGACCACCTCCCTTTGGGGTCACCACCTTTGGGGGTGCCACAGGCCCTTTGGTGCTTTTGAATTGGGCGGGCTGCCCCACCTGGGCCTGGGCCCGAATGGGGAGATGATGACATGGTAAATGCTTGTTTTTCAGGAAGTAGACCAGTACCCCGATTTTACCTTTCCCCCCTTTTTTCCCCCCTCACAGTGTAATTGTAAAACACCCCAATTTTCCCACAGAGGCACAGTGAATACAAAATAACAGCAAAATTTTAAAACTTTTAAAAAAGTTAACTTGGTTTTAATTACCATTCAGGAATTGCATTAGTTGGAATTTTTATTTTTCACCACCGCCGGGCCCCCCGAAGGGGTTTACCTGCATTTTTTTCCCGGAAATTCAAAAAAATCCCCAGTAAACCCTTGAGAAACTCATCTGTCCCAGAAACAGGGTGATTTTTTAAAATGATAATTTTTTTTGTAAAATAACCTGAATGCTAGGTTTTTTTCAGCAAACCCTGAGTTTTTCTGTGTTCCCCCTGTTTCCGTAAGGGAAAAGGGAACCCATAAATTTGGGGGAGGGAAGATTAACATTTTAGAGGGGATAGGGGGATTTTAGTTTTATTACTTAAACTTATTCCATTTCTGTATGTTTTAAACCCGAATGTTGAAAATGTTAAGGGCTTTATTGGAAATCTTTTTTTTTCAGCCTTTTTAACCCCATACTGCAGTATTGTTTTTTAAAAAATTTAATTGGGAAAAGAATGGTCACAAACCACAATTTGTATTTTCAAATCCCAATTTCCCGCTAATACTACAAGCTTTAGGGTGCTACTGGTTATACAAAATTTATAAGTAGTTGAGTGCATGGGAATTTAAAAATTTTTGCAAGTGCACCCCGGTGAATGTTTTACTGGAGTCAAGAAGAAAAAAAAGTCTTAAAAATTTTCATCTGTTCTTTTATTAAAATTCAAAAATTTAAAAACCTTTTTCAAAATACTTAAGAAAAATTTAAAAAAATTTAAATCTTAGCTTTTTTTTTGGCAACCGCAAAAAGGATGCCGTTAGGAAAATTTTGTCAAATTCTGATATCCCGCGAAGATAGTATGTTTCAATCTGTGGGGGGAAACAGAAAGGACAGTTTGGGGCTGAAAGGGGCAGTTCGAATGGAAACAGTACAGGGGGGAAGAAAAAAGGGACAGAAACATTTTGGATAACTCCCAGGCATTAAGTGTCCCTCACAAGAGAAAGCGAAAATGTTCTGGGTTTCCCTTCAAATCATGCTGGAGGTTTTCTTCAATCATAGTTGGATGGGGTGGTCATGGCGCTATTTCTTTTTCCTTGTTTCGCAAAATGGGGCCCCTTTTAAAAAAAAGTTAAAAGTGGGAACAGCAATTTATTTCCAAAAGGGGTCTTTAAAGGGCGAAGAATCAGTTTGGGTTTTTAAATTGGGGAAATAAGGAAAAGTTTCCCCCAATAATCAGGTGATTAAAGATGGAAAAGGACTGGTTTAAAACCCCGTCAACAATAAAAAAACCCAAAAAACCAGTGATTACATGCACTGTGTGAATTGGGGGCTTACCTCAAAAAGAAATCACTATGGAGGGACATGCAGAGATGTCCTACAGAAGAAAATTAAACTTTTTTAAACCCGGGGAAAAATAGAATCCAAGGCCCCTTTTGGTATGCTCGGCCCTGCCCAGACAGTGTGAATGCTCAATTTTAAAAATGGTCCTGGCATGAATAAAAATGACATAATAAATGCCCCCCCCAAAGAAAAGACCAATACTGAAATTGGGGAACACCCTTCAACCCAAGGCCCTTTATCCCCCAAATGCGGCACTGGAGTTACTTGTCAAGACTCCCCTAACTGTGATGTGCCAGTGAATCCGTTCATGTTTGGGGGGACCACAAGCACTTTAGTCACTTCAAAAGGATCGGATGTCATCTGGGCAGATTGTCGCAGCTGTTAAAAGGTTTTTTTTTTTTTTTTCTTGGAAAAACAAAACATCTTAGTTTTAAAATTCTAACAAAAAAATTCAAAGGGGTTCCCCCGGGGGGGGTAGCATCTCTTATAAAGCTAACTGAAAATTTAAATAAATAAATAAATAAATAGGGGTTTCCCGAAGTTTTATAAAATAAATAAATTAAAATTAAATTTTTTAGATTTGGGGAAAAAAAAGGGGATTGTTCAGCTGCTTTCCAGTGAAAACGGCTTCTCTTCCTTGGGGCAGACTTCACTGGGAAAACTAAAATTTATCTGCAATGAGGGGTTTTAAAAAAAAAAGAGAGTTAAAAAATGGGGCCCATGTTTACAAAATGTTCAACTCATCATGCTTAATTCATTTTCAGCATTTTGAAGCCTTTGTTGATTTTATTAAATTTAAAAGTTTATTTTTAAAAAATATTGGGGTTCATTCCAAAAAAAAAGGGTCATTAGGCTACCCAATGATTAATGTTACTATATTTAAAAAATAGTACAATAAATAGGAGATTTTGAGCCCTGGAAAACCATGCAGTTCATATGGCTTTATGATGGGCCACAATTTTAAATCCTGAGGTTTTGAGTTTTTTTTTTGGGCCCCACAAAACACACTGTTCTCTACCAAAAATCCTGCCCATTGCTACAGTTCTGGGGGTTCTGGGAAGTGGAGGGAAAGGGGGACCGGGGTAACGTTATGCTAAAAACTAATCAGCCTTCACTTCTACGTGTTTCCCCGCAATAGAACTGAATTGGGGTTTTTTTTTGGTTTTTTTCTTTCCTCACTACACATACTTTACTATCACGGACTATTTCCATATCCATATTATCAGCAGCCCCGTGAAAACAACCGTCTGGGGGGACTCCCTTAGGGAAAAGGGTGCTCTGTTTATATAAACGTTTTTTTTGGGCCCACAGTAACGTTAGTAGAAAGGTTTTTCCCTCTGCGCTCCCGGGGCCCCCACTGCCCGAACCCCTTTGCCGTGCGTGAGCACTTTGCATCACAGCTTTACTGCTGAATGGCTGTTCCCTGTGAATCAACTCTGCCCGAAAAAATCAGATGGTGCTGTGGGGGGGACAATGTGGAGAGATTTGACTGCAGACAGAGCCAAAAAAAACCTTTGTTTTAAAATCGATCTCTCATCGGCCGTCGGTTAAAAAAAAAAAACCGATGCCGATAGCTGCGGAAAGTGTAAAAGGCCTTTTTTTCCCGTCAGTCCATTAAAAGTCCTCCTTCAAGGACCCAGGGCTGGTTTTGAAGG
>JAFBJY010001177.1:0-34603 GCA_016801885.1 Toxotes chatareus | reverse complement strand
AGCACTAACTGACAGAAACCTGCCGTTTCAAGCGTTACCAGCCATTCCGTGCTTCTGGGACACAGCGTGTGCCCCGAAAATGCCACACAGTACAAATCACAGAAACATACTTGAAAACTCTGCAAAATGCTTCTTCTAATGCAAAATAGTGTTTCCATGCTGGAAAAAGTCTTATTTTGACGCCAGCAGCACATTTGATACAAAGCTGTCATTTCAGCTCAAACGGTAAAATTTGACCGTTCCTGGCCATATGAGACTGTTTTTCACAACGTTTGCCCTGAAAGTGCCAGGTACTGCAGATGAAAGAAACACACGGGAAAACTCTGCAAAATGCTTCTTCTAATGTAAAATAGTGTTTCCATGCTGGAAACAGTCTTATTTTGACGCCAGCAACATATTTGATACAAAGCTGTCATTTCAGCTCAAACGGTAAAATTTGACCGTTCCTGGCCATATGAGACTGTTTTTCACAACGTTTGCTCTGAAAGTGCCAGGTACTGCAGATGAAAGAAACACACGGGAAAACTCTGCAAAATGCTTCTTCTAATGTAAAATAGTGTTTCCATGCTGGAAACAGTCTTATTTTGACGCCAGCAACATATTTTAGACACACCGTTCATTTCAGCACTAACTGACAGAAACCTGCCGTTTCAAGCGTTACCAGCCATTCCGTGCTTCTGGGACACAGCGTGTGCCCCGAAAATGCCACACAGTACAAATCACAGAAACATACTTGAAAACTCTGCAAAATGCTTCTTCTAATGCAAAATAGTGTTTCCATGCTGGAAAAAGTCTTATTTTGACGCCAGCAGCACATTTGATACAAAGCTGTCATTTCAGCTCAAACGGTAAAATTTGACCGTTCCTGGCCATATGAGACTGTTTTTCACAACGTTTGCCCTGAAAGTGCCAGGTACTGCAGATGAAAGAAACACAGAAAACTGAAAGAAACACAAACAGGACGCCAGCAAAACTCTGCAAAATGCTTCTTCTAATGTAAAATAGTGTTTCCATGCTGGAAACAGTCTTATTTGTTTCCATGCGCCAGCAGCAACATATTTGATACAAAGCTGTCATTTCAGCTCAAACGGTAAAATTTGACCGTTCCTGGCCATATGAGACTGTTTTTCACAACGTTTGCTCTGAAAGTGCCAGGTACTGCAGATGAAAGAAACACACGGAAAAACTCTGCAAAATGCTTCTTCTAATGTAAAATAGTGTTTCCATGCTGGAAACAGTCTTATTTTGACGCCAGCAACATATTTTAGACACACGTTCATTTCAGCACTAACTGACAGAAACCTGCCGTTTCAAGCGTTACCAGCCATTCCGTGCTTCTGGGACACAGCGTGTGCCCCGAAAATGCCACACAGTACAAATCACAGAAACATACTTGAAAACTCTGCAAAATGCTTCTTCTAATGCAAAATAGTGTTTCCATGCTGGAAAAAGTCTTATTTTGACGCCAGCAGCACATTTGATACAAAGCTGTCATTTCAGCTCAAACGGTAAAATTTGACCGTTCCTGGCCATATGAGACTGTTTTTCACAACGTTTGCCCTGAAAGTGCCAGGTACTGCAGATGAAAGAAACACACGGAAAAACTCTGCAAAATGCTTCTTCTAATGTAAAATAGTGTTTCCATGCTGGAAACAGTCTTATTTTGACGCCAGCAACATATTTGATACAAAGCTGTCATTTCAGCTCAAACGGTAAAATTTGACCGTTCCTGGCCATATGAGACTGTTTTTCACAACGCGTTGCTCTGAAAGTGCCAGGTACTGCAGATGAAAGAAACACACGGGAAAACTCTGCAAAATGCTTCTTCTAATGTAAAATAGTGTTTCCATGCTGGAAACAGTCTTATTTTGACGCCAGCAACATATTTTAGACACACCGTTCATTTCAGCACTAACTGACAGAAACCTGCCGTTTCAAGCGTTACCAGCCATTCCGTGCTTCTGGGACACAGCGTGTGCCCTGAAAATGCCACACAGTACAAATCACAGAAACATACTTGAAAACTCTGCAAAATGCTTCTTCTAATGCAAAATAGTGTTTCCATGCTGGAAAAAGTCTTATTTTGACGCCAGCAGCACATTTGATACAAAGCTGTCATTTCAGCTCAAACGGTAAAATTTGACCGTTCCTGGCCATATGAGACTGTTTTTCACAACGTTTGCCCTGAAAGTGCCAGGTACTGCAGATGAAAGAAACACACGGGAAAACTCTGCAAAATGCTTCTTCTAATGTAAAATAGTGTTTCCATGCTGGAAACAGTCTTATTTTGACGCCAGCAACATATTTTAGACACACCGTTCATTTCAGCACTAACTGACAGAAACCTGCCGTTTCAAGCGTTACCAGCCATTCCGTGCTTCTGGGACACAGCGTGTGCCCCGAAAATGCCACACAGTACAAATCACAGAAACATACTTGAAAACTCTGCAAAATGCTTCTTCTAATGCAAAATAGTGTTTCCATGCTGGAAACAGTCTTATTTTGACGCCAGCAGCATATTTGATACAAAGCTGTCATTTCAGCTCAAACGGTAAAATTTGACCGTTCCTGGCCATATGAGACTGTTTTTCACAACGTTTGCCCTGAAAGTGCCAGGTACTGCAGATGAAAGAAACACACGGAAAAAAACTCTGCAAAATGCTTCTTCTAATGTAAAAAATAGTGTTTCCATGCTGGAAACAGTCTTATTTTGACGCCAGCAACATATTTGATACAAAGCTGTCATTTCAGCTCAAACGGTAAAATTTGACCGTTCCTGGCCATATGAGACTGTTTTTCACAACGTTTGCTCTGAAAGTGCCAGGTACTGCAGATGAAAGAAACACACGGGAAAACTCTGCAAAATGCTTCTTCTAATGTAAAATAGTGTTTCCATGCTGGAAACAGTCTTATTTTGACGCCAGCAACATATTTTAGACACACCGTTCATTTCAGCACTAACTGACAGAAACCTGCCGTTTCAAGCGTTACCAGCCATTCCGTGCTTCTGGGACACAGCGTGTGCCCCGAAAATGCCACACAGTACAAATCACAGAAACATACTTGAAAACTCTGCAAAATGCTTCTTCTAATGCAAAATAGTGTTTCCATGCTGGAAAAAGTCTTATTTTGACGCCAGCAGCACATTTGATACAAAGCTGTCATTTCAGCTCAAACGGTAAAATTTGACCGTTCCTGGCCATATGAGACTGTTTTTCACAACGTTTGCCCTGAAAGTGCCAGGTACTGCAGATGAAAGAAACACACACGAAAAACTCTGCAAAATGCTTCTTCTAATGTAAAATAGTGTTTCCATGCTGGAAACAGTCTTATTTTGACGCCAGCAACATATTTTAGACACACCGTTCATTTCAGCACTAACTGACAGAAACCTGCCGTTTCAAGCGTTTCCAGCCATCCCGTGCTTCTGGGACACAGCGTGTGCCCCGAAAATGCCACACAGTACAAATCACAGAAACATACTTGAAAACTCTGCAAAATGCTTCTTCTAATGTAAAATAGTGTTTCCATGCTGGAAACAGTCTTATTTTGACGCCAGCAACATATTTGATACAAAGCTGTCATTTCAGCTCAAACGGTAAAATTTGACCGTTCCTGGCCATATGAGACTGTTTTTCACAACGTTTGCTCTGAAAGTGCCAGGTACTGCAGATGAAAGAAACACACGGGAAAACTCTGCAAAATGCTTCTTCTAATGTAAAATAGTGTTTCCATGCTGGAAACAGTCTTATTTTGACGCCAGCAACATATTTTAGACACACCGTTCATTTCAGCACTAACTGACAGAAACCTGCCGTTTCAAGCGTTACCAGCCATTCCGTGCTTCTGGGACACAGCGTGTGCCCCCCGAAATGCCACACAGTACA
Source organism: Toxotes chatareus (assembly GCA_016801885.1). NCBI lineage: Eukaryota > Metazoa > Chordata > Actinopteri > Toxotidae > Toxotes > Toxotes chatareus. The sequence goes on along the minus strand of JAFBJY010001177.1, from coordinate 30,716 downwards.
AATCACAGAAACATACTTGAAAACTCTGCAAAATGCTTCTTCTAATGCAAAATAGTGTTTCCATGCTGGAAAAAGTCTTATTTTGACGCCAGCAGCACATTTGATACAAAGCTGTCATTTCAGCTCAAACGGTAAAATTTGACCGTTCCTGGCCATATGAGACTGTTTTTCACAACGTTTGCCCTGAAAGTGCCAGGTACTGCAGATGAAAGAAACACACGGAAAACTCTGCAAAATGCTTCTTCTAATGTAAAATAGTGTTTCCATGCTGGAAACAGTCTTATTTTTGACGCCAGCAACATATTTGATACAAAGCTGTCATTTCAGCTCAAACGGTAAAATTTGACCGTTCCTGGCCATATGAGACTGTTTTTCACAACGTTTGCCCTGAAAGTGCCAGGTACTGCAGATGAAAGAAACACACGGGAAAACTCTGCAAAATGCTTCTTCTAATGTAAAATAGTGTTTCCATGCTGGAAACAGTCTTATTTTGACGCCAGCAACATATTTTAGACACACCGTTCATTTCAGCACTAACTGACAGAAACCTGCCGTTTCAAGCGTTACCAGCCATTCCGTGCTTCTGGGACACAGCGTGTGCCCCGAAAATGCCACACAGTACAAATCACAGAAACATACTTGAAAACTCTGCAAAATGCTTCTTCTAATGCAAAATAGTGTTTCCATGCTGGAAAAAGTCTTATTTTGACGCCAGCAGCACATTTGATACAAAGCTGTCATTTCAGCTCAAACGGTAAAATTTGACCGTTCCTGGCCATATGAGACTGTTTTTCACAACGTTTGCCCTGAAAGTGCCAGGTACTGCAGATGAAAGAAACACACGGGAAAACTCTGCAAAATGCTTCTTCTAATGTAAAATAGTGTTTCCATGCTGGAAACAGTCTTATTTTGACGCCAGCAACATATTTTAGACACACCGTTCATTTCAGCACTAACTGACAGAAACCTGCCGTTTCAAGCGTTACCAGCCATTCCGTGCTTCTGGGACACAGCGTGTGCCCCGAAAATGCCACACAGTACAAATCACAGAAACATACTTGAAAACTCTGCAAAATGCTTCTTCTAATGCAAAATAGTGTTTCCATGCTGGAAACAGTCTTATTTTGACGCCAGCAGAAATACAAAGTCTTTCATTTAAAATTTGACGCCAGCAGCATTTTGAAAGTGATACAAAAGCTGTCATTTCAAAATGCTCAAAAATAGTATGCTGGAAATCTTATTTTTTGACGCCAGCAACATTCAAAGCTGTCATTTCAGCTCAAACGGTAAAATTTGACCGTTCCTGGCCATATGAGACTGTTTTTCACAACGTTTGCCCTGAAAGTGCCAGGTACTGCAGATGAAAGAAACACACGGGAAAACTCTGCAAAATGCTTCTTCTAATGTAAAATAGTGTTTCCATGCTGGAAACAGTCTTATTTTGACGCCAGCAACATATTTTAGACACACCGTTCATTTCAGCACTAACTGACAGAAACCTGCCGTTTCAAGCGTTTCCAGCCATTCCGTGCTTCTGGGACACAGCGTGTGCCCCGAAAATGCCACACAGTACAAATCACAGAAACATACTTGAAAACTCTGCAAAATGCTTCTTCTAATGCAAAATAGTGTTTCCATGCTGGAAAAAGTCTTATTTTGACGCCAGCAGCACATTTGATACAAAGCTGTCATTTCAGCTCAAACGGTAAAATTTGACCGTTCCTGGCCATATGAGACTGTTTTTCACAACGTTTGCCCTGAAAGTGCCAGGTACTGCAGATGAAAGAAACACACGGGAAAACTCTGCAAAATGCTTCTTCTAATGTAAAATAGTGTTTCCATGCTGGAAACAGTCTTATTTTGACGCCAGCAACATATTTTAGACACACCGTTCATTTCAGCACTAACTGACAGAAACCTGCCGTTTCAAGCGTTACCAGCCATTCCGTGCTTCTGGGACACAGCGTGTGCCCCGAAAATGCCACACAGTACAAATCACAGAAACATACTTGAAAACTCTGCAAAATGCTTCTTCTAATGCAAAATAGTGTTTCCATGCTGGAAAAAGTCTTATTTTGACGCCAGCAGCACATTTGATACAAAGCTGTCATTTCAGCTCAAACGGTAAAATTTGACCGTTCCTGGCCATATGAGACTGTTTTTCACAACGTTTGCCCTGAAAGTGCCAGGTACTGCAGATGAAAGAAACACACGGGAAAACTCTGCAAAATGCTTCTTCTAATGTAAAATAGTGTTTCCATGCTGGAAACAGTCTTATTTTGACGCCAGCAACATATTTGATACAAAGCTGTCATTTCAGCTCAAACGGTAAAATTTGACCGTTCCTGGCCATATGAGACTGTTTTTCACAACGTTTGCTCTGAAAGTGCCAGGTACTGCAGATGAAAGAAACACACACGAAAAACTCTGCAAAATGCTTCTTCTAATGTAAAATAGTGTTTCCATGCTGGAAACAGTCTTATTTTGACGCCAGCAACATATTTTAGACACACCGTTCATTTCAGCACTAACTGACAGAAACCTGCCGTTTCAAGCGTTACCAGCCATTCCGTGCTTCTGGGACACAGCGTGTGCCCCGAAAATGCCACACAGTACAAATCACAGAAACATACTTGAAAACTCTGCAAAATGCTTCTTCTAATGCAAAATAGTGTTTCCATGCTGGAAAAAGTCTTATTTTGACGCCAGCAGCACATTTGATACAAAGCTGTCATTTCAGCTCAAACGGTAAAATTTGACCGTTCCTGGCCATATGAGACTGTTTTTCACAACGTTTGCCCTGAAAGTGCCAGGTACTGCAGATGAAAGAAACACACGGGAAAACTCTGCAAAATGCTTCTTCTAATGTAAAATAGTGTTTCCATGCTGGAAACAGTCTTATTTTGACGCCAGCAACATATTTTAGACACACCGTTCATTTCAGCACTAACTGACAGAAACCTGCCGTTTCAAGCGTTTCCAGCCATTCCGTGCTTCTGGGAGACACAGCGTGTGCCCCCTGAAAATGCCACACAGTACAAATCACAGAAACATACTTGAAAACTCTGCAAAATGCTTCTTCTAATGTAAAATAGTGTTTCCATGCTGGAAACAGTCTTATTTTGACGCCAGCAGCATATTTGATACAAAGCTGTCATTTCAGCTCAAACGGTAAAATTTGACCGTTCCTGGCCATATGAGACTGTTTTTCACAACGTTTGCCCTGAAAGTGCCAGGTACTGCAGATGAAAGAAACACACGGGAAAACTCTGCAAAATGCTTCTTCTAATGTAAAATAGTGTTTCCATGCTGGAAACAGTCTTATTTTGACGCCAGCAACATATTTTAGACACACATTTCAGTTCATTTCAGCACTAACTGACAGAAACCTGCCGTTTCAAGCGTTTCCAGCCATTCCGTGCTTCTGGGACACAGCGTGTGCCCAGCAACATATTTGAAAATGCCACACAGTACAAATCACAGAAAGACATTCTTGCTTCTGGGACAACGTTTGCCCTGAAAGTGCCAACAGAAACATACTTGAAAAAACTCTGCAAAATGCTTCTTCTAATGTAAAATAGTGTTTCCATGCTGGAAACAGTCTTATTTTGACGCCAGCAACATATTTGATACAAAGCTGTCATTTCAGCTCAAACGGTAAAATTTGACCGTTCCTGGCCATATGAGACTGTTTTTCACAACGTTTGCCCTGAAAGTGCCAGGTACTGCAGATGAAAGAAACACACGGAAAACTCTGCAAAATGCTTCTTCTAATGTAAAATAGTGTTTCCATGCTGGAAACAGTCTTATTTTGACGCCAGCAACATATTTTAGACACACCGTTCATTTCAGCACTAACTGACAGAAACCTGCCGTTTCAAGCGTTACCAGCCATTCCGTGCTTCTGGGACACAGCGTGTGCCCCGAAAATGCCACACAAATACAAATCACAGAAACATACTTGAAAACTCTGCAAAATGCTTCTTCTAATGCAAAATAGTGTTTCCATGCTGGAAAAGTCTTATTTTGACGCCAGCAGCACATTTGATACAAAGCTGTCATACAAAGCTGTCATTTCAGCTCAAACGGTAAAATTTGACCGTTCCTGGCCATATGAGACTGTTTTTCACAACGTTTGCCCTGAAAGTGCCAGGTACTGCAGATGAAAGAAACACACGGGAAAACTCTGCAAAATGCTTCTTCTAATGTAAAATAGTGTTTCCATGCTGGAAACAGTCTTATTTTGACGCCAGCAACATATTTTAGACACACCGTTCATTTCAGCACTAACTGACAGAAACCTGCCGTTTCAAGCGTTTCCAGCCATTCCGTGCTTCTGGGACACAGCGTGTGCCCTGAAAATGCCACACAGTACAAATCACAGAAACATACTTGAAAACTCTGCAAAATGCTTCTTCTAATGTAAAATAGTGTTTCCATGCTGGAAACAGTCTTATTTTGACGCCAGCAACATATTTGATACAAAGCTGTCATTTCAGCTCAAACGGTAAAATTTGACCGTTCCTGGCCATATGAGACTGTTTTTCACAACGTTTGCCCTGAAAGTGCCAGGTACTGCAGATGAAAGAAACACACGGAAAACTCTGCAAAATGCTTCTTCTAATGTAAAATAGTGTTTCCATGCTGGAAACAGTCTTATTTTGACGCCAGCAACATTTCATTTGATACAAAGCTGTCATTTCAGCTCAAACGGTAAAATTTGACCGTTCCTGGCCATATGAGACTGTTTTTCACAACGTTTGCCCTGAAAGTGCCAGGTACTGCAGATGAAAGAAAAACACGGGAAAACTCTGCAAAATGCTTCTTCTAATGTAAAATAGTGTTTCCATGCTGGAAACAGTCTTATTTTGACGCCAGCAACATATTTTAGACACACCGTTCATTTCAGCACTAACTGACAGAAACCTGCCGTTTCAAGCGTTTCCAGCCATTCCGTGCTTCTGGGACACAGCGTGTGCCCCGAAAATGCCACACAGTACAAATCACAGAAACATACTTGAAAACTCTGCAAAATGCTTCTTCTAATGTAAAATAGTGTTTCCATGCTGGAAACAGTCTTATTTTGACGCCAGCAACATATTTGATACAAAGCTGTCATTTCAGCTCAAACGGTAAAATTTGACCGTTCCTGGCCATATGAGACTGTTTTTCACAACGTTTGCCTGAAAGTGCCAGGTACTGCAGATGAAAGAAACACACGGGAAAACTCTGCAAAATGCTTCTTCTAATGTAAAATAGTGTTTCCATGCTGGAAACAGTCTTATTTTGACGCCAGCAACATATTTTAGACACACCGTTCATTTCAGCACTAACTGACAGAAACCTGCCGTTTCAAGCGTTACCAGCCATTCCGTGCTTCTGGGACACAGCGTGTGCCCCGAAAATGCCACACAGTACAAATCACAGAAACATACTTGAAAACTCTGCAAAATGCTTCTTCTAATGCAAAATAGTGTTTCCATGCTGGAAAAAGTCTTATTTTGACGCCAGCAGCACATTTGATACAAAGCTGTCATTTCAGCTCAAACGGTAAAATTTGACCGTTCCTGGCCATATGAGACTGTTTTTCACAACGTTTGCCCTGAAAGTGCCAGGTACTGCAGATGAAAGAAACACACGGAAAACTCTGCAAAATGCTTCTTCTAATGTAAAATAGTGTTTCCATGCTGGAAACAGTCTTATTTTGACGCCAGCAACATATTTTAGACACACCGTTCATTTCAGCACTAACTGACAGAAACCTGCCGTTCAAGCGTTTCCAGCCATTCCGTGCTTCTGATACACAGCTGTCATTTCAGGACACAGCGTGTGCCCAGCGTGAAAATGCCACACAGTACAAATCACAGAAACATACTTGAAAACTCTGCAAAATGCTTCTTCTAATGTAAAATAGTGTTTCCATGCTGGAAACAGTCTTATTTTGACGCCAGCAACATATTTGATACAAAGCTGTCATTTCAGCTCAAACGGTAAAATTTGACCGTTCCTGGCCATATGAGACTGTTTTTCACAACGTTTGCTCTGAAAGTGCCAGGTACTGCAGATGAAAGAAACACACGGGAAAACTCTGCAAAATGCTTCTTCTAATGTAAAATAGTGTTTCCATGCTGGAAACAGTCTTATTTTGACGCCAGCAACATATTTTAGACACACCGTTCATTTCAGCACTAACTGACAGAAACCTGCCGTTTCAAGCGTTACCAGCCATTCCGTGCTTCTGGGACACAGCGTGTGCCCCGAAAATGCCACACAGTACAAATCACAGAAACATACTTGAAAACTCTGCAAAATGCTTCTTCTAATGCAAAATAGTGTTTCCATGCTGGAAAAAGTCTTATTTTGACGCCAGCAGCACATTTGATACAAAGCTGTCATTTCAGCTCAAACGGTAAAATTTGACCGTTCCTGGCCATATGAGACTGTTTTTCACAACGTTTGCCCTGAAAGTGCCAGGTACTGCAGATGAAAGAAACACACGGGAAAACTCTGCAAAATGCTTCTTCTAATGTAAAATAGTGTTTCCATGCTGGAAACAGTCTTATTTTGACGCCAGCAACATATTTTAGACACACCGTTCATTTCAGCACTAACTGACAGAAACCTGCCGTTTCAAGCGTTTCCAGCCATTCCGTGCTTCTGGGACACAGCGTGTGCCCCGAAAATGCCACACAGTACAAATCACAGAAACATACTTGAAAACTCTGCAAAATGCTTCTTCTAATGTAAAATAGTGTTTCCATGCTGGAAACAGTCTTATTTTGACGCCAGCAACATATTTGATACAAAGCTGTCATTTCAGCTCAAACGGTAAAATTTGACCGTTCCTGGCCATATGAGACTGTTTTTCACAACGTTTGCCCTGAAAGTGCCAGGTACTGCAGATGAAAGAAACACACGGGAAAACTCTGCAAAATGCTTCTTCTAATGTAAAATAGTGTTTCCATGCTGGAAACAGTCTTATTTTGACGCCAGCAACATATTTGATACAAAGCTGTCATTTCAGCTCAAACGTAAAATTTGACCGTTCCTGGCCATATGAGACTGTTTTTCACAACGTTTGCTCTGAAAGTGCCAGGTACTGCAGATGAAAGAAACACACGGGAAAACTCTGCAAAATGCTTCTTCTAATGTAAAATAGTGTTTCCATGCTGGAAACAGTCTTATTTTGACGCCAGCAACATATTTTAGACACACCGTTCATTTCAGCACTAACTGACAGAAACCTGCCGTTTCAAGCGTTACCAGCCATTCCGTGCTTCTGGGACACAGCGTGTGCCCTGAAAATGCCACACAGTACAAATCACAGAAACATACTTGAAAACTCTGCAAAATGCTTCTTCTAATGCAAAATAGTGTTTCCATGCTGGAAAAAGTCTTATTTTGACGCCAGCAGCACATTTGATACAAAGCTGTCATTTCAGCTCAAACGGTAAAATTTGACCGTTCCTGGCCATATGAGACTGTTTTTCACAACGTTTGCCCTGAAAGTGCCAGGTACTGCAGATGAAAGAAACACACGGGAAAACTCTGCAAAATGCTTCTTCTAATGTAAAATAGTGTTTCCATGCTGGAAACAGTCTTATTTTGACGCCAGCAACATATTTTAGACACACCGTTCATTTCAGCACTAACTGACAGAAACCTGCCGTTTCAAGCGTTTCCAGCCATTCCGTGCTTCTCTGGGACACAGCGTGTGCCCCGAAAATGCCACACAGTACAAATCACAGAAACATACTTGAAAACTCTGCAAAATGCTTCTTCTAATGTAAAATAGTGTTTCCATGCTGGAAAAAGTCTTATTTTGACGCCAGCAACATATTTGATACAAAGCTGTCATTTCAGCTCAAACGGTAAAATTTGACCGTTCCTGGCCATATGAGACTGTTTTTCACAACGTTTGCCCTGAAAGTGCCAGGTACTGCAGATGAAAGAAACACACGGGAAAACTCTGCAAAATGCTTCTTCTAATGTAAAATAGTGTTTCCATGCTGGAAACAGTCTTATTTTGACGCCAGCAACATATTTTAGACACACCGTTCATTTCAGCACTAACTGACAGAAACCTGCCGTTTCAAGCGTTACCAGCCATTCCGTGCGTTCTGGGACACAGCGTGCAAAATGCTTCTTCTAATGAAAATGCCACACAGTACAAATCACAGAAACATACTTGAAAACTCTGCAAAATGCTTGCTTCTTCTAATGCAAAAAAATAGTGTTTCCATGCTGGAAAAAGTCTTATTTTGACGCCAGCAGCACATTTGATACAAAGCTGTCATTTCAGCTCAAACGGTAAAATTTGACCGTTCCTGGCCATATGAGACTGTTTTTCACAACGTTTGCCCTGAAAGTGCCAGGTACTGCAGATGAAAGAAACACACGGGAAAACTCTGCAAAATGCTTCTTCTAATGTAAAATAGTGTTTCCATGCTGGAAACAGTCTTATTTTGACGCCAGCAACATATTTTAGACACACCGTTCATTTCAGCACTAACTGACAGAAACCTGCCGTTTCAAGCGTTACCAGCCATTCCGTGCTTCTGGGACACAGCGTGTGCCCCGAAAATGCCACACAGTACAAATCACAGAAACATACTTGAAAACTCTGCAAAATGCTTCTTCTAATGCAAAATAGTGTTTCCATGCTGGAAAAAGTCTTATTTTGACGCCAGCAGCACATTTGATACAAAGCTGTCATTTCAGCTCAAACGGTAAAATTTGACCGTTCCTGGCCATATGAGACTGTTTTTCACAACGTTTGCCCTGAAAGTGCCAGGTACTGCAGATGAAAGAAACACACGGGAAAACTCTGCAAAATGCTTCTTCTAATGTAAAATAGTGTTTCCATGCTGGAAACAGTCTTATTTTGACGCCAGCAACATATTTTAGACACACCGTTCATTTCAGCACTAACTGACAGAAACCTGCCGTTTCAAGCGTTTCCAGCCATTCCGTGCTTCTGGGACACAGCGTGTGCCCCGAAAATGCCACACAGTACAAATCACAGAAACATACTTGAAAACTCTGCAAAATGCTTCTTCTAATGTAAAATAGTGTTTCCATGCTGGAAACAGTCTTATTTTGACGCCAGCAACATATTTGATACAAAGCTGTCATTTCAGCTCAAACGGTAAAATTTGACCGTTCCTGGCCATATGAGACTGTTTTTCACAACGTTTGCCCTGAAAGTGCCAGGTACTGCAGATGAAAGAAACACACGGGAAAACTCTGCAAAATGCTTCTTCTAATGTAAAATAGTGTTTCCATGCTGGAAACAGTCTTATTTTGACGCCAGCAACATATTTTAGACACACCGTTCATTTCAGCACTAACTGACAGAAACCTGCCGTTTCAAGCGTTTCCAGCCATTCCGTGCTTCTGGGACACAGCGTGTGCCCCGAAAATGCCACACAGTACAAATCACAGAAACATACTTGAAAACTCTGCAAAATGCTTCTTCTTCTTCTAATGTAAAATAGTGTTTCCATGCTGGAAAAAGTCTTATTTTGACGCCAGCAACACATTTTGATACAAAGCTGTCATTTCAGCTCAAACGGTAAAATTTGACCGTTCCTGGCCATATGAGACTGTTTTTCACAACGTTTGCCCTGAAAGTGCCAGGTACTGCAGATGAAAGAAACACACGGAAAAACTCTGCAAAATGCTTCTTCTAATGTAAAATAGTGTTTCCATGCTGGAAACAGTCTTATTTTGACGCCAGCAACATATTTTAGACACACCGTTCATTTCAGCACTAACTGACAGAAACCTGCCGTTTCAAGCGTTACCAGCCATTCTAATGTAAAATAGTGTTTCTCTTATTTTGGACACAGCGTGTTTCAGCCCTGAAAATGCCACACATTCCGTACAAATCACAAATCAACAAACATACTTGAAAACTCTGCAAAATGCTTCTTCTAATGCAAAATAGTGTTTCCATGCTGGAAAAAGTCTTATTTTGACGCCAGCAGCACATTTGATACAAAGCTGTCATTTCAGCTCAAACGGTAAAATTTGACCGTTCCTGGCCATATGAGACTGTTTTTCACAACGTTTGCCCTGAAAGTGCCAGGTACTGCAGATGAAAGAAACACACGGGAAAACTCTGCAAAATGCTTCTTCTAATGTAAAATAGTGTTTCCATGCTGGAAACAGTCTTATTTTGACGCCAGCAACATATTTTAGACACACCGTTCATTTCAGCACTAACTGACAGAAACCTGCCGTTTCAAGCGTTTCCAGCCATTCCGTGTGCTCTGGGACACAGCGTGTGCCCCGAAAATGCCACACAGTACAAATCACAGAAACATACTTGAAAACTCTGAAAACTCTGCAAAATGCTTCTTCTAATGTAAAATAGTGTTTCCATGCTGGAAACAGTCTTATTTTGACGCCAGCAACATATTTGATACAAAGCTGTCATTTCAGCTCAAACGGTAAAATTTGACCGTTCCTGGCCATATGAGACTGTTTTTCACAACGTTTGCCTGAAAGTGCCAGGTACTGCAGATGAAAGAAACACGGAAAACTCTGCAAAATGCTTCTTCTAATGTAAAATAGTGTTTCCATGCTGGAAACAGTCTTATTTTGACGCCAGCAACATATTTTAGACACACCGTTCATTTCAGCACTAACTGACAGAAACCTGCCGTTTCAAGCGTTACCAGCCATTCCGTGCTTCTGGGACACAGCGTGTGCCCCGAAAATGCCACACAGTACAAATCACAGAAACATACTTGAAAACTCTGCAAAATGCTTCTTCTAATGCAAAATAGTGTTTCCATGCTGGAAAAAGTCTTATTTTGACGCCAGCAGCACATTTGATACAAAGCTGTCATTTCAGCTCAAACGGTAAAATTTGACCGTTCCTGGCCATATGAGACTGTTTTTCACAACGTTTGCCCTGAAAGTGCCAGGTACTGCAGATGAAAGAAACACACGGAAAACTCTGCAAAATGCTTCTTCTAATGTAAAATAGTGTTTCCATGCTGGAAACAGTCTTATTTTGACGCCAGCAACATATTTGATACAAAGCTGTCATTTCAGCTCAAACGGTAAAATTTGACCGTTCCTGGCCATATGAGACTGTTTTTTGGGACAACGTTTGCCCTGAAAGTGCCAGGTACTGCAGATGAAAGAAACACACGGGAAAACTCTGCAAAATGCTTCTTCTAATGTAAAATAGTGTTTCCATGCTGGAAACAGTCTTATTTTGACGCCAGCAACATATTTTAGACACACCGTTCATTTCAGCACTAACTGACAGAAACCTGCCGTTTCAAGCGTTACCAGCCATTCCGTGCTTCTGGGACACAGCGTGTGCCCCGAAAATGCCACACACACACAGCAAATCACAGAAACATACTTGAAAACTCTGCAAAATGCTTCTTCTAATGCAAAATAGTGTTTCCATGCTGGAAAAAAAAGTTATTTTGACGCCAGCAGCACATTTGATACAAAGCTGTCATTTCAGCTCAAACGGTAAAATTTGACCGTTCCTGGCCATATGAGACTGTTTTTCACAACGTTTGCCCTGAAAGTGCCAGGTACTGCAGATGAAAGAAACACACGGAAAAACTCTGCAAAATGCTTCTTCTAATGTAAAATAGTGTTTCCATGCTGGAAACAGTCTTATTTTGACGCCAGCAACATATTTTAGACACACCGTTCATTTCAGCACTAACTGACAGAAACCTGCCGTTTCAAGCGTTTCCAGCCATTCCGTGCTTCTGGGACACAGCGTGTGCCCCGAAAATGCCACACAGTACAAATCACAGAAACATACTTGAAAACTCTGCAAAATGCTTCTTCTAATAATGCAAAATAGTGTTTCCATGCTGGAAAAAGTCTTATTTTGACGCCAGCAACATATTTGATACAAAGCTGTCATTTCAGCTCAAACGGTAAAATTTGACCGTTCCTGGCCATATGAGACTGTTTTTTCACAACGTTTGCCCTGAAAGTGCCAGGTACTGCAGATGAAAGAAAAATCACACAGCGTGCCCCCAGGAAAATCTCTGCAAAAAAATGCTTCTTCTAATGTAAAATAGTGTTTCCATGCTGGAAACAGTCTTATTTTGACGCCAGCAACATATTTGATACAAAGCTGTCATTTCAGCTCAAACGGTAAAATTTGACCGTTCCTGGCCATATGAGACTGTTTTTCACAACGTTTGCTCTGAAAGTGCCAGGTACTGCAGATGAAAGAAACACACGGGAAAACTCTGCAAAATGCTTCTTCTAATGTAAAATAGTGTTTCCATGCTGGAAACAGTCTTATTTTGACGCCAGCAACATATTTTAGACACACCGTTCATTTCAGCACTAACTGACAGAAACCTGCCGTTTCAAGCGTTACCAGCCATTCCGTGCTTCTGGGACACAGCGTGTGCCCCGAAAATGCCACACAGTACAAATCACAGAAACATACTTGAAAACTCTGCAAAATGCTTCTTCTAATGCAAAATAGTGTTTCCATGCTGGAAAAAGTCTTATTTTGACGCCAGCAGCACATTTGATACAAAGCTGTCATTTCAGCTCAAACGGTAAAATTTGACCGTTCCTGGCCATATGAGACTGTTTTTCACAACGTTTGCCCTGAAAGTGCCAGGTACTGCAGATGAAAGAAACACACGGGAAAACTCTGCAAAATGCTTCTTCTAATGTAAAATAGTGTTTCCATGCTGGAAACAGTCTTATTTTGACGCCAGCAACATATTTTAGATATTTCAGCAAACTGTCATTTCAGCTCAAACGGTAAAATTCACAGACCGTTCCTGGCCATATGAGACTGTTTTTTTTGACACAACGTTTTGCTCTGAAAGTGCCAGGTACTGCAGATGAAAAAGTGCCAGGTACTGCAGATGAAAGAAAACTCACGGGAAAACTCTGCAAAATGCTTCTTCTAATGTAAAATAGTGTTTCCATGCTGGAAACAGTCTTATTTTGACGCCAGCAACATATTTTAGACACACCGTTCATTTCAGCACTAACTGACAGAAACCTGCCGTTTCAAGCGTTACCAGCCATTCCGTGCTTCTGGGACACAGCGTGTGCCCCGAAAATGCCACACAGTACAAATCACAGAAACATACTTGAAAACTCTGCAAAATGCTTCTTCTAATGCAAAATAGTGTTTCCATGCTGGAAAAAGTCTTATTTTGACGCCAGCAGCACATTTGATACAAAGCTGTCATTTCAGCTCAAACGGTAAAATTTGACCGTTCCTGGCCATATGAGACTGTTTTTCACAACGTTTGCCCTGAAAGTGCCAGGTACTGCAGATGAAAGAAACACACGGGAAAACTCTGCAAAATGCTTCTTCTAATGTAAAATAGTGTTTCCATGCTGGAAACAGTCTTATTTTGACGCCAGCAACATATTTTAGACACACCGTTCATTTCAGCACTAACTGACAGAAACCTGCCGTTTCAAGCGTTTCCAGCCATTCCGTGCTTCTGGGACACAGCGTGTGCCCCGAAAATGCCACACAGTACAAATCACAGAAACATACTTGAAAACTCTGCAAAATGCTTCTTCTAATGTAAAATAGTGTTTCCATGCTGGAAACAGTCTTATTTTGACGCCAGCAACATATTTGATACAAAGCTGTCATTTCAGCTCAAACGGTAAAATTTGACCGTTCCTGGCCATATGAGACTGTTTTTCACAACGTTTGCCCTGAAAGTGCCAGGTACTGCAGATGAAAGAAACACACGGCAAAAACTCTGCAAAATGCTTCTTCTAATGTAAAATAGTGTTTCCATGCTGGAAACAGTCTTATTTTGACGCCAGCAACATATTTGATACAAAGCTGTCATTTCAGCTCAAACGGTAAAATTTGACCGTTCCTGGCCATATGAGATATGAGACTGTTTTTCACAACGTTTGCTCTGAAAGTGCCAGGTACTGCAGATGAAAGAAAGAAAACACACACGAAAACTCTGCAAAATGCTTCTTCTAATGTAAAATAGTGTTTCCATGCTGGAAACAGTCTTATTTTGACGCCAGCAACATATTTTAGACACACCGTTCATTTCAGCACTAACTGACAGAAACCTGCCGTTTCAAAGCGTTACCAGCCATTCCGTGCTTCTGGGACACAGCGTGTGCCCCGAAAATGCCACACAGTACAAATCACAGAAACATACTTGAAAACTCTGCAAAATGCTTCTTCTAATGCAAAATAGTGTTTCCATGCTGGAAAAAGTCTTATTTTGACGCCAGCAGCACATTTGATACAAAGCTGTCATTTCAGCTCAAACGGTAAAATTTGACCGTTCCTGGCCATATGAGACTGTTTTTCACAACGTTTGCCCTGAAAGTGCCAGGTACTGCAGATGAAAGAAACACACGGAAAAACTCTGCAAAATGCTTCTTCTAATGTAAAATAGTGTTTCCATGCTGGAAACAGTCTTATTTTGACGCCAGCAACATATTTTAGACACACCGTTCATTTCAGCACTAACTGACAGAAACCTGCCGTTTCAAGCGTTTCCAGCCATTCCGTGCTTCTGGGACACAGCGTGTGCCCTGAAAATGCCACACAGTACAAATCACAGAAACATACTTGAAAACTCTGCAAAATGCTTCTTCTAATGTAAAATAGTGTTTCCATGCTGGAAACAGTCTTATTTTGACGCCAGCAACATATTTGATACAAAGCTGTCATTTCAGCTCAAACGGTAAAATTTGACCGTTCCTGGCCATATGAGACTGTTTTTCACAACGTTTGCTCTGAAAGTGCCAGGTACTGCAGATGAAAGAAACACACGGGAAAACTCTGCAAAATGCTTCTTCTAATGTAAAATAGTGTTTCCATGCTGGAAACAGTCTTATTTTGACGCCAGCAACATATTTTAGACACACCGTTCATTTCAGCACTAACTGACAGAAACCTGCCGTTTCAAGCGTTACCAGCCATTCCGTGCTTCTGGGACACAGCGTGTGCCCCGAAAATGCCACACAGTACAAATCACAGAAACATACTTGAAAACTCTGCAAAATGCTTCTTCTAATGCAAAATAGTGTTTCCATGCTGGAAAAAGTCTTATTTTGACGCCAGCAGCACATTTGATACAAAGCTGTCATTTCAGCTCAAACGGTAAAATTTGACCGTTCCTGGCCATATGAGACTGTTTTTCACAACGTTTGCCCTGAAAGTGCCAGGTACTGCAGATGAAAGAAACACACGGGAAAACTCTGCAAAATGCTTCTTCTAATGTAAAATAGTGTTTCCATGCTGGAAACAGTCTTATTTTGACGCCAGCAACATATTTGATACAAAGCTGTCATTTCAGCTCAAACGGTAAAATTTGACCGTTCCTGGCCATATGAGACTGTTTTTTCACAACGTTTGCTCTGAAAGTGCCAGGTACTGCAGATGAAAGAAACACACGGGAAAACTCTGCAAAATGCTTCTTCTAATGTAAAATAGTGTTTCCATGCTGGAAACAGTCTTATTTTGACGCCAGCAACATATTTTAGACACACCGTTCATTTCAGCACTAACTGACAGAAACCTGCCGTTTCAAGCGTTACCAGCCATTCCGTGCTTCTGGGACACAGCGTGTGCCCCGAAAATGCCACACAGTACAAATCACAGAAACATACTTGAAAACTCTGCAAAATGCTTCTTCTAATGCAAAATAGTGTTTCCATGCTGGAAAAGTCTTATTTTGACGCCAGCAGCACATTTGATACAAAGCTGTCATTTCAGCTCAAACGGTAAAATTTGACCGTTCCTGGCCATATGAGACTGTTTTTCACAACGTTTGCCCTGAAAGTGCCAGGTACTGCAGATGAAAAAGAAACACACGGGAAAACTCTGCAAAATGCTTCTTCTAATGTAAAATAGTGTTTCCATGCTGGAAACAGTCTTATTTTGACGCCAGCAACATATTTTAGACACACCGTTCATTTCAGCACTAACTGACAGAAACCTGCCGTTTCAAGCGTTTCCAGCCATTCCGTGCTTCTGGGACACAGCGTGTGCCCCGAAAATGCCACACAGTACAAATCACAGAAACATACTTGAAAACTCTGCAAAATGCTTCTTCTAATGTAAAATAGTGTTTCCATGCTGGAAACAGTCTTATTTTGACGCCAGCAACATATTTGATACAAAGCTGTCATTTCAGCTCAAACGGTAAAATTTGACCGTTCCTGGCCATATGAGACTGTTTTTCACAACGTTTGCCCTGAAAGTGCCAGGTACTGCAGATGAAAGAAACACACGGAAAACTCTGCAAAATGCTTCTTCTAATGTAAAATAGTGTTTCCATGCTGGAAACAGTCTTATTTTGACGCCAGCAACATATTTTAGACACACCGTTCATTTCAGCACTAACTGACAAACCTGCCGTTTCAGCGTTACCAGCCATTCCGTGCTTTGGGACACAGCGTGTGCCCCCAGAAAATGCCACACAGTACAAATCACAGAAACATACTTGAAAACTCTGCAAAATGCTTCTTCTAATGTAAAATAGTGTTTCCATGCTGGAAACAGTCTTATTTTGACGCCAGCAGCACATTTGATACAAAGCTGTCATTTCAGCTCAAACGGTAAAATTTGACCGTTCCTGGCCATATGAGACTGTTTTTCACAACGTTTGCTCTGAAAGTGCCAGGTACTGCAGATGAAAGAAACACACGGGAAAACTCTGCAAAATGCTTCTTCTAATGTAAAATAGTGTTTCCATGCTGGAAACAGTCTTATTTTGACGCCAGCAACATATTTTAGACACACCGTTCATTTCAGCACTAACTGACAGAAACCTGCCGTTTCAAGCGTTACCAGCCATTCCGTGCTTCTGGGACACAGCGTGTGCCCCGAAAATGCCACACAGTACAAATCACAGAAACATACTTGAAAACTCTGCAAAATGCTTCTTCTAATGCAAAATAGTGTTTCCATGCTGGAAAAGTCTTATTTTGACGCCAGCAGCATATTTGATACAAAGCTGTCATTTCAGCTCAAACGGTAAAATTTGACCGTTCCTGGCCATATGAGACTGTTTTTCACAACGTTTGCCCTGAAAGTGCCAGGTACTGCAGATGAAAGAAACACACGGGAAAACTCTGCAAAATGCTTCTTCTAATGTAAAATAGTGTTTCCATGCTGGAAACAGTCTTATTTTGACGCCAGCAACATATTTGATATTTCAGCACTAACTGACAGAAACCTGCCGTTTCAAGCGTTTCCAGCCATCCCGTGCTTCAAAAAATGCCACACAGTACAAATCACAGCTGTCATTTCAGCTCAAACGGTAAAATTTGACCGTTCCTGGCCATATGAGACTGTTTTTCACAACGTTTGCCCTGAAAGTGCCAGGTACTGCAGATGAAAGAAACACACGGAAAAACTCTGCAAAATGCTTCTTCTAATGTAAAATAGTGTTTCCATGCTGGAAACAGTCTTATTTTGACGCCAGCAACATATTTTAGACACACCGTTCATTTCAGCACTAACTGACAGAAACCTGCCGTTTCAAGCGTTTCCAGCCATTCCGTGCTTCTGGGACACAGCGTGTGCCCCGAAAATGCCACACAGTACAAATCACAGAAACATACTTGAAAACTCTGCAAAATGCTTCTTCTAATGCAAAATAGTGTTTCCATGCTGGAAAAAGTCTTATTTTGACGCCAGCAGCACATTTGATACAAAGCTGTCATTTCAGCTCAAACGGTAAAATTTGACCGTTCCTGGCCATATGAGACTGTTTTTCACAACGTTTGCCCTGAAAGTGCCAGGTACTGCAGATGAAAGAAACACACGGAAAACTCTGCAAAATGCTTCTTCTAATGTAAAATAGTGTTTCCATGCTGGAAACAGTCTTATTTTGACGCCAGCAACATATTTGATACAAAGCTGTCATTTCAGCTCAAACGGTAAAATTTGACCGTTCCTGGCCATATGAGACTGTTTTTCACAACGTTTGCTCTGAAAGTGCCAGGTACTGCAGATGAAAGAAACACACGGGAAAACTCTGCAAAATGCTTCTTCTAATGTAAAATAGTGTTTCCATGCTGGAAACAGTCTTATTTTGACGCCAGCAACATATTTTAGACACACCGTTCATTTCAGCACTAACTGACAGAAACCTGCCGTTTCAAGCGTTACCAGCCATTCCGTGCTTCTGGGACACAGCGTGTGCCCCGAAAATGCCACACAGTACAAATCACAGAAACATACTTGAAAACTCTGCAAAATGCTTCTTCTAATGCAAAATAGTGTTTCCATGCTGGAAAAAGTCTTATTTTGACGCCAGCAGCACATTTGATACAAAGCTGTCATTTCAGCTCAAACGGTAAAATTTGACCGTTCCTGGCCATATGAGACTGTTTTTCACAACGTTTGCCCTGAAAGTGCCAGGTACTGCAGATGAAAGAAACACACGGGAAAACTCTGCAAAATGCTTCTTCTAATGTAAAATAGTGTTTCCATGCTGGAAACAGTCTTATTTTGACGCCAGCAACATATTTTAGACACACCGTTCATTTCAGCACTAACTGACAGAAACCTGCCGTTTCAAGCGTTTCCAGCCATTCCGTGCTTCTGGGACACAGCGTGTGCCCCGAAAATGCCACACAGTACAAATCACAGAAACATACTTGAAAACTCTGCAAAATGCTTCTTCTAATGTAAAATAGTGTTTCCATGCTGGAAACAGTCTTATTTTGACGCCAGCAACATATTTGATACAAAGCTGTCATTTCAGCTCAAACGGTAAAATTTGACCGTTCCTGGCCATATGAGACTGTTTTTCACAACGTTTGCTCTGAAAGTGCCAGGTACTGCAGATGAAAGAAACACACGGGAAAACTCTGCAAAATGCTTCTTCTAATGTAAAATAGTGTTTCCATGCTGGAAACAGTCTTATTTTGACGCCAGCAACATATTTTAGACACACCGTTCATTTCAGCACTAACTGACAGAAACCTGCCGTTTCAAGCGTTACCAGCCATTCCGTGCTTCTGGGACACAGCGTGTGCCCCGAAAATGCCACACAGTACAAATCACAGAAACATACTTGAAAACTCTGCAAAATGCTTCTTCTAATGCAAAATAGTGTTTCCATGCTGGAAAAAGTCTTATTTTGACGCCAGCAGCACATTTGATACAAAGCTGTCATTTCAGCTCAAACGGTAAAATTTGACCGTTCCTGGCCATATGAGACTGTTTTTCACAACGTTTGCCCTGAAAGTGCCAGGTACTGCAGATGAAAGAAACACACGGAAAACTCTGCAAAATGCTTCTTCTAATGTAAAATAGTGTTTCCATGCTGGAAACAGTCTTATTTTGACGCCAGCAACATATTTTAGACACACCGTTCATTTCAGCACTAACTGACAGAAACCTGCCGTTTCAAGCGTTTCCAGCCATTCCGTGCTTCTGGGACACAGCGTGTGCCCCGAAAATGCCACACAGTACAAATCACAGATCAACATACTTGAAAACTCTGCAAAATGCTTCTTCTAATGTAAAATAGTGTTTCCATGCTGGAAACAGTCTTATTTTGACGCCAGCAACATATTTGATACAAAGCTGTCATTTCAGCTCAAACGGTAAAATTTGACCGTTCCTGGCCATATGAGACTGTTTTTCACAACGTTTGCCCTGAAAGTGCCAGGTACTGCAGATGAAAGAAACACACGGGAAAACTCTGCAAAATGCTTCTTCTAATGTAAAATAGTGTTTCCATGCTGGAAACAGTCTTATTTTGACGCCAGCAACATATTTGATACAAAGCTGTCATTTCAGCTCAAACGGTAAAATTTGACCGTTCCTGGCCATATGAGACTGTTTTTCACAACGTTTGCTCTGAAAGTGCCAGGTACTGCAGATGAAAGAAACACACGGGAAAACTCTGCAAAATGCTTCTTCTAATGTAAAATAGTGTTTCCATGCTGGAAACAGTCTTATTTTGACGCCAGCAACATATTTTAGACACACCGTTCATTTCAGCACTAACTGACAGAAACCTGCCGTTTCAAGCGTTACCAGCCATTCCGTGCTTCTGGGACACAGCGTGTGCCCCGAAAATGCCACACAGTACAAATCACAGAAACATACTTGAAAACTCTGCAAAATGCTTCTTCTAATGCAAAATAGTGTTTCCATGCTGGAAAAAGTCTTATTTTGACGCCAGCAGCACATTTGATACAAAGCTGCTGTCATTTCAGCTCAAACGGTAAAATTTGACCGTTCCTGGCCATATGAGACTGTTTTTTTCACAACGTTTGCCCTGAAAGTGCCAGGTACTGCAGATGAAAGAAACACACGGAAAACTCTGCAAAATGCTTCTTCTAATGTAAAATAGTGTTTCCATGCTGGAAACAGTCTTATTTTGACGCCAGCAACATATTTTAGACACACCGTTCATTTCAGCACTAACTGACAGAAACCTGCCGTTTCAAGCGTTTCCAGCCATTCCGTGCTTCTGGGACACAGCGTGTGCCCCGAAAATGCCACACAGTACAAATCACAGAAACATACTTGAAAACTCTGCAAAATGCTTCTTCTAATGTAAAATAGTGTTTCCATGCTGGAAAAAGTCTTATTTTGACGCCAGCAGCATATTTGATACAAAGCTGTCATTTCAGCTCAAACGGTAAAATTTGACCGTTCCTGGCCATATGAGACTGTTTTTCACAACGTTTGCTCTGAAAGTGCCAGGTACTGCAGATGAAAGAAACACACGGGAAAACTCTGCAAAATGCTTCTTCTAATGTAAAATAGTGTTTCCATGCTGGAAACAGTCTTATTTTGACGCCAGCAACATATTTTAGACACACCGTTCATTTCAGCACTAACTGACAGAAACCTGCCGTTTCAAGCGTTACCAGCCATTCCGTGCTTCTGGGACACAGCGTGTGCCCCGAAAATGCCACACAGTACAAATCACAGAAACATACTTGAAAACTCTGCAAAAAAACTGCTTGCTTCTTCTAATGTAAAATAGTGTTTCCATGCTGGAAACAGTCTTATTTTGACGCCAGCAGCATATTTGATACAAAGCTGTCATTTCAGCTCAAACGGTAAAATTTGACCGTTCCTGGCCATATGAGACTGTTTTTCACAACGTTTGCCCTGAAAGTGCCAGGTACTGCAGATGAAAGAAACACACGGGAAAACTCTGCAAAATGCTTCTTCTAATGTAAAATAGTGTTTCCATGCTGGAAACAGTCTTATTTTGACGCCAGCAACATATTTTAGACACACCGTTCATTTCAGCACTAACTGACAGAAACCTGCCGTTTCAAGCGTTACCAGCCATTCCGTGCTTCTGGGACACAGCGTGTGCCCCGAAAATGCCACACAGTACAAATCACAGAAACATACTTGAAAACTCTGCAAAATGCTTCTTCTAATGCAAAATAGTGTTTCCATGCTGGAAAAAGTCTTATTTTGACGCCAGCAGCACATTTGATACAAAGCTGTCATTTCAGCTCAAACGGTAAAATTTGACCGTTCCTGGCCATATGAGACTGTTTTTCACAACGTTTGCCCTGAAAGTGCCAGGTACTGCAGATGAAAGAAACACACGGGAAAACTCTGCAAAATGCTTCTTCTAATGTAAAATAGTGTTTCCATGCTGGAAACAGTCTTATTTTGACGCCAGCAACATATTTTAGACACACCGTTCATTTCAGCACTAACTGACAGAAACCTGCCGTTTCAAGCGTTACCAGCCATTCCGTGCTTCTGGGACACAGCGTGTGCCCCGAAAATGCCACACAGTACAAATCACAGAAACATACTTGAAAACTCTGCAAAATGCTTCTTCTAATGTAAAATAGTGTTTCCATGCTGGAAACAGTCTTATTTTGACGCCAGCAACATATTTGATACAAAGCTGTCATTTCAGCTCAAACGGTAAAATTTGACCGTTCCTGGCCATATGAGACTGTTTTTCACAACGTTTGCCTGAAAAGTGCCAGGTACTGCAGATGAAAGAAACACACGGGAAAACTCTGCAAAATGCTTCTTCTAATGTAAAATAGTGTTTCCATGCTGGAAACAGTCTTATTTTGACGCCAGCAACATATTTGATACAAAGCTGTCATTTCAGCTCAAACGGTAAAATTTGACCGTTCCTGGCCATATGAGACTGTTTTTGTTTTTCACAACGTTTGCTCTGAAAGTGCCAGGTACTGCAGATGAAAGAAACACACACGGGAAAACTCTGCAAAATGCTTCTTCTAATGTAAAATAGTGTTTCCATGCTGGAAACAGTCTTATTTTGACGCCAGCAACATATTTTAGACACACCGTTCATTTCAGCACTAACTGACAGAAACCTGCCGTTTCAAGCGTTACCAGCCATTCCGTGCTTCTGGGACACAGCGTGTGCCCCGAAAATGCCACACAGTACAAATCACAGAAACATACTTGAAAACTCTGCAAAATGCTTCTTCTAATGCAAAATAGTGTTTCCATGCTGGAAAAAGTCTTATTTTGACGCCAGCAGCACATTTGATACAAAGCTGTCATTTCAGCTCAAACGGTAAAATTTGACCGTTCCTGGCCATATGAGACTGTTTTTTTTCACAACGTTTGCCCTGAAAGTGCCAGGTACTGCAGATGAAAGAAACACACGGAAAACTCTGCAAAATGCTTCTTCTAATGTAAAATAGTGTTTCCATGCTGGAAACAGTCTTATTTTGACGCCAGCAACATATTTTAGACACACCGTTCATTTCAGCACTAACTGACAGAAACCTGCCGTTTCAAGCGTTACCAGCCATTCCGTGCTTCTGGGACACAGCGTGTGCCCCGAAAATGCCACACAGTACAAATCACAGAAACATACTTGAAAACTCTGCAAAATGCTTCTTCTAATGCAAAATAGTGTTTCCATGCTGGAAAAAGTCTTATTTTGACGCCAGCAGCACATTTGATACAAAGCTGTCATTTCAGCTCAAACGGTAAAATTTGACCGTTCCTGGCCATATGAGACTGTTTTTCACAACGTTTGCCCTGAAAGTGCCAGGTACTGCAGATGAAAGAAACACACGGGAAAACTCTGCAAAATGCTTCTTCTAATGTAAAATAGTGTTTCCATGCTGGAAACAGTCTTATTTTGACGCCAGCAACATATTTTAGACACACCGTTCATTTCAGCACTAACTGACAGAAACCTGCCGTTTCAAGCGTTACCAGCCATTCCGTGCTTCTGGGACACAGCGTGTGCCCCGAAAATGCCACACAGTACAAATCACAGAAACATACTTGAAAACTCTGCAAAATGCTTCTTCTAATGTAAAATAGTGTTTCCATGCTGGAAAAAGTCTTATTTTGACGCCAGCAACATATTTGATACAAAGCTGTCATTTCAGCTCAAACGGTAAAATTTGACCGTTCCTGGCCATATGAGACTGTTTTTCACAACGTTTGCCCTGAAAGTGCCAGGTACTGCAGATGAAAGAAACACACGGGAAAACTCTGCAAAATGCTTCTTCTAATGTAAAATAGTGTTTCCATGCTGGAAACAGTCTTATTTTGACGCCAGCAACATATTTTAGACACACCGTTCATTTCAGCACTAACTGACAGAAACCTGCCGTTTCAAGCGTTACCAGCCATTCCGTGCTTCTGGGACACAGCGTGTGCCCCTGAAAATGCCACACAGTACAAATCACAGAAACATACTTGAAAACTCTGCAAAATGCTTCTTCTAATGCAAAATAGTGTTTCCATGCTGGAAAAAGTCTTATTTTGACGCCAGCAGCACATTTGATACAAAGCTGTCATTTCAGCTCAAACGGTAAAATTTGACCGTTCCTGGCCATATGAGACTGTTTTTCACAACGTTTGCCCTGAAAGTGCCAGGTACTGCAGATGAAAGAAACACACGGGAAAACTCTGCAAAATGCTTCTTCTAATGTAAAATAGTGTTTCCATGCTGGAAACAGTCTTATTTTGACGCCAGCAACATATTTTAGACACACCGTTCATTTCAGCACTAACTGACAGAAACCTGCCGTTTCAAGCGTTACCAGCCATTCCGTGCTTCTGGGACACAGCGTGTGCCCTGAAAATGCCACACAGTACAAATCACAGAAACATACTTGAAAACTCTGCAAAATGCTTCTTCTAATGTAAAATAGTGTTTCCATGCTGGAAACAGTCTTATTTTGACGCCAGCAGCATATTTGATACAAAGCTGTCATTTCAGCTCAGCTCAAACGGTAAAATTTGACCGTTCCTGGCCATATGAGACTGTTTTTCACAACGTTTGCCCTGAAAGTGCCAGGTACTGCAGATGAAAGAAACACACGGGAAAACTCTGCAAAATGCTTCTTCTAATGTAAAATAGTGTTTCCATGCTGGAAACAGTCTTATTTTGACGCCAGCAACATATTTGATACAAAGCTGTCATTTCAGCTCAAACGGTAAAATTTGACCGTTCCTGGCCATATGAGACTGTTTTTTCACAACGTTTGCTCTGAAAGTGCCAGGTACTGCAGATGAAAGAAACACACGGAAAAACTCTGCAAAATGCTTCTTCTAATGTAAAATAGTGTTTCCATGCTGGAAACAGTCTTATTTTGACGCCAGCAACATATTTTAGACACACCGTTCATTTCAGCACTAACTGACAGAAACCTGCCGTTTCAAGCGTTACCAGCCATTCCGTGCTTCTGGGACACAGCGTGTGCCCCCGAAAATGCCACACAGTACAAATCACAGAAACATACTTGAAAACTCTGCAAAATGCTTCTTCTAATGTAAAATAGTGTTTCCATGCTGGAAAAAGTCTTATTTTGACGCCAGCAGCACATTTGATACAAAGCTGTCATTTCAGCTCAAACGGTAAAATTTGACCGTTCCTGGCCATATGAGACTGTTTTTCACAACGTTTGCCCTGAAAGTGCCAGGTACTGCAGATGAAAGAAACACACGGGAAAACTCTGCAAAATGCTTCTTCTAATGTAAAATAGTGTTTCCATGCTGGAAACAGTCTTATTTTGACGCCAGCAACATATTTTAGACACACCGTTCATTTCAGCACTAACTGACAGAAACCTGCCGTTTCAAGCGTTACCAGCCATTCCGTGCTTCTGGGACACAGCGTGTGCCCCGAAAATGCCACACAGTACAAATCACAGAAACATACTTGAAAACTCTGCAAAATGCTTCTTCTAATGCAAAATAGTGTTTCCATGCTGGAAAAAGTCTTATTTTGACGCCAGCAGCATATTTGATACAAAGCTGTCATTTCAGCTCAAACGGTAAAATTTGACCGTTCCTGGCCATATGAGACTGTTTTTCACAACGTTTGCTCTGAAAGTGCCAGGTACTGCAGATGAAAGAAACACACGGAAAAACTCTGCAAAATGCTTCTTCTAATGTAAAATAGTGTTTCCATGCTGGAAACAGTCTTATTTTGACGCCAGCAACATATTTTAGACACACCGTTCATTTCAGCACTAACTGACAGAAACCTGCCGTTTCAAGCGTTACCAGCCATTCCGTGCTTCTGGGACACAGCGTGTGCCCCGAAAATGCCACACAGTACAAATCACAGAAACATACTTGAAAACTCTGCAAAATGCTTCTTCTAATGCAAAATAGTGTTTCCATGCTGGAAAAAGTCTTATTTTGACGCCAGCAGCACATTTGATACAAAGCTGTCATTTCAGCTCAAACGGTAAAATTTGACCGTTCCTGGCCATATGAGACTGTTTTTCACAACGTTTGCCCTGAAAGTGCCAGGTACTGCAGATGAAAGAAACACACGGAAAACTCTGCAAAATGCTTCTTCTAATGTAAAATAGTGTTTCCATGCTGGAAACAGTCTTATTTTGACGCCAGCAACATATTTTAGACACACCGTTCATTTCAGCACTAACTGACAGAAACCTGCCGTTTCAAGCGTTACCAGCCATTCCGTGCTTCTGGGACACAGCGTGTGCCCCGAAAATGCCACACAGTACAAATCACAGAAACATACTTGAAAACTCTGCAAAATGCTTCTTCTAATGCAAAATAGTGTTTCCATGCTGGAAAAAGTCTTATTTTGACGCCAGCAGCACATTTGATACAAAGCTGTCATTTCAGCTCAAACGGTAAAATTTGACCGTTCCTGGCCATATGAGACTGTTTTTCACAACGTTTGCCCTGAAAGTGCCAGGTACTGCAGATGAAAGAAACACACGGGAAAACTCTGCAAAATGCTTCTTCTAATGTAAAATAGTGTTTCCATGCTGGAAACAGTCTTATTTTGACGCCAGCAACATATTTTAGACACATCATTTCAGCATAACTGACAAAACCTGTCATTTCAGCTCAACAGCGTGCGGTAAAATTTGACCGTTCCTGGCCATATGAGACTGTTTTTCACAACGTTTGCCCTGAAAGTGCCAGGTACTGCAGATGAAAGAAACACACTTTGAAAAACTCTGCAAAATGCTTCTTCTAATGTAAAATAGTGTTTCCATGCTGGAAAAGTCTTATTTTGACGCCAGCAACATTTTGATACAAAGCTGTCATTTCAGCTCAAACGGTAAAATTTGACCGTTCCTGGCCATATGAGACTGTTTTTCACAACGTTTGCCCTGAAAGTGCCAGGTACTGCAGATGAAAGAAACACACGGGAAAACTCTGCAAAATGCTTCTTCTAATGTAAAATAGTGTTTCCATGCTGGAAACAGTCTTATTTTGACGCCAGCAACATATTTTAGACACACACCGTTCATTTCAGCACTAACTGACAGAAACCTGCCGTTTCAAGCGTTACCAGCCATTCCGTGCTTCTGGGACACAGCGTGTGCCCCCCGAAAATGCCACACAGTACAAATCACAGAAACATACTTGAAAACTCTGCAAAATGCTTCTTCTAATGCAAAATAGTGTTTCCATGCTGGAAAAAGTCTTATTTTGACGCCAGCAGCACATTTGATACAAAGCTGTCATTTCAGCTCAAACGGTAAAATTTGACCGTTCCTGGCCATATGAGACTGTTTTTCACAACGTTTGCTCTGAAAGTGCCAGGTACTGCAGATGAAAGAAACACACGGGAAAACTCTGCAAAATGCTTCTTCTAATGTAAAATAGTGTTTCCATGCTGGAAACAGTCTTATTTTGACGCCAGCAACATATTTTAGACACACCGTTCATTTCAGCACTAACTGACAGAAACCTGCCGTTTCAAGCGTTACCAGCCATTCCGTGCTTCTGGGACACAGCGTGTGCCCCGAAAATGCCACACAGTACAAATCACAGAAACATACTTGAAAACTCTGCAAAATGCTTCTTCTAATGCAAAATAGTGTTTCCATGCTGGAAAAAGTCTTATTTTGACGCCAGCAGCACATTTGATACAAAGCTGTCATTTCAGCTCAAACGGTAAAATTTGACCGTTCCTGGCCATATGAGACTGTTTTTCACAACGTTTGCCCTGAAAGTGCCAGGTACTGCAGATGAAAGAAACACACGGGAAAACTCTGCAAAATGCTTCTTCTAATGTAAAATAGTGTTTCCATGCTGGAAACAGTCTTATTTTGACGCCAGCAACATATTTTAGACACACCGTTCATTTCAGCACTAACTGACAGAAACCTGCCGTTTCAAGCGTTACCAGCCATTCCGTGCTTTCTGGGACACAGCGTGTGCCCCGAAAATGCCACACAGTACACATCAGTACAAATCACAGAAACATACTTGAAAACTCTGCAAAATGCTTCTTCTAATGCAAAATAGTGTTTCCATGCTGGAAAAAGTCTTATTTTGACGCCAGCAGCACATTTGATACAAAGCTGTCATTTCAGCTCAAACGGTAAAATTTGACCGTTCCTGGCCATATGAGACTGTTTTTCACAACGTTTGCCCTGAAAGTGCCAGGTACTGCAGATGAAAGAAACACACGGGAAAACTCTGCAAAATGCTTCTTCTAATGTAAAATAGTGTTTCCATGCTGGAAACAGTCTTATTTTGACGCCAGCAACATATTTTAGACACACCGTTCATTTCAGCACTAACTGACAGAAACCTGCCGTTTCAAGCGTTACCAGCCATTCCGTGCTTCTGGGACACAGCGTGTGCCCCGAAAATGCCACACAGTACAAATCACAGAAACATACTTGAAAACTCTGCAAAATGCTTCTTCTAATGCAAAATAGTGTTTCCATGCTGGAAAAAGTCTTATTTTGACGCCAGCAGCACATTTGATACAAAGCTGTCATTTCAGCTCAAACGGTAAAATTTGACCGTTCCTGGCCATATGAGACTGTTTTTTCACAACGTTTGCCCTGAAAGTGCCAGGTACTGCAGATGAAAGAAACACACGGGAAAACTCTGCAAAATGCTTCTTCTAATGTAAAATAGTGTTTCCATGCTGGAAACAGTCTTATTTTGACGCCAGCAACATATTTGATACAAAGCTGTCATTTCAGCTCAAACGGTAAAATTTGACCGTTCCTGGCCATATGAGACTGTTTTTCACAACGTTTGCTCTGAAAGTGCCAGGTACTGCAGATGAAAGAAACACACGGGAAAACTCTGCAAAATGCTTCTTCTAATGTAAAATAGTGTTTCCATGCTGGAAACAGTCTTATTTTGACGCCAGCAACATATTTTAGACACACCGTTCATTTCAGCACTAACTGACAGAAACCTGCCGTTTCAAGCGTTACCAGCCATTCCGTGCTTCTGGGACACAGCGTGTGCCCCGAAAATGCCACACAGTACAAATCACAGAAACATACTTGAAAACTCTGCAAAATGCTTCTTCTAATGTAAAATAGTGTTTCCATGCTGGAAAAAGTCTTATTTTGACGCCAGCAGCACATTTGATACAAAGCTGTCATTTCAGCTCAAACGGTAAAATTTGACCGTTCCTGGCCATATGAGACTGTTTTTCACAACGTTTGCCCTGAAAGTGCCAGGTACTGCAGATGAAAGAAACACACGGGAAAACTCTGCAAAATGCTTCTTCTAATGTAAAATAGTGTTTCCATGCTGGAAACAGTCTTATTTTGACGCCAGCAACATATTTTAGACACACCGTTCATTTCAGCACTAACTGACAGAAACCTGCCGTTTCAAGCGTTACCAGCCATTCCGTGCTTCTGGGACACAGCGTGTGCCCCGAAAATGCCACACAGTACAAATCACAGAAACATACTTGAAAACTCTGCAAAATGCTTCTTCTAATGCAAAATAGTGTTTCCATGCTGGAAAAAGTCTTATTTTGACGCCAGCAGCACATTTGATACAAAGCTGTCATTTCAGCTCAAACGGTAAAATTTGACCGTTCCTGGCCATATGAGACTGTTTTTCACAACGTTTGCCCTGAAAGTGCCAGGTACTGCAGATGAAAGAAACACACGGAAAACTCTGCAAAATGCTTCTTCTAATGTAAAATAGTGTTTCCATGCTGGAAACAGTCTTATTTTGACGCCAGCAACATATTTGATACAAAGCTGTCATTTCAGCTCAAACGGTAAAATTTGACCGTTCCTGGCCATATGAGACTGTTTTTCACAACGTTTGCTCTGAAAGTGCCAGGTACTGCAGATGAAAGAAACACACGGAAAACTCTGCAAAATGCTTTCTTCTAATGTAAAATAGTGTTTCCATGCTGGAAACAGTCTTATTTTGACGCCAGCAACATATTTTAGACACACCGTTCATTTCAGCACTAACTGACAGAAACCTGCCGTTTCAAGCGTTACCAGCCATTCCGTGCTTCTGGGACACAGCGTGTGCCCCGAAAATGCCACACAGTACAAATCACAGAAACATACTTGAAAACTCTGCAAAATGCTTCTTCTAATGTAAAATAGTGTTTCCATGCTGGAAAAAGTCTTATTTTGACGCCAGCAACATATTTGATACAAAGCTGTTTTTTTCATTTTGCCCAGCTCAAACGGTAAAATTTGACCGTTCCTGGCCATATGAGACTGTTTTTTAGACAACCATTCCATGCTTCTGGGAAAGCGTGCCCTGAAAATGCCAAACCAGCAGATGACAGAAACACACTTGAAAACTCTGCAAAATGCTTCTTCTAATGTAAAATAGTGTTTCCATGCTGGAAAAAGTCTTATTTTGACGCCAGCAGCATATTTGATACAAAGCTGTCATTTCAGCTCAAACGGTAAAATTTGACCGTTCCTGGCCATATGAGACTGTTTTTCACAACGTTTGCCCTGAAAGTGCCAGGTACTGCAGATGAAAGAAACACACACACGGAAAACTCTGCAAAATGCTTCTTCTAATGTAAAATAGTGTTTCCATGCTGGAAACAGTCTTATTTTGACGCCAGCAACATATTTTAGACACACCGTTCATTTCAGCACTAACTGACAGAAACCTGCCGTTTCAAGCGTTACCAGCCATTCCGTGCTTCTGGGACACAGCGTGTGCCCCGAAAATGCCACACAGTACAAATCACAGAAACATACTTGAAAACTCTGCAAAATGCTTCTTCTAATGCAAAATAGTGTTTCCATGCTGGAAAAAGTCTTATTTTGACGCCAGCAGCACATTTGATACAAAGCTGTCATTTCAGCTCAAACGGTAAAATTTGACCGTTCCTGGCCATATGAGACTGTTTTTCACAACGTTTGCCCTGAAAGTGCCAGGTACTGCAGATGAAAGAAACACACGGGAAAACTCTGCAAAATGCTTCTTCTAATGTAAAATAGTGTTTCCATGCTGGAAACAGTCTTATTTTGACGCCAGCAACATATTT
>JAFBJY010001176.1:0-37665 GCA_016801885.1 Toxotes chatareus | reverse complement strand
ATCATTTGGTGATCAAGTGTCATTTGATGAGAATGGTGATGTCTTACCAATCTATGATATCATGAACTGGCTGTGGCTCCTGATGGAACATTTAAACTTCAGAATGTGGGTGAGGTTAAGAGGACTCCTCCAAAGGTGAAGAGCTCACACTTGATGAAGACAAAATCTTCTGGAACTTTGAATCAAAAGAGGTTCGTTCTTCTTTTCAGACACCTCCCTTTTTATGTTATAATTCTTACCAATGTAAAATAACACAGAATGACAGATTTAGTTTTTCTTCCACAGCCGCCCGGTCAGTGTGCAGTGAGAGCCTCCAGGTACCCGCATGGCCAGAAAGAAGGGGGAACCTGAGTGCTGTTTTGACTGCATCCCTTGTTCTGAGGGAAAGATCAGCAATAAAACTGGTGGGTGTTCATGTTTCAGTATTCTTATTTTCCTCTAAGGATTTTATACCATATGACATGAATGTATCCCACCATATTTTTCGTCTTTTTCAGACTCTATGGAGTGCACCGTTTGTCCAGAAGATTTCTGGTCCAGTCCCCAGCGTGACCACTGTGTTCCTAAGACAACAGAGTTCCTCTCCTACCATGAGCCTCTGGGTATCTGCTTGACAGTCACCTCACTGCTGGGCACATTTATCTGTGTTGTTGTCCTGGGCATCTTCATCTATCATCGCAGCAGCACACCCATGGTGCGTGCCAACAATTCTGAACTTAGTTTCCAGTTGTTGTTGTCACTTAAACTGTGTTTCCTCTGTTCACTGCTGTTTATTGGTCGTCCCAGACAATGGACATGCCAGCTGAGACATGCAGCATTTGGGATCAGCTTTGTCCTTTGTGTCTCATGTATCCTGGTTAAAACCATGGTGGTTCTAGCTGTGTTCAAGGCCTCCAAGCCAGGAGGTGGAGCCAATCTGAAGTGGTTTGGTGCTGTGCAGCAGAGAGGGACAGTTCTGGTTCTCACTTCTGTCCAAGCAGCAATCTGCACTGCCTGGCTTGTGTCTGCTTCACCAGCACCTCATAAAAACACTGATTATCACAGTAACAAGATAGTGTATGAGTGTGTAGTTAGCTCCACAGTTGGTTTTGCAGTGTTACTGGGTTATATTGGTTTACTGGCTATTCTCAGCTTCCTGTTAGCATTTCTAGCTAGGAATCTTCCAGACAACTTCAATGAGGCCAAACTCATAACTTTCAGCATGCTGATCTTCTGTGCTGTGTGGGTGGCCTTTGTTCCTGCTTATGTCAACTCCCCAGGCAAATATGCAGATGCAGTGGAGGTATTTGCCATCCTGGCCTCCAGTTTTGGCCTCTTGGTGGCACTGTTTGGACCCAAGTGTTACATAATCCTGCTGAGACCCGAGAGGAACACAAAGAAAGCCATCATGAGTCGAGGAACACCTAAGTCATAAAAGCAGCAAATACAATAAAATGATCAACTGGTCTGAGCCAGTATGTATTTTGCATTCATTTAGCAGTGATCTGCCCTGTTTAACTTAAGAAAAATTTTACTTTCAGGAATACATTTAAATGAAACTGTAACCGAAACACGTATTGTATTACCTGATCCAACCCAATCTAATTGCATTGTATTGATGCGCCTACATGGACACAAATTTCCATGTCTTTTTTTTTTTTTTTTTTTGGAATTTCAGACAAACAGCAACGTGTCATCTGCATATCATGTGATTTTTTCTTTTTAAATATTTGATCCCAGACTGGTACACTGAATATAATTTTTGAGTTCTAGCTACAGAAAGAGTCCCTTTTCCTCAGCAAGTAACAGAAAGATAGGAAATGCTTGGCCTCTTATCTCCCCTATCTCCTGTCTTTTTAGGGAAAACTTTGGAGGGTATCCCATTTAGAGCAGCCCTCTCCTTGGTGCACAATACAGCGGTCTGAATCGCCTTATATAATCCTCTAACGTCATAAAGCACGACAGATAGTAGCACAATACTATAAAGAAATTGTCACCATTAAGAGAAATGAAATCTTTTAATTTTGGGTTAGATCAAATTAGATACACCTTTATTAGTCCCACAATGGGGAAATTGCATCCGTCACAGCAGCAATGAGAGATACAGGCACCCAGAATGTATAGAAAATCAAAATAAAGATCAAGGTTGGTGTTATGTTAATTAAGGGTCTCATAACCAGATCAACTTCAGAAAGCCTCTTTGGTCTGCCTTAAAAGTTCAGTTAAATATATTGAATATATTTTTCAAAGATTTAGGAGAAACATTTGCTCTTTGTGTAACAATTTCAATCATAGGGACAATTTGACAATCCCCTGGCTGTCAAATGTTAATAACCTTTAATTTTTGAGGAAAAAATTTTCTGTCACACCAGGCAGTTTGGACATCCTGTCCGGTGTCATGCTAATACCACATACCATGGCAACGTTGGTGAAATTGTCTTACATGTTATATCAATAAATTTGTTTTAAAAAATTGGGTCTTTAAATTTTCATTTAAAAAATTGATTTGGGTTATGCATAATTAATTTTTTAAACTGTCTTAATAAATCCATTTTAAATGTTATTCAATCACTTAACTCGTTTAAGATGTTTCCCCATGTGTGTTCTTATAGAATGTTGATAGTATTGACTTGTTAAAATGTAGCTTGACATTAGACCTCAAAAGAGCTAAATATGAAGCAATGTTAGCAATGATTTAAGGGAAAGGAAAATTTCTTTAAAATAAGTTTGTTTAATATTTTGTATGAATTTTTTTTAAAAATTGATTTTTGGGGTAGTCATTTAAATCATTTGTTCAGCCTAGATCTGTAGGGACCTGCTTGCCTTGAAGCTATTTCTTGCAATGCACTGGATGGAAGTTAACATACATCAGTTTGAAATTCATATGATTAAAACTGATATTGTATTATGTACAAAAATTTAATAACCAAACATTGCCATCAGACTCAATAGCCACCAGTGTTTTCTCAGCATCCCTTGGTTCAAATCACATGAGCTTGACATCACTGTAGTTTTGGCACATTCTCTAAACTTAGTACATTTGTTTTAACATTCTCACATTTATTATTAGCTCGCAACACTGAGCTAGGTCAATTCTGAGCTACTAGTTCTTCCACGTAACGTGACCTGAGTTATGGCATGTCGCATGGTTAGTAGCGACCTGATGTTTGGTCGTCCAGTTTTCAGCATTCAGTGCCATTGGGATCAAACTCTTGTGTTGCTGCTGATAGTCAATTGTCTTTAAAGCAGGGTTGCAATTGGTGTTGCTTGCAAGAGCTCATAATAAGGCCAGTCAATTGCATGTAGCGTTTTGCTAGATTCATCTAAGTTTGGGTTCACTGATAGTTTTGCTATTGTGACTGCTTGTATTACATTCGCTTGCATTCGACCATTATAACTAGCTCATCTTTCACTGCTATTTCAGTTATGTATAGTTACTGAGTATAGCTCAGTATTCGAGATGTAATTCCAGTGCAGTTTGGCTGGTCATTTGCCAACTTTACATTAGCATCATGAAAGTATCTAGGCATAAACCAAACTGTAGCTGGCAGTTCCCTTGCAAGTAATAAGCCTGTACAAAACATATATTTTGGCTCCGAGGGAAAATGAGTGTCATTGTAGGCGTATATTTCTTTCACTGGGAATCTTTCACAATTGTAAAGTAAACAAATGTTGAACTTGAAGTAGTGCTATTAATGGAGTAAACAATGTCAAAAAGTAAAGGGGACAAATATGGACATCATTTGAATTTCTCAGCTGGAATATAAATTAAACACTTGAATTAGAATAGTCAAATTAAAGTACCTTTTCACAAGCTGTATAGTTAAAAATGTAATTTAAAGCTATGCTTCATCCAAGATATCTGTCAAGTCAATGTACCTGCCAATGAGTGTATGGTTTAGAGAGTCAGCCTAGGCTCAACATCAGCATCTGTAAGCATCTTAATTGTTTATTTTTAACCCTATGTAAACTTGATAATTGAAATTCAGAATTTCCATCTTAATGAATGCCCTTCAGCTGGTATGGGTTCTTGAGTTGAAGGTAACTACACCTCTGTCTTCACGGATCATTTCACTCAGAGTTCCGAAAGCCCATGTAAGTCTCAACAATTGAAAGTACAAATAAGTAACTGTAGTAAGAGAAAACTGTTCTATAAATGCATGAATATGAGTGTAACATGTTTTGAAAGTTATGCAATGATTTCAATGAAATATTATAATAAAGGGTTAAATTGAACTAAAATTGAATTAGATTTTTACATGTAAGTTTTGTTATTTTTTTAGCATCTTCTAAGTGAAGATTAAAATTTAATGTTAACGTAATTTGCATGCTTTGACAGCTGGTTCGATCATTTAGGCCTTGTTCATGTGATAACAAGATCAGATTGTAAATGTGACATCGTGAATCATACACCATTGTGACAGTCTTGTTCAGGTTGTCTGTGTGCACTACACGGCAGTGTAGAGGGATAACCAAAGAACCAGGATATGTGAACACTGTTCTGGGACTGTGTACATACACTTTAATCGGCATCAATGTAGTTTATCTAGATATTATTTAATATTTAATCTCTTTACTTATTTATTAATGTTCATTGAACATCTTTGAATTTTCCCATGTTCATCTAAAGTTATACAGGTACGATTGAATAAAATATTGAACTGATGTATACCATGTAACGATTATGTAATCTTACAGTGGTCTTTTATATGCAGTTTTCCATTGGTTCCAATGCCTCTTATTGATGCATACGTTTCCCTCCATTTGTTTAAACAGCATCAAGTGTTTATAAGTGAAACCATTTGAAAATTAAACTTGCAAATATTTTTCACAGGGTAGGCAATGGAAAGTCAGTGGATTACTTCATGAATGTTTTGGGTCAATGACAGAAATTGTCTGAAATACAATACGAATAGTTAATGTTCCTTGAAGTTTACTATATGCTTAATATACCATAGAGTTACCGTGCAGTGGCGATTCAGAAATCTTGATTTTCGATTGTTGGGTTTTTGTCTGGCATTCGGTGATTTGATTTGGACATGTACGATGCATAGATTTCATTGTATGCATTGTAGGGAGTTCCACTGAGTTAGCTTTCTGATGGAATCGACCAACTAAAGTCTTATTGACTTGGACAAACGCTCATGTTGTGTCCTTTACTTAGATTCAGATTCAACTGATTGGAAAGGAGTGATAAATTCATTTGATCCACAGTTTAAGGTTAATATCTTTTTCTCTTGTTCAAACTGTCAACCTTCATGTCGTAAAATTTAACTGTCTCAAGTTTCGTTACTCTGTAATTTGGTCAAAATTTAACTCATGTTATTACCAGATGTATAAATAAATGTTCCGCTAAATGAGAAATTTGAATGTTAAGTTTTATTAAACTGCTTATAATGAAGATAAGACAGCTTGTCAAAGGGTTTACCTGATGCTAGGTTGCTATCCTGATTCCAAGTTGTTTAGTTAAACAGTCTTTAAGTTAATTTTGAAATTTTTAGCTAATGCAACAGAATTAGAATCATTGACAGAAGTTTGTCGAAATTATACAATATTTGTATTTTTGATTCATGCTAAACAGATATTTCAATTCAGGTGCGTGGGCAGCGTGACCAGCCTGCAGGATTGCAGTTGAGCCGATCAGCTGATTGTGCTGTTCCAGACTCAACCCATGCGCTGCTCATTAGCATGGACATAAGTGCCTATCCGTAGCACATCACGGAACCAGGAATTTACTGTTAAATATGCCTGGACAAAATGGACCATGAGTTATCGGAAGATTATGGTAAGTTTTCTGTATCTGTCTAAACGAATGAATACGTTTCTGTAAGATAGTTCTTGATGCTCGTCTAGACAGCTTTACTACAATTCTTCAGTGGTTTGATTCCCCCAGCATTGGTCGAACTTATTGATTACCTTTGGAGACAGATATTAAAACTGTGTTTGAAATGGAGTCTTCATTAATTCAAGAGTATAGTGTATAGGCTGCTTATATTTCTAGCAAGAATTGCTTAAGGGCTTTCATATGAGTGCTAGGCCTCTTGGAATTACACTTTATCTTGTAAGACAGAAGCCTGGCAGTTTTGTATCAGTTTCACTCAGTTGTTATTTCTGAAAATATGACAGTAATCAGGTGAAATTACGCATATAATTTGAGAAATGTGAAAGCTGCATTAATAATATGTGGTAAATGTTATGGATTTCTTACATTTTACAAGAAAACAAGTAATACCAGTTTTCAATGAACAACTATAAATTTTGTCATTGTCTGTTTTTAACTCAGTTGATAAATCAGATAATATTGCAACTGTACAACAATTTCTAATTTTCAGTCCCAGCAATAGGAAACATTAAGTATGTCATACTGCTCCACACAATCATTTCGCACTACATGCACGAAAAACATCTATACTACTATGATATTTTGTTATTGTCAACTTGCTTATAATATTGCTTGTCTGGCATTTGCTTTGTAAGATTTCATAACAAATCAATTTCACACATCATTTTGTCAGATCATTGATGGCAGTGGTATGTCTTACCAACTCCATGATATATGCAATGCGTGAGGATATGCCATTGCAGTTTAGCTCGTTGATTAAGATGTTGACCTCAAAGTGTTAAGAATCCCTTAAACCGAAGAACAAAATCTTGGTCGAGACAAATAAAAATTATCACTTCTTTAACAGTACTTTTATTTTTTTAATATTATACCAGATGAAACAGAACAAAAAAGCTAAAATTTCATTATTCTTTAATTAATTTTATTGTATATTGTTGTTTGTTCTCCAATCATGAAATTAATTTTAAATCTTGATGTTCTGTTTTGAGACTGCATCATTTTTTAACCATCCATTATACAAATCATCACCCACACATATAAGTGTGGGTGTTTGTTGTGGTTTGTGTGTGTGTTTTTCTGTATATATGAACAACTTGTCAAAATTTAAGTTATGACTCATGGAGTTAAATAGAATCTTTCACAGAAAACCTCCCAGTGAAAAGTTCTTACCCTGAGTTTAGATCCAGAGATCACTGTTCGGGACCCTCCATTTACTACTTTGACAACCTAAGACAACAATTTAGTTTTCCTACATGCACCTGGCAAGGGTAAAATTGAAATTTGAATTAGGACCACTATAACTGGTGCAAATTTTATGGGCTGTTGTCCATAGCTTAATTTATTGAAGTCACAGCCAGGAACTGTAAGAATAGTCGTGCACATGTTGAATTCTCCCTTTGAGTTTCTCCAATGAAATGCATTTAGCCCTGCCACTTCTTCTGCCTGATAGGAGTCAAGGTAAATCCAGCAAGTCAATGGATGGATCAGCTATGTACTACAGTGTTAAACAGTACCTGGGCTAAAAAGCCAGGGACCTGGCATGTTTTAAGGCCACCAACTCCCAAGGTGATCTACTGTTCTGTGTGTCCTCCATCTTCATCTCTCTGCCAGAAGGGAACAGTTCCATCTATGATCTAAGGCTGCAATGTGGTTCCTATGGCTGTTTGTCCTTTTTCTCTATCCTGTGTCTTTTACCAAACACTGTTACCACATGCAAGGATTTAGGAAAAGAGTGAAATATTTTGGTCAATGTAATTTTGATAATCACTGGATTAAAATTGTTTACTGTATTCAACCTCTGTACATTTTTCCAAGTCTCCTTTATTTATTTTGCACAACATTATTAGATTTTGCTTTCAGCTGCTGATTCAATTTGTGTGTGCATCACTTTGTTCGCTTACACTGTTCCCAAGTAAAATTTATTTATGTTTTAGTGAGTGTTAGTTTGTGACCAGACCTGGCCTTTGCTATTGATGAGCGAACTCATGTATATGTGCACTTCTTGGTACATCTGTGATAACTAATCTTGGGAACCGGACAACCGGGAAGAGGAAATCATAGAACCTGTGTGGGACCTCATCTGGGTTGGGTGATTCTTCCTTATTCATCCACGCAGTTTGAAGATCCCAGTAAGTTTTTGCCACATCTTTAATTTTTGATCGTATTGATTTCATATTTAAAGTCTATTTCCTAGATGAAATCAAAGCAATGAAAGGCCCAGTAAAGGCAATGGAATGGACAATAAGATGTACTTATTTTTTTTTGTAGGTTTTTTTTCCACATTTGCCTTGAGTGACTCAAAGTTCTATTTCTTTGGATATCCAATGATACTTTCAGTGAAATCTATCAGAAAAAATAACAACAATCAATAAATTGGGTTCATTTAGAAGTTATATCCTGTTGTAAATAAATAAGTAAGTGCTTACATTTTTAGACCATCCCAATGTCAAGTTTATGCTCGCTCCACACAAATTGTTGAATATTTGACTTTGGAATGGTTAATCAGTAGAAATCTTTAAGTAAAAGAATTTGATCTCAAATATAAAGTTTTACAAATTCAATTTACTGTTTGAAAAAAGAAAATACAAAGGACTATACAGTGTTAAGATGCTCATTTAAATTTAAACAAAAATTGTTTATGGAAGTTGCTGATTTTGTCTTTTTTATAGTTTTAATGGAAAGGACATAGTTGTTCAAGACTTGCTAAAAAAATAAATTAAATTTTTAGAATTTTGGGGAAATTTAAAATTTTGTCAAGTAATTTGTTAAATTTCTATGGCTCAGTCTTTATAATCTATATGTTAAATTATAGGTTGAAAGTTGCCATGCCAAATGGATGATGTGTTATCAAAAGTGCACATATTAATTCTGTGAGTAAAAACTTATTCCAATTTGAAAGATTTAGCCTTGTACTATTCCCTGTACTGTGTGTCAAGGTGAGCATCGCAGTCAATGAAAGGCGGTAGACATAGGACAGGTCTTAAGTATGATGACTGGCTAAAAGTGCAACCGATTCCAGCTCAGAGTCATGGAGGTTTTGACACAACATACTTTGCTCCGTTGTTGTATTCCTACTGTTTCTCTGCTGTGTGTCCATAAGAAATCCTCCTCCTCTGCCAGTTTGACAGAGGCAGTTGATCTATGAAATGGATGGAAATAATCTGAATGTTTCTAAATGTGGCTGTTTAATATTCAAATTTTCTACTTTTTCACAATTACTAAACCTAGAGTTGAAGCAGTTACCCCTGCCATGGGTGATTATCAAGCATGCAATTTAAGTAGAAACTGGCAAATCATCCTTTTAGTGGGTCAAATGTAAATTATACACTAGGATTAAATAGTGTACATAATGTGATACCTTGCAGTTTGCACAGTAACCCTTGATTCATTTGCACTCTCAACTTATCATGCATTGTGTACACTGGGCTTTGTTGATTGCAAATCTTAGGGCATCAAACTTTGATTACACTAAGTTCCAGTCCTTTCACCACAACAGCAGTTGAAAATTTTATGTAGTTTATGTTATAATTTATTGAGGAAATATTTTGTCATTGTTTTGTAGATAAACAGTTTTGAAATGTGACTTGGTAAGTCTGTATGGTAATAACCTTAGGAATTTGATTCCAGCTGGTTGGGGGTCATTACCCAGTGCACTGGACAGGGAAGTCTACATAATGATGAGACCTGGGTAAACCCTCAGGTCCTGGGATTGTAGGCTGTTATGCTCTACAGTCATTGCCATTGACACTGCTAGTTTGACCCAGGTGCCTTTAGCGGTAAGTTTGTGCTTACCATCTGAATTCTTGCAGGTGATGATTTCATTTAACTCCACTTTTTGATGAAGCTGTCAAGTTTACGCTGGAAAGCATTTTTTTAAAAGACATGGAAACTAAGATTACAGTTTGTTGTAGGTGAGTACTTTTCCCACTCCCTGGATGATGCAAAAGTTCTTATCTTTCTTAGGACAGCTCTTCTGATGTGTTTGGGTGGAAATTATCAGAAATAAGCTTGGGACTTAAAGCAGTTGGAAATTTAAAGCATTTTATTGAATATACCCCCTGTTGTTAAATTAAAAATAAAATTTAATGCACACAGCTGCTTACACCAAATTTATTAGCCATGCCCAAGGTCAGCTTCATACCACAGGCTGCAATTCAATTGATTGGAAAATCATTTTTTACTTTCTGAATGGTTGATCTCCAGTATGTAAAAGTCAGAAGGGGTAAAAGAGGTATTTAAATGGTAAAATATAAATTATTTTACTCTTGAATCAGATTTGCAGTTTTCAATAGACACTGTAAATATAACGCATTATGATTTTTTTAAATAATATGTGATTTACTTTCCTGACAGACATCGTCAGTTGGTGAGAGTGTTCTCATACCATGGCCAGAAAAAGAATTTGGGTCTTTTTTTGTTTGAGGTAATCTGAAAAGGGAATTTGGGGTGTTGTTTCTAATTTGTATTATGCCAAATGAAATCTCAACACTTTATTTTTAGCTCCAAACAGTTTGTCAAAAGGGATTTGCCAAACCATTTTTTCCTAAAAAAAATTTGTTAATACCTCTGGTATCATTTTAAAATATTCATGATAAGATATATCTATGCTTTTCTTTATTTCATTCAATGTGATGCACAAATAGTTGAGCTTCAGAATACCAACACTGTGGAAATAATAATTCATGGTTCACTTTTTTAGACTTACCCCCAAAGGGGAAATCAGAGGAACATAATTTGGCTTTTTGTACTAATCCCTCATGTCACTTTATGGTGGCGGCTATGATAGTTCAAAGGCCTTGCAGGAGGTGGGCAGGTCTGGTGGTGTGATGATGATGAGGGACTTCTGGTTCCATTCTTCCAAGCTAAACTGGTCCATCTGCCTGGAGGCTTGTTTTGGCCTTCCCCAAGTCCCTGGTAAAAACACTGAATAAGGAGAAATGTATGGATGTGTGAAGGCTCCACAGGTTTCGGGTTCATTGATGGTTTGACATGGCTTCCTCAGCTCTGTTGATCTTTAGCAAGAATTTAAGACAACTTAATGAGGCCAACCATAATTTCAACATGTCGTGATCTTCAAATGGGTAGGTTTATTCTGTCATTCACATCACAAAATGCCTAAATGCATGAGGAAAGTTACATCCCTGACTTATTTCGCCCTGCAAGTGGTTTTGGGATAGTGAGTTTAAAACCTGTAACCAGTGAAACAAGACTACTTTAGTGGGTGGCAATACTAAATTAAAATACAACTATGTTTCTAAACAATTGTTGTCTAGCTAAAATTGTTTGTGCCTGCAGTGGATGCCAGTGAAGCTTGGACATCGTGCTTGTACTCAGAAACCCTGGAACAAAAAATAACACCATTTCATCGGTGGACACTGGCTGCATCCTAGGAAAAACAATTTGGCAATAAATTTTGAAGCAAAAACCTGACACAACTTCTTAGTAGAGGACCTACAGCCTGGTATGATTTCACCATGCAATCTAATCTTGCATTTAACAAGTATGTATTTTGTTTCTTTCTCCAGTAATGTGTTTCAGTAATCTTGTTTGGAATATATTTTATAAATTTGCCACTTTCATTTGGGGTGGATGCTAATGGGAGCAACCTGAAGAGGAATAAATTCTTACAAAATATTACACACTGGACTTTTAAACCCAGGCCAAGTATAATGTGTGATAACAAAGTGTCTGGCATTGCTGATGGCAGCGAGTTGGGGCCAAGATGCACAGGGCTGAGCTGGCCCACCGGGATACTTTAGGAAATCTAAACAGGTGTGATAAGTTTAAACCCCCTTTGAATTTTAACTGAATGCTTTTATTGTCAAATGGTGGACTAGCATGGTGTGTATTTCTTCAACCTATGACTTCTGGTACAAATGTGTAGTTAATGTTTGAATAATGAGTTTTTTCCAGTGCTGGAATATCGTCAAATCAAAATCTTATCAGCTCAGAGAAACGCTCTTTCATTAGACATGTGGTATTGGGGTGGAACACCACCTGCTTTAATTTACTGCTTTTTTGGGCCCTTCAGGGGTTCTAAGCCAGAACTTCATTGAATACCGGGTTTCTAAATTTAACAGCTGTCCATAAGAACAGAATTTTTTTTCATCTTCAATTTGAGGTTTTCCTATGTCCCAACAGCTTGTGTATTATCTTGGGAAAGGTGATGCTCCTGCCATTTTTGTCAAGACCACCTCTGGTCAGAATCATCAGTTCCATTGCACGATCACCCTAACTGGCTGGCTCCTCAACGAAACTTAAGCAACAACACAAAGTGAAAGTCGTTTAGGTGAAGATGTCAGCATTCACCGGACTGCTTTTCGGGAACTCTGACTCTTAGTCATCATTTCTGTAAAACTACTATGTTCTTGACTTAATGGATACAATTTCAATATAAGGCAGATAGTGGATGAGAAA
This sequence comes from Toxotes chatareus, assembly GCA_016801885.1. Classification (NCBI taxonomy): domain Eukaryota; kingdom Metazoa; phylum Chordata; class Actinopteri; family Toxotidae; genus Toxotes; species Toxotes chatareus. The sequence continues at coordinate 25,427 of JAFBJY010001176.1, read as the reverse complement.
TAATAGATACATTTTTCTTCTCCCTAAGCAGCGTTCCCAGGTGTTTGCATTTGACCTTTTTTCCTCCAGGTACACATAAGCCATGAAAAAAGGTACCTCAGATAAATGTTTTGACTGCTCCCTACTTCTTGGGCAAGATCGCTAAAATGGTGGGTGTAAAGGTTAAAATTGCTACTCATGTAAGCTGAACAGGTCTCAACACTTTTTAGTACTGGCTGGAAAAGGTGAACCAGGGTCAGAGGAATTTTGGCCCAAGTCCCCATGTTGTGACCACTTTTCCTACTGTGTCTCCTCTCCTCCTCCTCCTCTGCCATCAGGGAAAAGTTCATTTGGGATGCATAAGGCAGATTTTCTGTGCTGTTTCCTTATTTTTCTATTATCCTGAGTCACCTATAGCCACAGAGCCTACACATGTTTTGAAACTCAGAAAATGAAACTGGTCAGTTGCCACTGGCTATGTTTAATATGTTCACTGTTGTTTATTGGCTTATGCTTAAATATATGGACATGCCTCTAAATTCATTCAGCATTTGGGATGTTGTCCTTTTGCTTCATTTTTAAATTCTGGGTTAAACCCAGGGTGGTTTGACAGTGTTCATGGCTCTGCCAGGAACAGTGGCCATGTTATTGGTTTTTTTGATGCTGGATCAGAGAGGCAGACCAGTTCTTGCTATTGATAACCCAACAGTCAACCTGCCCCTTGCCTGGGTTTGATTCTGCTTCAATTAAATTATTGAGCACTTGATTATCACAGTGGTCAAGAGGAGTGTTACATTAGTGTGATGTTGGTCTCCAGTTGGTTTGGCGTGATTCTGCTATATTGGTTTGCATATCCTCGCTTTTGTTAGCCATTTCTGCAAGGAATTTCTTCTCAGGACAACTTTAATGAGGCCAAACACATAACTCTTTAGCAGCTGATCTTTTTTGTGCGTGTGTTTTTTAAGTGAGTTATTTTCAAGCTCACCAGGAACGGCAAAGGTTCCATCCTGGCCTCCAGTTGAGCCCTGTAATTGCTTTGGGAACTATCAGTCATATGAAACTGTTAGAACAGAGAGGAACCAAAAAGCTTTAATGCAAGAAACACCTAGTCTGTAATGGCCATTTGTGTCTCTAGCTTAATTTTTGTTCTTAATAGAGTTGATTTTGTACCACTCAATATAAACACGTAGGAACTTGATAATGCGAGGGATGGCTATAATGTTAAAATTACTTGTGTGAAAATAAATACCACTTATTTCATCATTGAACTGTTTTAAACGTGGTTATTTTAGTTAATCAATTTGCATAACATGTTTTGCTCAGAATAACATAATAGTAATGAGGGGATGCTTCATTTGCTTTGAGTGAACCTCACATTAACCTGTGTTTTTGTTCGCTAGTAATCCATCCTGTTACTAACCTCAAACCTGGCCTCTAACAACATGATTCAGATTTTTCCCAGTAATGCTTTGCTGATCCTTGAATGGAATGATATTTATAATATTTTGTCATTTGGGCCATTTGGTGAGATGACTAATGAGATTTTGCCATAAAACCCCGGGAAGAGGTCGATGGATAAGATCCAAGCTCTACTCATACATAATTCAAAATGTAACTTCATAGACAAACGATAATGTAATAATTATAGAAACAAAGTAGACTAAGTGTAAAATCGGGCAGTTGAGTTTTTGAGTGCCAAAGATGCCATTTCATGTTAGTTTGGATACCCCCAGTTCAGAAGAATGTAGACAGGCAGTGGAAGTACTTTGAATAAATGCTTCATTCAAGATGTGCAACGGGGTGGACATCAGCATGGAGGTGCACCTCTTCGGACCATGACTTCTGGTACTGCTATATTAGCCGCTGAAGGCTAGGGGTTGAGAGTTTACAATGAAGTTGATTGCACCAGATAAGAATGAATATATTCGTCTAAAACACTTAAAACTCTCGGGAAAATCAATTCAAGATTTAAATTTGCACCCTCTCCAATTTGTAGCTACATTTGCTCAAAGGAGAACAAATGAGCCTATTTTGGATTATTTAAAACCTCGGCCAGGGTCTTTGATGGGTGATGCTCTCAATGCCCTTGATGACATGTCCTCTAAATCAAGAGGAGCTTTCCCACATTGGAAAGAACTGAGCCCTGGTCGGGTGGATTTTCAATTTCAGGTCAAAGTCCTGTCAGCTTCCAGATTAATCTGCTGGGAAAGGTAATGCTCCTGGCTCCACTTTTAAAAATTTTTTGGGGATTTGTTGTAGTCCCTCTGAGGTCAGAACATCATTTCCCTTATCAGATGACCACATCGAGCAGGCTACCTACAACATTACAATACATAACACAAAACAAAATTTTGGAGAAATAACTCATGCACTTTAATTTGTACCAGTTTCACCGGGGAAAAAACTCTTTTAGGATAACTGCCTTTGGTTTTCTGCAGAACTGCTTTTGATTTCCAAATACTTAGGTGCCAAGATAAATTCACACATCATGGTGCAGTCAATTGATGAGAAGATGTATAATCTTATTATAAACTCTGTTCTGTGGAAAATTTAATTTCCCGACTGTGGTGGTTGGGGCATTTCCCACCCACAGATTTTGAATCAAACCAAAAAGGGGTTGCACTACTTTAATTTCTCCTCCATGGAAAAAAAAAATGTATCTATAGATGAATGTATTTTGGGTCCTGCTCTACTTATTTTTCCCTGCCCTGATGGGTGGCTGTCAGGGTTTAAACTCCGCTGGCCAGAAAGGGGAACCCTGAGTCTGTTTGATGATCTGTAGGGAAGAAAGGTGTAAACAGCAGTGGAAAGTCATAGGAATTTTAGACACCAACCTATCTTGCTCATGTTTTATACATTAAACTTTAGTCTCACTGTGTACACACCCCTCTTTGTCCTCCTCTCCTGCCAGTTGTCAGGACAGCCAGTCCCAAAGCGTGCCATGGCTGAAGAAAGTCTTCCTACTGGTTCTGTTTCAAATCACTCTTTTCTACTTATTGCCCTTTTGTCTTTTCCTCATACCACACAGCCATGCATGGAGTGAGATCTGTCGAACTAGCAAAAGCGAAACGGGGAAACATGTTCCCTGTCACTGTTGTTTTTCAATAGGGATATCACAGCTGAACATTGAGTATTTGGATAAATTTAACATATTGTGCTCATGTAACCCTTTAAAATTTTCCCATTCAACTATAACTTATGAGTGGTTGCTGTTCAACGGCATTCTGTTATTCTACAAAAATCTGCACTGGCGGGTTGTGTTTTCACAGTCAAAAACACATGTTACACAGTGAAATAGTTGCGAGTGTTAGTTTGTTGGTTTTGATGTTCTAGGATTGGCTTAGGTCCAGACCAGGTTCTTTGCATTTGCAAGGAACCTTCCAGAATCTCAAGGGGCACCTAATGTGACTCTGGGACAGTCTTTTGTACTGCCTTCAACTTAGGAATTGGATGCAGGAGCGCTGCTCTTAGCCAGTGGTCATGGGACTGTATGTGTACATAGATGAGACCGAGAGGAACAAAAAACCATCCTGGGATTGAGGCTTTTCTCTTTATACTTAATATCATATCCACAAAATCAAAATGTTTGTTCAGAGTGCCTATGTAATTGATAAAGGCTGATGCCATAATTCTTCGACAATGGGAAAATTTTTCATCTTTAAAATAGATAATGTGAAACAGGGGATAACGGGCCAAAAAGTTGAAGAGAGTAAAAACAGTTTCTAACTGATACATTTGTTTTTTACGGGAGTTACCAAACATGCCTGTGGGACTGATTAGTGTTCCTACCCTTCCTTAGAAATCCTCCCAGATACTGCTGTCCAGGAAAATCTAAATAAACGAAAAGTTTAAAACAAAACAGGTACAAAAATTTATACGTTAAAAATCCTTACTGCCATGAAATTCATTTTTATCAGTCACCAGTTCATAATCATGGATCATTATAGAGATGCATGGTGTCACTTCACACGGGAAATGCAATTATAAACACGATAAACTTGGAACTTAATTATAATTTCAGTAAAAACCATGTTTATGTACATTTAAACTTTAATTAATTAACGAATTGGTTCAATTTTTTAGTCGTGTCAAGGCATGTTTATAATTATTATTTATGTAAGTCCATTGTTGCTTCTTGCTTGTCTGAATCATTCATTGTAAGAGGTGGGATGTTGATCGTTGATTTATATTTTTAACCAGATAATGTTTTTAACTGTGTTAAAAATTTTAAACTGTTCCTAAAAGTAAGTAAAAAATTAGTTGTACTAACCCTGTACTCTGTGTTTTTATTTAGGTGAGTTTTTGCATGTGCCTGAGACCGAAACGCTTTGCTAGGACTTGCCCATGAGTTCATGATCATAAAAATGATGTTTATGGAACCAAAACTTAATCCCCATCCGTACTGACCTGTATTCATTTGGTGGAATTTTGTCTGGCTTTAATAGAGTTTGCATGGAGTGATAACCCAAAGCTAATTAACGACAATTGTGAATTGTGAGCAGAATTCCAAGATAATTCAGCTGTGACTAATCACATGTTAACCTCATAGGATGAGAAGATTCAGATTCTTGATTGGATTCAGGTTTTGTATGATGATGATTATGGCCCATGCTCCCTTTTCATAATACTGGGTCACACTAGGGATTGCTGGAATGAAGTTTTTGGCCCTGAAAACCAGATAACTTAGGATTAATTTGATTGGAATACCACATGTAAGGTATGAGGCCATGTGACAGGCCTGTTTAAATTTCCAGGATGAGCCTTACATACAGTTAATTCCAGCTTTATATAATTATATTGAATGCACACTGGGCATTGCATTGTCGAGAAATACAGGACTCATAAAATTCGAGTCTGAAAACTAGACCTCACATTAGCAGCTATGGAAATTTTAACGTGGATGCAGAGGTTTAAATGACAGGCTATCGATTGCCAAGAATGATACATGTTTTGTGCTATAACACCAGTTTCCTGAATACATGCATTCCCATCGCAAAAATACCCTAGAATACACTTTCAGTAGATTGCCCAAACCTCCACCAAAGTAGTTGGAAATACAGGTGAGATTTCACTACAGAAAGATCTACATATGTGAATACATTTCTTGAAGACAGTTTAAATGTGTTCAGGCAAATAATGTTGGAAACATTTAGTGTAGCATATGCCCATCAGCTGAGTGTGGAGGTGGGGGAGCTTAGCACTGTGCAGGAAGATCTGCAAAGGGAGACTGGAGCCCTGGCAGGTAAGTGATATCAGGTTTATCCCTGTTCATGTGGCAAAGCCTTCATACGCTTTCTTGCAGACTAGCCTGCTTGGGTATCAGAAAATACAATCTCAGACTGTAATCTCAACAGATATTAAAGGATTTTTAGGATTTGTTGTGTCCCTGGCCGTGAAGTGGACAGTATGATGATTAGTTCAGTAAGAAATAAATCTTGTCACTAGTTGCTAGCATTATCAGTGATGTGAGTTTGCTTTAAGAAAATTTTGTTTCAAATTTAAAGGACTTTTTGTATTCATGAATCTAGCATGCACTTTGTTATTAGATACTACGTCCTCCTGTGTTCTATGGTCACTAAATAGAACTCTTTTGTTAACTGCCGCTTTTTGGTTTTTCTGTACTGCGCCTTATTCTGATTTTCAAATAAGCTTGTGTATTACCTGGAAAGTGAGAATTTCCACCCACATCGTTTGGTGATCAAGTGTGTTTTGATGAGAATGGTGATGTCTTACCAATCTATGATATCATGAACTGGCTGTGGCTCCCTGATGGAACATTTAAACTTCCAGAATGTGTGGGTGAAGATTAAGAGGACTCCCTTCAAAAGGTGAAGAACTCACACTTGATGAAGACAAAATCTTCTGGAACTTTGGATCCAAGAGGTTCGTTCTTCTTTTTCAGGCCAAACCTCTTCCGGCCCATAGAATGCTTTATAGCAATGTATTGTATATGTCTATATATAGTATGTATGTATATACACATGTCCTATGACAGATTTAGTTCTTCTTCTTTGGCCGCCCGGTCCAGTGTGCAGTGAGCTGTCCTCCAGGTACCCGCATGTGCCCAGAAAGAAGGGAACCAGAGGTGCTTGTTTTGACTGCATCCCTTGTTCTGAAGGAAAGATCAGCAATAAAACTGGTTAATGTCCAGTTTTAAACATTACCCAGTTTAGAAATGTAATATAAACTATGTGCAACCCTGTTTCCTAGAAATGACTTTTATAGCACAATTAAACCTTAATGGCAAGAATGCTGTAGCACATGTTTTTTGCGTCTTTTTATAGACTCAACTGGTAGTGCAATGATTGTCCAGAGGATTCTGGTCCCAGTCCCAAGCTGACCACTGTGTTCCCTAAGACAACAGAGTTCCTCTCCTACCTATGAGCCTCTGGGTATCTGGCTTGACAGTCACCTCACTGCTGGGCACATTTATCTGTATTGTTGTCTTGAAGCATCTTCATCTATCAGCACCAGACACCTATAGTCTACGTGCCCAACAATTCTGAACTTAGTTTCTAACTGTTGTTGTCACTGAAGCTATGTTTCCTCTGTTCACTGCTGTTTTGTTAGGACGACCCAGACTATGGACATGCCAGCTGAGACATGCAGCATTTGGGATCAGCTTTGTCCTTTGTGTCTCATGTATCCTGGTTAAAACCATGGTGGTTCTGGCAGCTGTGTTCAAGGCCTCCAAGCCAGGAGGTGAAGCCAGTCCTGAAGTGGTTTGGTGCTGTGCAGCAGAGAGGACAGTTCTGGTTCTCACTTCTATCCAAGCAGCAATCTGCACTGCCTAGCTTGTCTCTGTTTCACACTAGCACCTCATAAAAACACTGATTATCACAGTGACAAGATAGTGGCTGAGTGTGTGTAGTTGGCTCCACAGTTGGTTTTGCAGTGTTACTGGGTTATTGGTTTCTGGCTATCCTCAGTTTCTTCATTAGTATTTCTAGTAAGGAACCTTCCAGACAGTTTCAATGAGGCCAAACTCATAACTTTCAGCATGCTGATCTTCTGTGCTGTGTGGGTGGCCTTTGTCCCTGTTGCTTATATCAACTCACCAGGCAAATATGCAGATGCAGTGGTATTTGCCATCCTGGCCCTCAGTTTTGGCCTGTTGGTGGCACTGTTTGGACCCAAGTGTTACATATATCCTGCTGAGACCAGAGAGGAACACAAAGAAAGCCATCATGGGTCGAGGCATCAGAATCATAAAAATAATTGAATGAGACATTGTATCCACTTTCTCTATAGTGCACGCAAAAATATAGGCAGAAAATTTTTTTGGATTGTAGCAGTAATTATGAATTATAGTGTCTAAGCATTGGACCCAAAAGCTGACAGTGATACTGAAATGTTTTCACAGTTCCACTGAGTTCCTCTGTTCAAAACAGAAACTGAACAAAACGCCCAAGCCCCAAATGTTGGTGCATCAACAGAATTACACAGTATCTTATTGGTCAAATTGTTATTGGTCATCAGATTTCAGAACATTTGACCTCCAGATACACAATGCTCTGGTCATTTTGTTTGGTATGACATTAAACATTCTGTGGGTGGTGGGAGACACAGTGACTCAACAAAACATGCACCATGAAAAGCAAAAGTAACACATGCTAACTCTGATATATTTGGCACTTTTAACTACAAACAGCTGTGGTGGAAATCTGACTGATTAGTATGTACTTATCTTCCCCAGTATATAAATGTATGTTGTTCCCTAACACATTTTCAGTGTCACTTCAGTCTAGATTAGATTCTTAAAATAGGATTTGAATATTTGCTTACAAAGGTACTCCAGCAGCAACAGCGGTGTTGATCTGCCTTAAAGCTGCTGTTTGATATTTCCTGCTAGGAAAGGACAAGATGGCCTACAGCAAAAAGCGGTCACTGTGAGAGGAGGCCTTTGCCCTGTGAGGTTTACAGTTAATGAATCTAATTATCCAGTCAGAGTCAGAATTTTTCCGCTTCTGCCTGGATACTGATGGGTGGCTGGGCCGCTGAACCAGAATGTAAATACATAGACAAACCAGCTTATAAGCCAAATACCAATTTAACCCAAATTATTCTGAAGTCTTGTGACCCATTTAAACTTTCAACTATGATTCTATGTAACGAAAATATGACCGAAGCAGTGTGGCTCCTAAAGCGGGTGGCTTTCATCATTTCCTCAACAACTTCCTGTTGCTTTTCCAATAGCATATGTGGCTATTGTTACTCAAAAATTCTACAAAAGGTCATAACACACCCATTGAACCACACACTGGGATGTATATGTTGCCTGGGTTTTTCTCAAAGCTGCAGGACAACTAATGCCCAAAATCTATACAGAAGAAAAGAATGAGAAGAAGAATAAGAAGTATGGCGAATAACGATACACCGCCTTCTGTGCTTGCATAGTAAAAAGCTGAAAAGAAATGAGGGACAACAAAGATGGGGGACAGCACAGTTTAAATGGGGTGACCTGTCTTGCACATGATTCTCTAGAATTGATCATATCTGATATTTGCAAAGTTACTAAAGGTTCCAGCCAGATACTGTCAACCTCTATCAAGGTTGATAGTGCAACTGAAAACAGATGGGAAGATGTATCACTTCACCTGATATCTTAGTATGCTGCTGCTACCATCTAGTGGATATTTTAATGAACCCAGTAGTTGTGTGATGGTGAATCCTACACAAATGTTGGATTATACTCAGGACAAAATGACTCTTCTGATAAACATATGGATCTGCTCAGGTTTTGAATCACAGAGCAAACTGGAGGAGAACTTTGATTTTACAAAAAGCAGATGTTTTACCAGACAGTGAACCAGTCAAGAACTTTATCTACAACTTAACGCTATTACCAATGGAAGTCAAATTAATATGTCATAAAAATAAACTAATATATGCATTATATGACTGGCATGCAAATTTTAGTAGTCCTCAATCATCATGGTCATCCACAACTTAAATTTAGGTTGGAAAGGATGCAGAGATGTTATTAATGTGTGTACACATTAATTCAGCCTGAACCGATCTCAGGTGACAGATTTTTAGGCCCTGCCCTAGATCTTGTCCTGCCCTGATGGGTGGTGTAGAGATTAAAGAATCCTGCAAGACAATAAAAGGGCTGAAACAGTGATAAAACTTAGTGACTGGGCTGAGAAAAAGGTGTAAACCAGAGGAAAGTCATGAGGGCATTTTTGACACCAACTTATACTTGCTCATGTTGTTGTATTCCTACTATTTGTATGCTGTGTCCTCCACTCTTCATTCCTCCTCCTCCTGCCAGTTACAGGGACAGTTTCGTCCAAATGGGATAAACAAGGCTGGAGATGTGGTTCTAGGTGGGCTGTTTGGATTCTTCTTCTATTCTGCTATATCCTGACCTGTCTTTTACCTCAGAGCCACAACAGCCTACCTGCCATGGGTGAGTTTGTCAGGGAAAAGCAAAAGGCAGAGACTGGGGGGAAAAATCATTCCACTGTACGACTGTATTTTTTGATAATGTGATATCTCTGTGAACTAATTACATTGTGTATTTATGACATTTTAAACATACAATTTTAAACTGTAGCTCTGCAACATGGTTATGTTTTGACAGTCAGGATCATGTTGTATTTTAAGTATTAAACACTGGTATGTTATTTGTTAGATTTGATGTTCTAGATTCAGACAGGCCCAGACTGATGGCCTTTGTATATTGATGACCAACAGAAACCCAACCTGCTACCTAATGTGACTCTGATTACAGTTCAGGCGATAACTGCCATCAATTAGAATTGATTCCGAGCAGCGTTGTCATTAGCCAGTGGTCAAGAGGAGCATGTTACAATAGATGACACCTGTGTGTAGGTACCTCCAGTCCTGGGATTGTGGGTGATTCTTCTTTCTACATCGCCAGGCTGCCATGTCCACTGCTGTCTATGGTTTGTACAGAGTGCCCATGGTAAGTTTTCGTTTTACATTGTTTTTTTCAGATCAAAGTGATTAATTTCATGTTTAATGAAGTTGTAAACACTTAATCAACCTTCAAAAGTTGAAAACTCAGTAAACTTATGTCTGTCTTTTGAATGTAAGTCAGTGTTTTTTTATTGGTAGATTTTGATGCACTGTCCCTGAGTGACGGCAAAAGTTCTCACTTCTAAGATCCCAGTGTGCTTTCCAGGTGAAATCTATTAAAAGAATGTTGAAATAAAACAGACCAAAACAATTAATCACATATAACATCCCTGACTGCAAAAATGATTCAGTTAAGTAAGTCACCAGTTCCCCATTTGTGTTCATTAATAACATGGTGGTAAAACATGAAGCAATTAATTAAAGATCAATTGAAACTTGGTAGCAGGATTTCTGAGAGAATTCCAGCCTGGTACAATCCCTGTACTCTGTGTTCCTTGGGTGGTCCATGATTCCAGATCTGAAACCTTTTTGGACTGGCAGGTTGTGTCACTGATGATGATTTGGACTCCATTGCCGATCTTCATACTCTACTGGGGCCTCTGGTGGGGTTGTCTGGCCTAACGGATTTCCTGTGACAACCCAGCTAACCCAAGGTAGACATTGTGGACTGACTGAAACCCAGTCGTGTGGTCTTGTGTTTTGCAATGAGAGTCACATGATTAATCTCAGGATGAGGTTAGGCTTAAATACAGATTAATTCAGCTTTATGTAATTATATTGAAATGATGCTTCTATAATGTGTGTAATGAGTAACAGTAACTATATAAAGTGTATTTAGTCTAAAACGTACTACTTTATTTGAAGACAGTGCAATTTATACTTGGAATATGTCATGTACAGGTGTGAGCAGAATGTGCACTTAGTGGATTGCAGTTAATGACCACGTTTATGTCAGACCCCGCCTCATTTTAGTACCTGCAAAATGGGTCATACCATCCGTCAGGGGAAATACGGACTCAGGGAATTCCTGTTACAAAATCAGACTCAACAACCTATGCATATGAAATAATATGGTGAGGTTTAATATACAATCATGCCTCACAAAAAATACATTGTCTTTGATTAATACACATTATTAGAATGCTTCAGGCAAATCAATTTGAATCACATTTCATGTAGATTTACACCTCAGCTGGTTGGTGGGCTGGGCATTATAACCCGGAAGGAAGATCTCATTGTAGACCTACATGTAACTCGGCGTTAAATGTTGTTAGGCTGCATCCTGGCATAGCCTTGATGACATGCTGCATGAGCAGGTAAGCCTTTCAGCGCTGGCTTGGTACTTCAGACTGAGCCCTGCAAGTGTGAATCAGTTATACTCTGTGACTAATCTAACAGATATCTGAAAGGCTTTTTTTTGGATTTTTGTGCCCTGGCTACAGATGACAGTATGGATGTTAGTTCAAAGAAATAAATCTGTCCACTGAATGTTACAGCATTATCAGTATGTGAGTTGCTTCAAAGAAAGTTTGTTTCAATTTTGGAACTTTTGTATTAGTGAAACTAGTGACTTTAATTATTGATACTACGGGCCTCCTGTCTCATGGTCACTAAAATAGTCTTTTGTTAACCTGTCCTTTGTTTCTTCTTATTCTGATTTTAAATGCTTGTATTCCTGGAAGTAAAACCCATCTTTTGGGGATCAAGTGTCTTGAATGGTGATGCTTCATCATGATATCATCTGTGCCTTGGCCTGGGACAAATTAGAAGTTCAGACTGTAGGTGAAGTTGAGGTGATTTAAAGTATGAACTCACATTGTGGGACAGCTTTCTGGGACTTCAAAACCAGGAGTTCTTCTGATTTCTAACTGTTCTCTTGGCCCAGGAATGCTTTATAGCAATATTTTATATGTATATTAGTATGTAATTATACAGCTTTATTTATTTTTGCCCCGAGTCAGTTCCAGTGAGCTTCTAGGCCTCCCGAAAAGGGGAACTAGTAGCTGTTGATCACCTTGTTTGAAAAGATCACATGGAACTGGTGAGTTCAGTTTTAAAATTGCAGTTTGAAATAATATAAACTATTGACCAAAACCGTTCTAGAAATGATTTTTATAATTAAACCTTAATACGGCTGATGTACACAGTTGAGGCACCTTGAATAGACACCTTAGTGGATTGTCCAGAGGATCTGGATCATCAGTTGCTGTGTCCTAAGACACTCCCTCCTCCATGAGCCTCTGGGCACTGCTTGCGTTACCATCGTGGGAACATTTATCTGTGTTGTGTCTGGGCAATTCTTGTTTATCAATATAGGGCCCAGACCAACAAATAAGCAGTTTAACATGTAGTGTCATTGAAGCTAGTTCCTCTGTTCCTGTTTTTATTGACAAGAATAATGCCAGCTTAGTACATGCAGCACAGTTTGATGCTTGTCCTATTTCATATCTGGTAAAACCATGTTCGGTGTTCAACCTCCAAACGGAGGTGAAGAGGCTGGTGGTTATTGCTGGCCAAGCTAGGAAGGGAGATTCTGGTTCTGCATTCATCAAGCCAGATATACTGTAAGTCCTGCTGTATGCACTCATAAACACTGATTATCTCAGTGACAAGTGTGTATGAGTGGCCTTTGCTCACAGTTGGTTGACATTTGCAAAGTTTTCTAGCCCTCAGCTTTATTTGCATTTCAGTCAACCTTCAGACAGTATTCAACAGCCAAACTCATAACAGCATTTTCTTCTGTGGGTTGTGGGTGGCCTTTGTTCATGCATATCAATTCCCAGGTAAATATCAGAATGCTTGCATCCTTCCCGCTTTGGCATTTGGTGGCAGTTTGGGCCAAGTGTAATAATCCTGTTGATGGAGGAACCAAAAAGGCATCTTTGGTGATCAGCAATCATAAAATTTTACTTAATTTATAGAATACTATCCATTCTCAGTACTAACAAAATACAGGCAGAAAAATATTTTGATTGGGTATTTTTTAAAGAAAGGCTGATTGCAAATAAAAACTTGACCTAGAATTTTTACTTTTGCAAATGTAGTATAATGTGAACCCACTGGTTATCTAATCTTTTCAAGCTGACGTAAAGGTGATGTTTACCAATGATATCGACTGCTTGTTTCCCAAATTTAAAACCAAATTTCAAAATATCACCAGTTCTATGGAAGCACTGTTTTTTTAAATGTGTAATCATGCTACTCTGTTGACAGACAAAACAAACTCCCAGGAGAGGGTTTATAGGATTATAGTGTCTAAGCATTGGACACAAAAGCTGACATGTACGGGAAAAGCTTTACAGCCCCTGTTTGTATGTTCCAAAATAGATACTGTACATAAACCCGAATCCCAAAACAGATTTAAATTACTATTTACCTTTTTCCCTGCATTCCACACATTCAGTGTGTCCATTAGCCCTCCAGGTACCCAATCGGCCAGAGAGCTGGGATAAAAAGTTTGTGTTAAGCCAGCTGAATCCCTTTGGATTTTATTTTGAGCTTTGAAATCAGAATAGATATTTCAAGTTAGTTTTGTTGCAAACAATTACAGAGGTTTGAACATGGTATATATAGAACATTACAGGACGGCTGGACTTTTCTAAACCTGCACTTTATTACAGGTATGTCTAACCCTTTATAGCAAGCTGGGCAGTCTGCCTTAAAGCTCCTGTTTGAGAGAAAAAATGAGTGCACACAAAGGGTCCCTGAGAGGGGCCTTTGCCCTTTGCTTATATCACTTGTCTTATTAGCCATAATCAATTCTGCTTCTTCCCAGACCTTGGACTGCCTGGGCCCTCTGGGCAGGGAATTTATGCTGGTGTGTATGTTCTCAAAAATGCTTCAATCTTTTTTCATCAAACACCTGGAATGAGTACTGAGTTTTCAAAGCTGCAGGACAACTTATCTTAAAATCTGTACAGAGAAGAAGGAAGTTGGTGTTTACTGTTCTGTTGCTTATTGAGCACAAAAAAATGGCAGTGCAAATGGAGGCCCAAAAGATTGGGATGAGCTGTCTTTGTGTTTTTCTCAAACTATCATGGTCTCAATTTTCAAGGCTTAAAGTCCAGAGTTATGTCAACTCTAATAGTTGGTGCAATTCAACAGAGAGGGAAGATGTGCTCCATCGATACCAAGTATGCCACTGCTGCATCTGTGGATATTATAACTCAATTGGTCCATTAGACCAATATTTAAAAGAAAACTTCATTTACAACACAGATGTTTACTTGAAGTGAACAGTAAAACTTTGTTACAATAACAGATTTTTCCGGATGTTAGTCTGGGTTGAGTTGGCTTTTCCCAGTGCTGGGCAGCGGGTTCCCTGGTGGTAGCATCATCTAGAACACAAAGGAACCTCCCAGGGACTAATCAATTGGGGGCACAGGAGAACATACAAACTCCCCAGCAGCAGGTTTCAAACTGAACTCTGTGCTGTAGGTGGCAGTCTAACCACTGCACCATGAGTAATAATGCAAGCAGTAGGCTTTAGAAATCCTTTTGGTTACTATTACTTATGTGTGTATGACCAACACATCAATACCTGTCTGACATTTATTGGGTAAACCTCAATCAACAGTCATCCCAACTGGGGACATGCGAATTCTAATTTTATTAATTTACAGTCATAATTCAGCCTGATCCATCTCAGGTGAAATACAGGCTCATGCTAATTGTTGCCCTGATGGTGGTGTAAGATTAAAAGAAAGCTGCCCAAAATAAAAGACTGAATAGGATAAAACTTAGTCTGGGTGCAGAGAAAGGTGTAAACCAGAGGAAACGTCATGAGGATTTTAATCACCAGCTTATATGTCAAGTTGTTGTATCTTAATGTATATGTCACATTGCTCCCCTCTAATTCACACTCCATGGGACAGTTTCATCTAAATATGCATAGCTTGGAGATGTGGTTCTGGGCTGTTTCAAATGTTCGTAATCTGTACTAGCCTGTCTTTTACCTCAGAAACACGCAGCTACCTGCCATGGGTGAGTCTGTCAGGGAACAGCAAAAACAGAAACTGGGAAAATCATCCCAGGTCAAATGATTTTGTTCTGAAAATATCACTGAAGAATTGCCCATATGTTAGCATTTTACATATTACCCGCTCTTGACAGCCTCCTTTAATTTTCATTCAAGCATTTAGTTTTTGCTGTCAACATTCATTGTTCCTTCTATAGTAGTGCATGTAAACATCACATCATGTTTTAGATTGTAGGTTTTATTTGTTAGATAAGTTGTCAGGTTCTGAAAAACCCAGACCTGGCCTTTGAATTGATGAGACAACAGAAATCCACCTGAATGTACTCTGGGATACAGTTGTTTAGCTGCAACACACTGATTTGATTCCTGAGTGCTTCATTAGACACAGTGGTCAAGGGAGCATGTTCATTAGATAAGAGAAAATTTAGGTACTGCTGGATTGGATTCTTCTCTACCGTTTGGATCTCCACTGTCTTATTCTAAAGGTATGTAAGTTTCCTTTAAACTTTTTATTCTTTCCAATAAATGGATTAATTTCTTAAATTCTTATAAAACATGAGAAATTGGCCTCAAAAGGGTTGAAAGGAAAGCCTTGTCTGCTTTGGATGTTTAGTTGTTTGTTTTTGTGGGAGTTTCAGGTGAGTTATTTCCCGCTGTTCCTGCCTGAGTGCTGCAGGTTCCCATGCCTCTTAGGACCAAGTGATGCTTTATGTCAATCAGCAAGTAAAGTCACAAAATCTATCAAGGAAATCCTGTTATGCAGCATTCTTTCTGTATAACCAGCACATTCTAACTGGTCATTAATAGAGTGGTGGTTTCGATACAACACTGAAAGGCAATAATTACCGCAATTATAAACTGTCAGAGAAGATTCAGAGGAGAAAATGCTGTAACTAATACATGCTCTGTGTTGCACAGGTAGGCACATATTCAATTGAAACCTTTGGCTGGAACTGGCAGGTCTGCAGGATGATGATTATGGACCATGCTCGATCTTTCCAAATCTGACCTGGTCCATATGTGGGGTTGTCTACTAAAGGTTTTGCCTGGTACAACCAGCTGAATCAAGAATGTGAATTGTGAAGAAACCACGTCAGCGTGGTCATGTTTTTGCCATGGGTCACATGATTAACCTCCATAGAGGATAGGCTTTAAATACAGATTTGTTCAATTATAAATCATTACTTAATAAATGTCTTTGTGAAACAAAATCCCAATCGTATTGGCATAAACCAGCAAATACTTTAAAAGTTAAATCTGACTGCTAGGATTTAGAATGGATCACTTACACAGACAATTAGAATCATGGAGCTGAATGCCTCATTGCTCAGCATGACTATGTAAAAGGACGTAGCACCTCATTCCCATATCAATGACTAAACCTACAGTTTTTGAGTCAAAACTAGATACCACTTAGTGCTAGAGTAGAATTTATGTCGTGGTCATAAGAAATACAGTGGAGGCAGAATGTGACAGCCCAGTGGATTCCAAAGCCTGGACATGTTGCTGTGCCAGGAGCTAACCACTTGGGGGACACTGGCCGTACTATCCATGGGAAAATAAGGGCTAGAAATTCTTGTACAAACATCCAGATGTTGCACACAACAGCACTAAAGGAGTGAACATGATGAATTTAAACCTTGCAATCTGATCACAATTGTAAGAATCATAATTCTAATGTTCATTTAAAGCACAATTTAAATTTCAGCATCAATTTAGGAATAACATTTCTTAGGGTCTTGCCCCTCACTGTTGGGGGGCTGGGGGCTGTATGCCTGGACAGAGATTCCATTAAAGACTGAGCTTGACTCCAAAAGACAATATAATGGAAGGCTGTTATGTTGCATATGCTTGATGACATGTGTGTAAGCCAGGTAGAGGGCCTTTCAGGGCACCAGCTTTACTAGACTGGCTCAGGTGTGATATCAGTTTACACTCACCTGTTCATCATGTAGTGTAGTATTTCTTGTTCGTGCATTTAGGATAAATTACTAAGTACAAGTCTTGAGATTAGTTCAAATTCTTTGTTTCCAAATCCATTTTTCTGATATTTACAGCTATGTATTATTTGGAAAAGGTATTCTACATCATTTTGGGGATCATGTCATGAAAAGAAATGGTGATGTCTTACCAATCATGAAAAATCACTTGAACTGGTATGGTCCATGGAATAATTAATGTTCAGACTTGGAAATTCGATCTTAAGTGATGAATGCCATTTGAAGACAAAATCTTCTGAACTTAGACAAGGTTCTTCTGTTTAAATCTTCTTCAAGCCATGGAAATGTTTTATACGCAATGTATTGTATGTAATTATAGTATGAATGTATAATAACATGTCCTATAACAGTTTTTATGATTTATTTCTTATTCCTAGCCGCTGTATGCATTGATGTTCTCCAGGTCCGATCCAGAAAGAAGGAACTGAGGGTTTTGGCTCATCCCTTGTTCTGAGGAAAAATCAACAATGAACTGCCAGATGTTTTAATGTGCATTTTGGTGTTAGATAACATGATCTCAGCATTCCTTTTTTTCATAACTCAACTAGAAAGTTGGTCCAGAGGATTTTGGTCAGCTAGGCGTGCATGTGTTCCCAAGAGAGCAGAGTTACTATCCTACATGAGCTCTGAGTACTCTTCAGTACCTGGGGAATTGCTGGCGTTGTCTTGGATTTTCATCTATTGATCACATTACCACTCTAGTTCGGCCAACATTCTGAACTAGTTTCGTTCTTTTGTTAATTATTTTCCTCTGTTCATTTTGTTTATTGACGACTAGACCATGGACATTGCCAGCTGAACAAGCTTTGGGGTCAGTAAACTTTTGTCTTTATCTGGTTTAAACATGGTGGTTCTTGGGTGTTCAAGGTAAGCCGGATTAAGCCAGTCATGTTTGGTGAGTGACGCAGAAGGTTCACTTCTTTGCCATCCCAAGCAGCTTTCCTGGTGAAAACTTCTCTGCAATGAACACCTCATAAAAACACATTACCACAGGAAAAAGTACTGCATGGTGTTGTGTCCATCAGTTTTGCTGTGTTACATTAATTGGTTTCTGGCTACTCACTTTTTAGCATTCAGCAATTGAAACTTCCAGCAGATTTCCAGGGAAATAATTTCCAGCATGTGTCTTCTGTACTCTGTGTCCTTTGGGCCGCTGATTCAGATTCAGGAAATGCAGTTGGTGGACTTGGGGGAGTCCTGCCCCGTTGGCCTGTTGGTGGACTTATTTGGGCCCAAGTGTTACCTTCCAGCTGGACCAGGAGGAGCCATCTGGGGAAAGTCTAGTCTACTACACAGATTTTACTTTAATTGGTAAATCCACTTTTTTAACAAAAATAAATGCAGAAAAATGTATTGGGGTTATTGTTAGTAATTATAGTAATTGATAAGCTGATGAAGAGGTTAGTTTTAAATACGAAATTTTTACACTTTGATAATTGTTAAGAATACTTGAACTCAACAAATAATTTATTGGGTGATCAGAATACAAAATTTCTCCAGTATGATTTGTGACTTTCATATTGTAAACCTTAAATCTGAATTAATAAGTAAACTTGGGAACAAATGCTTTTAAGGATTAAAAGTCTACACATTGGACAAAATACAGGAATGATGAAATGCCAGTCCACATTTCTCTGTTCAAAAAGATACTGAATAAAACCCAAGCACGTGGATTGCAGATCAGTATCTTATTAGACACAATGATTAAAACAAAGATAAATTTCAACTTTGAGTATAAGAAGAAAATAAGAATATGATACATTTCTGTGCTTATAGTAAAGCTAAAAGAAATGAGGGCCAGATTGTGGGAAGGTTTGAGGGTGAATTTACATCTCTAAAGTACTGAATTGCAAAATTAATGGTCAGCAAAATGATCGCAATGGAGCTCAGTTTTGACACAGGCAACTAGGAAGATTTTAGCGATGTTTAACATGCCTCAGAATCTACAAGCCAGTGGAAATTAGCATTATACTGATGCAAATTTTGCCCTGGCATCCAAAAAATTAAGGCCAATCGCCTGAATCATCCGTGACATTTTGCCGCCTAACTGCCATGGGTTAAAGAATCCTGCAAAAAATAGGGCTGAAACAGTGAAAATATACCAGAAATGTCCAAAGTCAGTAAGGATTTTAGAAATTATATTCTGTTTTATTTCTGTTCTAGTCCTTCACCTTCTCCAGAAGAAGTTTCTCAGATAACAATGAATTGTTCTATCTTTTGGCTTCTCATTCTGTATCCTGCTTGTTTTACCTCAGAGCCACAACAGCCATGCCGTATATGGGAACAAAGACAGAAATTGAATCCCATTGTGAATTTATTTTTAATCTTATC
Organism: Toxotes chatareus; assembly: GCA_016801885.1. Taxonomy (NCBI): domain Eukaryota; kingdom Metazoa; phylum Chordata; class Actinopteri; family Toxotidae; genus Toxotes; species Toxotes chatareus. The sequence continues at coordinate 6,254 of JAFBJY010001176.1, read as the reverse complement.
CTTGAACAAAATTTCTATGATTTGAATTTCAGTCTGCAAATTTGTTTTAAGAGCATCATTTTTTTTATTCACTGGGATTTTTTAGATTTGATTTCTAGTTCATGACACCCCGTTTTGCTAATGGATTGAACTCATTACCAATGGCTGATACATCTATTACCTTGGGTTACCTTGCGTTGTCTGCAGTGTCAGGGATTTTAGTGAGACCACCCTCCAGCGGTGTGGATTTCCTTTCAGTTTTGGTTGCCTGCATGCTGGGGGATGCTATGAAGTGCACAAATGCTTTGACAGATTTGGAAAGGATTCGTACCATAAAGGTGGACCAGAAAACCTGAGGTTTTTCTTTTTAATGGTATTATTTGCCAAACTCTAGCAGACCAGAGATCCAAGTGATGTTTTCATGAAATCTATCAGCTGAATGTTAAAAGCTAGACAAAAATAATCCCAGACCCTGTTGCATGATTCATTGATAACCTCACCAGTTCCATGTCTGTGGCCTTGTAAGGCTTTTCAGCATGGGAACTTGTTACAGTTTCAGTGAAGATATTCATGTACATCCTGCCTGGTTCACTTTGCAGATTCAGACTGTTGAGCTACTGGCAGTCTGCTGGTACTGATGAGTTATGGACACTCCGACCTTGTTGACATCCATGGTGGATGTAGCTTAAAGGTTTTCCTTGTTCCAGGCTAGATTTATGGATTAAAATCCACAGCTAGCTTAAGTTATTTGCAAGTCATGATGCTCGGAGAGGCTTTGTTAATAAATTTCACACAATTTTTTTTGTCAGCTAAATTTCATGAAAATTTACATCTCAAAAGAATTAATGAATACACAATTACAGCTAATGTAATGATATGTTGCTCATAATAGGTTAAGATTTCTGACCATATGTTCTGGTATGATGTGGTTTTTTTTAAACTACAGGTGTCAAAATTTTAACTGCAGAATGAAGCCTGGAAACAGTCTACACTCACCTCATGCCGTCCTGGGTGGCACACTGCATTCATCCATCAGAATACAGGGCTCAGAGATTCCGTACAAACACGTCCAGATGCCACAACACAGCTATGGAAAACCTGGTAAGACTGAACTTCTAGATCTGTAAAAGAAAACATGTCATTATAAACCAGATGAAAAGTTTTTTAATGAATAAATAAGTTTTTTTTTTTCTAATTTTAGAATCTTTTCAATTAGTGTAGATGAATCCTGTGGTGTGGAGCATATTACTGGGTGGAAGATCACATAATTCTGGTTCTTGGACATGTCAACCTCACTATGATTCTCATATGCCTATAATCATGCAGAGTTGAGCTTGCACGTGGATTTCCTACCTGCAGAACAGTTCCTCATCTTTTTGACTGGGCTTTTCAAAAAACCTTGGTTAATTTGTATACCATGGAAAGGATTTTCCTTGGTTGAAATAGCAAAATCTCTTAGTATATGTATATGGTCAAAGATGTACTTAAGATATTTTTGGGTTTTTATTGAGTTCACATTTCAAAAGGTAATATAAGTATGCCGTATAAAAAGATTACTTTATTTTTTTCTTGTCTCCCATTCTCTAGACACAGCTTGAACCTGGAGTAAACATCAGTGTCAGTGCAGATGAAAAGGTGATGTCTTCACAGTATCTGACTGTCTGCTCTGAAGATTAAAGTTCAAAAGTGGTAGTTAAAGTCACTTCAGGGAAAATGATGGAAAATTTTGGGACTTAAAAATACCTGAGTAGCTATTGTTTGGAAACTGAATCATTCAGCAGTGATATGTGATTTATTCTTCTTTTTTTTTCTCCCAGCGGAATACCTCGGACATAAAAGGCCTATTTCTGCACTTTCTAGGAACCTAGAACTGGTGGTGTTCAGTTTAAAATCATTTGAAATTATTAATTGTAACTGTTTAAAATTTGTTTATACAATATGACGATTACAGCACGTTTTATTTTCAGACAACTGATCATAGTTGTCCAGAGATTCTGGTCCAGCCTAGTGACCATTAGTGTCAAAAATCGAGTCTCCTCCATTGGCCTTTATCTCTGGTATCACTGTGGAACTTGTTAATTGCTTAGGATACATCATATCATTAACACCAGTCGAGCTATCATGAACTCAGTTTCCTGTTGTTTCTTTTAAACCCCCCTTAAAATGTTGTTATGGATATCCCCTCGAATTTTAATGCATTTGATCAGCTTTTACTTTTTCATGTTCTTTAAACAGGTTGGCTCAACTGTGCTCAGTCCAACCTGTAAACCATCGAGTGGTTTTTTGCCAAAGACTGTACATCTTCTCATCCTGCAAATATCATGGAGGAAGTTTGTTAATTTCTCCATACACTCTGTCCATTTTATATGTTTAAATTCAAATGGTAAATAGTACAGTTTTTGAATAATTCAATATAGTATATCAGTTATCTGCCTTATTGAAGTGTTCCAGTTGTCAAAATATTTTTAGTGATGTAAAAATCGATGTCTCAGCTATTTTTACCAATGATCAGTGTAACTGCTATTTGATTGTGTTCACTTTTCAACAGTACAGTTCAGAGGAGATACTATAATACATAAACCTGGCAAAACTTGTCATATAGGAATTAATTTATGAGTGCATAAATTTACAACAAAAAATCTCAAATTGATTCAGTTGTAAGTTAATGAAATTGATATTTGAAAGTATGTAACACATATCATTAACTTAGTCTTCTACATGTAAACTAGGAAAGTAATTATTACCAATCATCCTGCTGAATTTGGATTATATGAAAAGTGAAACAGTATTAATTTATGGCTGTAAGAATTATAACTTTTCGAGCATGCTATCTAGGGACAATTTTAACACTCATATTTCTGCAATTTGGCTATGTTAGATTAATTTAGCATGACCTAATACAATTATTCTTCTATCGAGTTGTTGAAAGTCGAATCAGTGAAAATTATTAATTTAGCAGACTTTACTGCATCATTTTCGTACAGTTATTCCTGAAAACTCATTTAGTAAACTCACAAATATCTCATTAAATTTCTAAATCTAAATATAATTGAACATTCATGGTTCAATTCAGTGATAATTTTATATACTGTCTAATTACAGAAAGCATTACAGATTTCTTCAGACCTGCCTTAAATTTCCATGTGATTGTTACTTTGCTTATCTTCGAGATCTAAATCTGCTGTTGGACAGTATGAAATTTTGACCATCAAAGGTATCTAGTATTGGTTATGTTAGGATTTTAGTTTCCAGTTCAAATCTCATTTTCAATCTGTTCTTTGTAGTTCAACACTCCCCATAGAGCAGTGATTAGGTAAATCAGCTTGATAATGGAGTCATTTTAGTCTTACCGCCTCTTTCGATTGATGTCAAACATACACAGATTTAATTAAGGACAATTGGTAAAAGCTCCTTTAATTCATTTCATCCTGATGTTTGTTATTATTGTTAATGTATATACCTAATGACTATTGTTTACTATGCTTTAATTGTTCAGTATGTCATTTATGTTTACTTAGTTAGTAATGTTATTATATATCGCTTTGCCATTTGAATTGTTCCCGATTGACTGTCATTCAGCCTTGCTATTAGAGTATGAACCTAAATCAAGCCGTGTGCAGTTACATTTAAGAAGAGTGTTTGGTATTGATTGGCCATAAGTATGTGTAGATTTAATGTAAAGATCATTTCTCAATCGTGTACTGTCCTATCATGATGTACAAGTTTGTTGATATAGTTATCTTAATACAAATTCGGATATTTATTTGAATGTTCAATTCCAAGTGAAAATTCAGCTTGAAACATGTTTGGATTCGTTTGAGATTGGAAAGGGTTTCCTGATGACTGGGAGTTCTATGTCCTGTTTAATCGTGATTCCTAGACTGACATCCATCTTGCAAGCAGGCTATGTACATAGTATTCTGTCAACAGATCTTAAAAATATGCGGTTTATAATATCACCAGTTCGTGAACATTTAAATGAAAAACATTATCATGGATGGTTAGCGTGTGAATTGCTGATGATCTGATACTTGGACGTTAGTATCGAAAAGTACTGAAAATTTAAATTCACTCTGTCAAATATGTTAGGGCATGTCTGCATATACCTATTGGAATCTGCATTAATTTGGACAGTGGATTAATGGATACTGTATGAATAGGTTAATCAGCTATATTGCCTAAAGGCTGTTTGGGCTTTTAACCCGCAAAAAATGGGCATACTGGAACAACCGTCACTTTTACACAATTTTGGAGTTTATCGAGGGAAAGGCAAAAGACAGAAACTTCTGAAATCAGTCCCATTGTTTGAATTTATTTTGATAAATCTGGTATCACTGTGAACAAATTACATTATGTATTTATACAATTTTAAACTGTAGCTCTGCAACATGTATATGTTTTGACAGTCAGGCATCATGTTGTATTTTTGAGTATTAAACACTGGTATGTTATTTATTGGGTTGATGTTCTGAGATTCAGACAGGTCAGACCATGGCCTTTGCTATTGATGAGATCAACAGAAACTCCAACCTGTTGTTACCTAATGTGACTCTGGGATACAGTTTGTATGGATAACTGTGCCTCACTTGTAATTGGATTCAGTGCTGCTCTTGTCAATGGCCAGTGGGTCAAGACGAGCAGTTTCTGCTGGATGAGACACTGTGTGGGGACCCTCCAGTGCTGGGGATTGTGGGTGATTCTTCCACCAACATTCTATTGCCATATCCAAGTGTGATAGGTTTATACAGATTGCCATGGTAAATTTTCTCATTTTCCTCTTTTTTCCCATTTGCCATCAGAGAGAATGATTTTCATATTTGATGCTGCTTTGAAAACATTCCATAATTGATTATTCAAACTTTGCTAGGCAATGAAAGCTTTGTCTGTCTTGTAGAACACAGTCCATGTCTTGTTTGTAGGTGGTGAGTTACTTTGCCACCGTATCCCTGTCTGGAGTGATCGGCAGCATTTCCATCCTTCTTGAGCAGATCCCCAAGTGACGCACTTTTCCAGGTGAACAAAGCAACAAAAGAGAACTTAAATATTCACATACATTTATGCTACTACAAACAATTGCAGCCATGTAGTTCCACTGACTCTCCTTTGAAAGAAGCTGATTGCCTTTTTACTTATGAAAATATATTTCTTTACATGTTGTTAGTAGATCTATCTGCAATCTGAAAAAAAGGATTATAGAAAGATTTTCTTAATGCAAGAATATTCCATGATGCACACTATTTGCTCTAAATAATGGTACTCCATTTAGGTGCGTGCCATGATTCAGATTCTAAAACGTTTTGGTTGGACTTGGGTGGGCCTTCTGATCAGTGATGATGATTATGGACTCCACGCTGCCCGATCCTTCCAGTCTGACCTGGGTCCATCTGGTGCAGGTTGTCTGGCCTACACAGAGGTTTTGCCCTGGGGTGACAACCCAGCTGAATTGAGGAGGATTGTAGGTGTGATGTGAAGAAACTCCACAGCTTGTGTGGTCATTGTGTTTGCACATGAGGGTCACATGGTTGACCTCATGGAGGAGGTAAGAATTAAAAAGATAATCATTTAGGAGAAAGAAAGTGACTGAGGATATAATATTTTCTACTGCTGGCATAATTCTTTAAATCCTTTGTTGCCCAAGATAATTTGATAAAATATGTAAATAACCTATTATACAACGTACAGGTGGTGAGGCAGAACGTGACAGGCCTGCAGTGGATGGCCAGTGAAGCCTGGGCGCGCAGCTGTGCTCCAGACCCCCCTCATGCCGTACGGGTGGCACTGAAACATTACCATCCGTCGAGGAGAAATACCAGGGCTCAGGGAATTCCTCTTTAAAATACGTCCCTGACCTGCACCACAAACAATAGCCATGGCAATAACCTGGTAAGAGTTTAACCTTGTAATCTGATCTGCCTTTTATTAAAATAGTATATTGTATATTGTCATTGTTTATTAAACTAAGTTTTTGAATATGTTTCAGGTAAATCAGTTTTTGGGAATACACATTTCAGTGTAGATTTGCACCACCTCCAGCTGGTTGGGTGGAGGCTGGGGGAGCATTATGCACTGGACAGGAAGATTTACATAATGTGGAGACTGAGTTCTTGGACATTTCAAACCTCAGGCACAGAGTATAATGTGTGTATAAGGCTGTGTATGCTCTGGCATATGCCCTTGATGACATGCTGCAGTGTGGAGGCCAGGTGGAGGGCCTTTCAGCGGGCACAGCTGTGGTACTTTGCAAAGACTGGAGCCCTGGCAGGTGTGATATCAGT
>JAFBJY010000117.1:0-69458 GCA_016801885.1 Toxotes chatareus | reverse complement strand
CTTGTCCTGCTCTCCCCATCATACACACCTGTGGTTCAGCAGCAGCCAGTCACTGTGAGGACTGTTAGGAAATGGTCTGATGGTGCCATGGACGCCCTGCGTAGACGCTCTGGAAACCACCGACTGGCCTGCTCTGTATGAACCACATGGTGACGCGACCTGGATGGACTAACTGACTGTGTTTCTGAGTACATCAAATTCTGCACGGACAACTCCATCCCCACCAAGAAGGTGCGCTGTTACCCTAACAATAAACCATGGGTGACAAGTGACCTGAAGGCCCTTCTGAATGATAAGAAGAGGGCCTTCGTGGCTGTGGACCGCACTGAGCTCAGGAGAGTCCAGAAGGAACTGAAACACAGTCTGAAGGAGAGTAAGGACGCCTACAGGAGGAAGCTGGAGGAGAGACTGGAGAGGAACCAAACCAGGGACGTGTGGAGTGGAATGAGAGCGATCACTGGTTTCCAGAGGAAAGGAAGATGTGTAGCTGAAGGGAATGTGGACCGAGCTAATGAGTTAAACCAGTTTTCAACAGGTTTGATTCCAGCTCCCCTCCCCAACTATGCCCCCACTTCTCCTCTGAGTGATCAGTGGACTTCTTCACACCTCCCAGGGCCCCTAACACATCCCCCATGTTCCTCCCCCTCCCCACCTCACACAGACCCCACCATCTCCCCATCCCCCTAGAAAGGACTAACTATCACGTCCAGCCAGGTGAGGAGACAGTTGGAGAGGCTGCTGGACCTGACGGCATCAGCCCACGGGTGCTGAGGAACTGCTCCAGCCAGCTGTGTGGAGTACTGCAGCACCTGTTCAATCAGAGTCTTCACCTACAGAGGATCCCAGTGCTGTGGAAAACATCCTGCCTGGTCCCGGTGCCAAAGAAGAACCACCCTGTGGCACCAAATGACTACAGGCCTATTGCACTGACCTCTCATGTTATGAAGGTCATGGAGCGGCTGGTGCTGTCACACCTCAGACCCCTGGTGAGCCCATACCAAGACCCACTGCAGTTTGCATATCAGCCATGTTCAGGTCATGTTCTTGGACTTCTCTTCTGCATTCAACACCATCCAGCCAAGACTGTTGAGTACTCGGATGACACAGCCATAGTCGGGTGTGTGTGGAGAGGAGGACGGAGGATGAGTACAGGGGCCTTGTGGAGAGTTTTGTCAGGTGGTGTGGGAGAATCACCTGCAGCTGAACGTGGCCAAGACAAAGGAGATGGTGGTGGACTTTAGTAGGAGTCAGTCCCCGCCTCACCTGTCTGTATTAGTGGGAGTGGTCCACAAACGCTGATGCTGTCTACAGGAAGGCCATGAGTAGACTTTACTTCCTGAGGAGACTCAGGTCCTTTCAGTGTTTGCAGCAGGATGCTCCACATGTTCTACCAGTCTGTAATGGCAGGCACCATCTTCTGGTGTGCTGGGGTGCTGGCATTAAAGCAAAGGATGCCAACAGACTGGATAAACTCATTAAAAAAGCACGGTCTGTTGTTGGCTTTAAGCTTGCCAACCTGGAGGAGGTGGCGAGGGACAGAATGCTGTCAAAGCTGAGGACAATCATGGACAGTCCCTCCCACCCACTCCATGAAACTGTGAACAATCTGGGAAGCAGCTTCAGCAACAGACTCCTGCTACCACGGTGCTCTGAGGAACGGCACAGGAAGTCATTCCTGCCATCCGCCATCAGACACTATAACACATCTGTGTCTGTGCTCACAAACCTGGACTAATGCATCGTCTACGGTGCGCTATAAATCTCAGTTACACTAAGCGTGAACACAAATCACTCTTAAAAGAGGAGAACAAGAAACAAAACCTAACAAAAAGGCAAAGTTACAAATTAATACAAAACCTGACTGGGGATCTATATGACAAGAGGCAAGACGAGAACGAGACGTGGCAAAGGCAAGAGACAGAAGCATGAGACAATACGTATGACGATGGCATGGGACAAAACATGAAACAAAAAACAAACTGACAACAGACAAGGGGAAACATAGACTATATATACACAACAGGTAAGGGAAAACAGGTGAAACCAATTAAGTAGGGCAGACAATCACAAAAGGAGGAAACAAGACAAAGACAGGAAGTACAAACAATACCAGATAATAACAAGGGCAGTGATTTAAAAATAAAACAGGAACTATAAACAAACCTTAAACTAGAGTTCCAGAGTCCCAAAAGATCCAAAAACAGCCCCCTTGAGGCTAGTCATGACACAGTTCATCATTTTCTCTCTTTCACTCACCAAGAAAATGTGTTTTTCTTCGAATCATGAAAATCTTTAAAACTTGTTTTGTGAGAAAAAAGGGAAAATGACAGAAGAAATTTTCTCTCTCTTCAAAAACTTTCAAGAGTCATCATGAAGAAATAAAGTACATCATTGTGTGGTATTGAATGGTGAACTGGAAACTGACAGATTGGAAATGACAGAGTTCAAATCTTTGGCTCTTGTGGTGTAATTGTGCTCATAATAATAAAAATTCTACAGCTGCTGCAGTGAAGGAACTTTTCCTTCATCATTCTTTTTTCCATCAAGATGTCAAGATGATTTTGTCAGTTCCATAAACACTCCCACACACACACACACACACACACACACACACACACACACACACACACACACACATTGGTCACCCATCATGGAGAGTTGTAGGACTTACAGCAAATCCAGGGATCTGTATTGATCATTCTTCATTTGTTTTACCTGATGCTGCTTCTGGCCTGTAACAAACTATAACTACTTGCAGAACAAAGTGTGTGTGGGGCTGCAACAACTAATCGATTAAATCGATTATTAAAATAGTTGGCAACTAATAATCGATTAGTTGGGTCCATGCTATTGAACACATAAGTGCAGCTGATACGCCCTAATGTAGGGGCAGTAAGCCAACCAAAGCCGCGGTGGCAGTAAAGCACCAGTAAGCTGGATGCCAACCGCCGTAAAAGAAGAAGAAGAAGAAGAGGCAGAAGAAGCGAACCAATGCCGCGCCTTGTGTAGCTCACCTGGAAGAAGCGTTCGAAAAATGGCGGAGGCGCCCACAGCGGAGGAGGCTAACGTTAGCAGAGAGAAAAATGTACGACCCAAGTCGTCAAAAGTATGGGAGCACTTTACATGAACGCCTTCAAAGAACAGCGTTAGGCGCAAAATGTGCGCAGCTGATCTCGCCTGACACAACATCACTGTGCATGAGCACCTGAAGAGGAAGCATGTTGGAGCCATGGGTGAAGGAGACTCACGGTAAGTTCATTTATCACGTATCCATCAACAAAACTAGAGAAAACGGACAGGGGTTTGATTTTAAATTGTCCTGAAAAACGGACACGAATCTGCCGGAAACTGTTGATATATTTGACGATAATTAGCTGAGATTAAGTCTGAGAGAGACAGGTGGATAACACGACGTTGAGTTTTTGATTATTTTATGCAATCATGCAGAGACAATCCTTCATTTCTTCATAACAGAAACTTGAGCAATATGTGGTCAAATATATATTAATTGCTTTTCCCTTTTATTCTCAGCACATGGTTGCATTATCCACTGTGCATGTATTTAATTTCATTTAGCCTTGTCTGCATTTTAGATCAGTAGATATTAACTTAAAAAGATATTGTATGTTTTCCTTACTGTGCTTCTGTGCATACTCATGCCACACTTTCTCTCTCACCTCAGAAAAAAAAAACAGCCCAGCATTGGTGACTATGTTTTGAGCAAGATCTGCACACCACAGCAATCAGCTGTTCTCACTGATGGTATCCTGAATATGCTGGTTACAGACAGGCCACTATCAATGGTGGAGGTGGTGAAGGATTCAGAAAAATGATAAACACCTTCAACCCTGGTTACACTCTTCCCTCAAGGACCTATTTCACCAGACTGATGGAGAAGAAATGAACCATAAAGAACCATTCCTCCATAGTTCTATAGGGAAAGCCTGTTTAAAATCAGTTTGTTTTATGCATTTTATTTATTAAATTGTTGTTCAGCTCATTTCAAGGTGGAGACAGGTATTTTTTTCAGAACATGAAGAAATGCTCTCTGCACTGTATAAAAACAGATGGTCTTTGTTTTTCATTAGTTAAACTATTCACCATCTTTATGTTTTTCTTTACATTGATTCAGCTGCTACAAAAGTTTTATTTTTATTTATTTTTTTGCACTCAGTGTAGCATACATTTAATTTTTTATGCGAGTTGGAAACAACTTTTGAACAAAGACAGTTTGGTTAATTAAATAAAATGCTGGAAATCAAATTTTGCTTTTTATCCGATTAATAATCGATTAATTGAAAAATAATCGGCAGATTAATCGATTATCAATATAATCATTAGTTGCAGCCCTACTGGTTGGACGACTCACATAACTGCATTACTATTCTGATGATAACTGTACCTGCTTCATCAGCAGTGTCAGATCCTTCATTCAGGGCAGCTTTCAGTTGTTGTTTTAAGAGAGACGTCTCTTTCAGGTTCCTGCCTCCTTGATAACTTTATCTTTAAAACTGCTGTTCCATTTTTCAAGGAACCTTGAAGCAACCTCTGCTCCAAACATCAGTGAGAAGTCTTGCAAAATTTAAATAAAAGAGAAAACAACATTTTCAATTGTTTAAAATAAACCAATATTTTTACTTAAAAGATATATTTAATACTAACCAGTCCCATGACATCCAAGAAACGTGGAAACATGTAATACATCAGCTGACCGCTGTGGGTCATGAAGAATCTGCTGATGGTAGTAGAAGGTTTCTCTCATCCTCTGAAACACTAAGTCAGGATCAGCTGTGTGGTGAAGGAGAGATATGGCTTCCATGCATTCATCTCTGATTGGCTGATCATCATATGTTCTGGATGATGTGGAACATCCTTTTAGCTTCACTCTACTCTGGGATGAAGAGGTGGTTCTGGATTTGTCTTCATGCACCACTCAAGAAAGGGTTAGAGCCTTTGTTGCTTTGAATATCATAGAAGTTCCTGAAAGAAAAAAAGAACAAATATTGTATGTTGCTTATATGCAAACAAGGGAGTTAAACTTACATATCATTTTTGGAGTTTGGGTCTTTCAAAGATGGGAAAAGTGAAACAATCCAGAGGGCATGAAACTCTTTTGTTGCTTTACTAACAGCTCTCCTGCAAGTGGGAAAAAATCTCTTACCATTTTTGTCTGTTTTATAAAAGTATACTGGATTAAGTTGAAGCCTCTTACCTTCTTCTTTTCCATGCATGTGAGCGACAATAATATTAACCAGTAACCGTGTGGTGGAATATTTCAAACTTCCAGTCTCTTCATACTCTTTAATCACAGTCATCTCTGCTGGTTTTGAAGTAAGAATTTGCTCCACATTCTAAAAAAGAAAACATTATAAACATATTTACAACTACACTTAGATCTATGTTGTAAGCAAATTCATCATTCATCTAATACCTGTACATATTACTTGCATATTTTAGGAATTATGTCTAATAAATAATGATTAAAATCTAGTTGTATACAAGCTGCAAGGACACTGTCCATCAAAGACTGGCATCCAGAATCACTTGTGTCTCTGCTTAAAGTGCTTGAGACTGACAGTGTATCTGTCAGACTTGGAGAGGAGGAGCCTTCACACCCTTGCTGCAGGACACTTAGATCTGAAGATCACACACACACAAGTATAAGACAAATAAAATCTAAAGTCCAGCACATTAAAACTATATCACAGACCTGGCTGGATATTACCTGTCTCAAGACAAAACATTACCATTACCTATAACTCTGCTTACCACAAGTAGTGAGGGTCACATATTCTGTCAGGTCTGAACAATCAGCCAGGTTCATAGATGCTTCAGTAGATGGGAGGTCTGAAATGCAGCAACACATACAGCTTAATATGAACTGATTAAATACTGTACTTTGGAATTCTTATCATCCACTTCTCACAATCACATATTTTTGTCTGTGTCAAGATACAAATCTCTCAAAATATAAGTGCAGCAAAATATGAATTTTTAAATGTCCTACCATCATCACTGTAGATGAAGAAACACAGATCTTTGAAACATCCTCATCCACCTCTGCTCCCTGTTGATCTGTGACTTTCAGTGTTGTAGTCTCTGGGATAAGAAACTTCTGCTGGACTATACCATAACAACTCCACGTTACAACATGTTTACATCTTTATTAATTTAATACTAAACATCTGACTGACCTGCACTGAGAAAATCTGAGAAGCAAGCCTCTTCCAGTTTAATGTACTTCTTCTTCCCTCCATGTTGTACTTTGATCAACATGTTGGTTTGACATAAAGGAAGAAAATGTCATATGTCTGAGAATAACATGTTCAAGTTAAAGTTTATCCCAACTACACACTGTTAAAATACAGGTTTCTCACCGCTGTTCAAAACAGCAAGGCTACAGTTTATAAGCTTAACTGTTAGCATGCTAGCCAAAACTGACTTTTCAGCTGCGTCTGCGCCGAAATTATACTCTTAAAACACCAACATGCGGTTGCATTGTTGGATGGTTATTTCAAAACAGTATTAATTACCTTCATTAATTTGTGAAGCTTATCAAACAGTTTGTCATTACCGTCATACAGACACATCACACGCCACAGACAGTATGGCCGACATTAATGTTTGAGTGAAAGCTAACAGCTCCACAATGGCAGCTAAGGACAGCTAGCTAACTAATGCTGCGGGAGCTACTTGCTCTAATTAATGGAGTAAAAGCAATGGGGTTACGTTCAACATCAAGTTCGCAGTCATTAGCGGTACTATGTAAGTAGATAAAGTGAGAACAATGACAAAATATCACATTTTTAAAGTACTTTTTGATAAAAATCATGCTCTTACCAGCCTTGTGACGACGTTCCTTGTGCTGCTCATGCCGCGATAAAATGCGTCGTGAACTCCAGGGGCAGAGTTAAAACCAGATCCTGAACACCAGGAATAAAGTCCAAAATTCAACTCGGCCTGGGTGTACACCTTAACACAAACTGTAGTCAGAGTTATAAAATAAACTCCAGAAATGTAACTCTTTCACACTTTTTTGCCTGACTCCAGATTTTAGTACTTTGTGAATTTGCTGTGTGTTAGTACATGTAGTTGTGTACAGTTCAGCTGCTGCTGTCCTTGGTGCTGAATTCACCAACCCAGCTGAATGGTCCTGAGTGATTATTGTTGTAATTCATTTGGTATTTTTGAGAAGATTGAATATCATTAGTATGGGTTATGTTTTGGTTAATGTTAGGCTTTCAGTTATGATGGTTAAGTTAGGTTAAGGGGCAAGGGAATGACTTATGGCAACTATAGTAAGAAAATAGAGAGAGAGAGAGAGAGAGTTTGTCCTTTGATGCCTTTGATGTATCAACATTCTACAGTCTGATGTCACAGGCTGCAGTAAGTGGACACACAGCCAGAGACAAGTTCAGAAGTCAAACAGGAGCAGAAACAGTTGGACTGGACAGGACTTGCTCATGATTTAGGAAGAAAGAAGCACTCAGATATTTCTGCACAATTATTGACAAGGAAGGAGGAACTACTGCTGCTACAAGGACAAGAGGAAACTACAGGAAAGTCCAGATCACCTCCAAGGTTTTCAGTAAGTCAATACCTTTTTAGTTGATGTCAGTGTTTCAGTTCAGTGGGATGTGTTTGTTAAATTGGCATGATGTCTAATCACACAAGAACTTCAGCCCAAAGGTTTCAGTACATGTTCAGTTTATTTATGCTGATTGTATCTGTGAGATTTTCATATTGTCAACTTAGGTTTCTATTTTTTTTGCTTCAAAACATTATGGTTTGTGTTAAAGGAAAGGTGCCTATTCTTTTCGAGTTTGTCTTTTAAACTTCAAATGTTCAAAAACATTCACATGCTTTTATGTAAATTGAAATCATTTGTGGTTGTTGCTTTGGATCCTCCTAAATGATGGAGCATAAAATCCACAGTCCATGTCCTGTGTAAAAGGGACTTCCAAAGTTCAAAAGAAGCAAACATGAGGCTTCAGCAGTCTGACTTATATAGTTGAAACAGGCGTCCTCCAAGTCTTTTTTTATCATTTATGTTGAAGATCAACTACCAGTGCTTTGCATGTGGAACAGTAGTTTGCCTGCAGCCACAGATCCAGACTCTGCAGCTCTGGAGGTGGAAGTAACTGCAGAGACGAGAAAGCACAACACCATGGGAGAGAGAAGAAGCCAAGTTAGTAACATACATTAATGGGATATGAATGTGTACAGATGGAGAGGGAGAGGAGAGAGAGGAAATCAGTGCATCATGGGAAGTCTTCCAGCAGTGTAGACCTATAGCAGCATAACTAGTGGCTCATTGAGGAAAGCCTTACTCAGCTCTGACTATAAGGTTCATCAAAAGGGAAAGTTTGAAGCCTCCTCTTAAACATGGAGAGGGCGTCTGCCTCCAAGACCCAAACTAGTAGATGGTTCCACAGTAGAGGAGCCTGATATCTGAGGGCTCTGCCTCCCATTCTTTCTATTGGAGACTTTAGGAACCACAAGTAAACCTGCATTCTGGGAACACAATGTTCCAGGGTAGTAGGGGATGTCTGCACTGCTGCTGTGACCCGGCTTGGTAACACAGCCGGCCATTGCCAACTCTTAACATCCTCCTCTCCTTAGCTGTGTCTTCAGTAGCTAAACTTGTGTATCTATGCTGAAGATTAGAGAGAAAGCTCTGTTCTAAAACGTCTCTCTGTTTTCAGCTCTCAGGACTTTTGCAGCTTCTCCCACAATCTCTACAGTTTGGAGTTTAGTCTCACTCCTGTGCTCTTGTTTGTACTTTGGGATATCAGCCTTATGTCACTGTTTACTGATCAGTTACAGCCATATCAGAGCTGTGTTATGTTACTGATAATGCAAACCAAACTTTTCCTGCTTAACTGGGAAAAGTTGTAGGAATCTGTGATCCTCTCTTGCTCCTGGCTCCGAGGGCCACTTCCTGATCGCCCGCTTCCTCCGCCTTGTCGTCGCTGGCGCTGGCGCAGACGCCGAACTGCCGATCCTCCACCGACGTGCGCGGCTCGTGGGTTCATTCCCAGTGCTGCAAATTAGCCGCAGGTTGCTGCTAGCCTCCACTGTTGCTGAGTGGACACGCTCAGCTTCTCTCTCCCTCAGGTGATCACACGTAGCCTGATCGAGAATTATTTGCCAGCTGCTTTGTCCTGCACGGAGAAGAAATACTGCTGCTTTGCCTTGTTCTACCTTACCGGGGTGTTTCTGCCGCGGTTCTGCCGGTCGCTCGGGCGCTCCGGTGTTGCTGCTGTCGGGCTGCGCAGGTGGACAACGCAATCACCCCCTACCTACGCGAGTATTGAATGGACAGTTTCGTTCTCCTTGGGCCTGGACTTTTAAAAATTGAATGAATGCACGGTGGGGTTGCTCTTTATTTAATGCCCCATTTCCTTTGTTGCATTTAGTTAGAATGGGTTTTGGGTTATTGTTTTGATTATTTTGTTTTTTTTTAGCTTTGTCTCTGTTAGGTTATTTGGTTTATTAAATATTGTGTTTAACTAGGTCCTGTGCTGGTTTATTTTTATTTATTTTTTAATTTTTCTTTCTTTTCTTGCTTATTTTTTGACGTTCTGTGATTCAATTAGCCCTGATATTCAGTTAGATTTTGTTTTTTTTTTTTTTTCCTTGACTGTTTCTTTTGCTTGTGACAAGAATTTTATGTTATGTTTACTTACTGATATTCTTAGTGCTCTGATTAATTTGTAAGCATTAATTTATTGTTTTCTTTTGTTAGTATTTGTATATTGGTTATTTATTTTCCTGTGTTTTCCACTAATTTTATTTCCTTGTCCCCTTTTCAGTGGCTGAGAGCTAAAGGTGGTGGCGGTCGTGGTGGTTTCCCCCTCTTTCCTGTGTCATGTGCCTCCCCTGGTTCTGGGTTCCTTTGACTACGTGTGCGTGGGTGTGTGTGGCTGTCATGTGTGGCTGGGGTGATAATTTTGTATATTATTAGGGATCCTCACCCTCTCCTCGAGCTGGCCCCTGGTAAGCCTCAGCCCTGATAGGGTCTCCCCCTTTCCCTCACGTCCCCTGTGTGTGAATGGTGTTTTATAGTATTTTAATACTCTGTGTGTGAATGGTGTTTTATAATGTTTAAAGACATACTGAAGTTATTTTGAAATAAAGTATATTGATTATTGCTCTGGAACCACGTCTCTGCCTGTTGTAAAATGAACCTGGGTGCCTTGGAGTTGGTACAGTTGACCATAACTATTTCCTTGGGCGAAATTCCCAAGGTGGCGTTGTCTGGCTTCGTAGGTTGTTCTTAGTTGGGTGTTGTAGTGATCGACACCATCCACTATCTGCTACAACCCCATTATCATCTATCTCATCTCCTCGCTCGCCACACTCAGATCAACAACTTCATTTGCTGTGCAGTAAAGTGGAAAAACACTTTTTCACTGTTCCAGCACAGTTTGAGTGTTAGTGACCATTCATATCATGACTTGATGTGACTACAACCAACACAATGGAAAATCCTATTTCTATCTCTAACACTGAAATATCACATTCAGTGTGCAGCTCACACTGTTGGTGGTTGGCGTCTTCAGACTCCCTGAAAGCTGACATACAGTATTAGTTGAAGAAGGTAGTATTTTTATTTTGGATGAAACACATCCAGGTGTATCACTGTCCCTGTATAATGTGCTGACTTCAATCCTAATTCCTAAACCATCACTGAAGTTCATTGTGCAGAAGTGACTGTTACATGTCCAGGCTCCACAGTATACCATGGACCTTCTGCACCCCACACCATGAGCTGATCTCTTAGGTCAGGACTTTCTAAATGTACCTCGGACATGTTTTAAGACTCAGGAAGATTGTGCTTTCCAGTTTGCAGCCTCTAAACTTTGGAATAATCTCCCAGTAAGTCTGAGGTGTGTGGACTCTGTGGACTCTTTCACAAAGCAGATACAAATCCATCTGTTCAGACAGGTTTTTAGGTAACGTAGTATTTTATGTTTACACTTGTGTTCTATATCTGCTCCCTCTTTGTATTTTATTTGCTGTTCTTATTGTTTTATTTATTTGTTTCTCTCTCTTTGACTGTGAAGCAGTGTGTGACTAGATTAGAGCCTTTGTGGAGGCAGAGTGATGAGTCTGTGCTTTAAATGACAACTGGGATTGTGGCCAAAAACTTCGTAGCTAAAAATACAAAATGCTGCTTCATCCTTGATAGACTTGATAATGAGCTCACGATGAAACTAATCTCACTTAAGGTCTCAATCATTGTTCTCCTTCAAATCTTATACCAACAGCCTGTAAAAGAAACAGTGTTCTCCTGTTGGCTTTTTAATTGGCTGTTGAACTGAATGTTTTATTAATGATATGCTTGCCATCTGTTAATGTGAATCACAGTATGTTGCCTCTTAAATACAGTCACAGCAGTGTTTGTCCTTCAGAGCTGTGCAGAGGCTGAACTGGGCTGTGTCTCTTTTGTCACAGTGAGGTGTAAAGGTGCTCTTATGAGTGTTTGTCTGCTGACTGCTGGTAGAAATGAGCGTAAAGTGTCTTTCTGTCTCCTGTCAGTCCATAATAAGTCCTCCTTCAAGGACTCCAGGACTGGTTTCAGAGGGTTCTTCATCTCTCTCTGCTCTCTGTGCTTTGCACCACCTACATTCCAACTTTGAGAAGAGTTTTTATCCATCAGATCTTTGTTTTTTCATCAATACAGTAATATGCTCTTTCCTCACACTCTGGTTTTCCTGTGACTTTGCAGTAAACATTATTTTCTGTCTTCACCTCTTTAGGAAAGTGAGGAGTGATATTCACTATCTCTCCATTGCCACAGACAGTTTTAGTTGTTTCTGCAACAGATCAGCTGCTGCACAGTGAATCATTTTGACTCGTGTTTCTTTTAGATCTCGTTCAACTTATCTTGTGCTGTTAGACCTTAAATCCACAGAGTCCTGCTGTATGTTGGTCTCTTCTCTGCATCACACTGAGATAACAGTTACACCTGTCACCTGAATCAAGTAGGAAGCTGATGGTGAAAGTTAAAGCTGACACTATATCATCATGTTCTGGGAGTAGAAGCTGTAAAATAACCAGGCTGGATGGAAGGAGGAAGCATTTTTTTCCTCCAGCATTATTTCATCATTATTTTCAGTTACTGGTATTTTCTCAGTCTGGGTCCAGAAACAAAACTTTCTTTGTTTACTACAATGACTTTAAGGTGATTCTTCATCTGTTTGTAAGTTTGTGTTTTAATTGTATTTCTTTTATTTCTCTCTCTTCTGTTGTGGGGCTCCTGTCTCCTGATCTCCTTCATCCTGGATCTTCTTCTTCAGATCCTAAAACTATGACTTATTTTTATGCTGGTGTGAGAGTTTACATGCAAGTGTGTTTGTTAACTGTGAATCACATTGTGGTTAAGTTTGTGTTTGGGAGATTTCCTCCATGTGTGTATGGATACAGATGAAGGTATCAGGTCATTCCATTATCTGATGATCTCTACCTGTTAAACCATCCAAAGCAGCTCTGCAGTGTTTCCATCTGTGCTCATGTTGCTGTTTGAGGGTTAAGACTTGGTTTCAGGGTTAGAATTGGATTTTGGTTAGAGTTAGGGTAAGGGCTAGGGAATGCATTATGTCAGCAAGTGTCCTCACAAATAAATAAGTACAAGTATGTGTGTGTGTGTGTGTGTGTGTGTGTGTGTGTGTGTGTGTGTGTGTGTGTGTGTGTGTGTGTGTGAAGAATGTGTATTAGCATATGATGATATGGAAATAATACTATGTAGACGTAATCCTCAGTGTTTGCTGCAGGGACCCAGAAAACTCCTCCAGCTTTTACACTGACATGGAAAGTTACCAACCACATCAAGAATAATAACACAGTTAATCCGGTGGACATTGTACTGTTCATGAAAGCAATGACTGTAGGTCAACTGAGACTGAATGAGCCAGATCACTTAATAAGTGGACATGAAGCAACTCATGGATCCACAAAGTAACTTTTCCATTTTCATTCTTTCACTCACTTTTCCTTTAATACTTTTATTGATTGATAAATGAGGTGGATATGATGACAGACTTAAATTGTCTGAGGCTGGAGATAATGTTTGTCGTCACAACACTGTAGACTTATTTAAATAGAAATGATTTGTGGCTGAGACAGAATGAAATGTCCTGTAACACTTTATAAACATACATCAGAGAAGAAGGAAGGAAGGTTTGTGCTTTTACCTTCAGGCAGACAAAAGTTTAGGTCGACTCTTTTCTCTCTTTCAGTTTTTCTCTGTGTCTTTCTCTCTCTCTCTATGCATGCTCACTGATTGTCTCTCCCTTTCTCCTTAAATGTGGAAGTAAATGAAATGATTAGGACAGAGCCTGTTGCTGGTCACAGACCAATATCACCTGTAGATGGAGGAAACCATTTCCCTGCAGCAGATCAGAAATTTCTCTTAAAACAGGCAGAAAACGAGGTAAGACAGAAAACAGCATTTCCTTTCTCTTTCTGTGAGACTTGAAGTACCAGGTGATCATTTCATTTTCAGCTCAATACAAACTGCAAACATTTACCAGGAAGGGAGCAACTTTGAGGAGGAACTCAAGGAAAATCAAGAAAGAGAAAGAAACATTCCCACAGAAAACAGCAGAACTGAGAATGTCTGATAATCCATCAGTCTGTAATGATGAAATGTGTCCTCACAGAAAGATGAAGTACATGAAGGATGGACAGTATTTCAGAAATCATGGATCTCCAAGATCTGAGAACCTCTGCTACGCTCTTACTCCTAACAATCACCATCAAAGCCATAAAGACAAGATGTGAAGCATGAAAAAAACAAAACCTGAGCAGCTCATTAGTTACACTTCACTTACACTGGAGATCCTGCATCAGAGCATGGAGCATCTCTAAGTGAAGAGAACAGACTGTCCATACAGAAACAGATACATGTATTAAACCAATATATTCTAAGACACGTTCAGATGGACTGAAGTGGTCCAACATGTCTGAATCTGGTTCATGTCCATGACTCAATTCTCATAGCTGTGTTCTTCTCCAGATGTGCCGACAGATGTGTTGATGAGCTGACAGATGTTTCTTTGATAAACATCATTGCATCCTGAACATATTTGGTGTTGTACAAACCTAATGACCAAACCTGGAATTTCCATCTTAATCTGTAAAGTCTGCTCATTAGCTCAGTAGAACTGAAGGTGTTTTAGAAAAGTGGAAATAAGATGCAGCTCTGCAGCTAAACAGAGGTTTAGCAAAGATCATAGTCTGGTTTAATACAGAAGGAGTTCACAGTGACTTCAGACACAGCAGCTGTCTGACTACATTACAAGGTGAATGGAAATGATAACAGAAGCCCAGAAGTGTGAACTCTGGGAACAAACAAAGATCCTGGAGCCACTTTAACACTTGAGCTGTATGTGGATTTGTTCAGTTACTCAAATCAACACATAAGGATAAAGTAAGAAAAACAGAATAAATGGCTCATGAATTCTAAATGTTGCTTCACATAAATCACTCACAGATTTTCAATCTCCTCAGCTCAACATCCAGTGAACAACAGATGCGTGGTTCCTTCTGTTTATGAACTAGAGTACAACAATGACACATGCTCATTCAATTCAATTCAATTCAATTCAATTTTATTTATATAGCGCCTTCCACAATCAAAATTGTCTCAAAGCGCTTTACAGAGACCCAGAGCCTGACCCCAGAGCAAGCACTTAAGGCGACAGTGGCAAGGAAAACTCCCTTTTAACAGGAAGAAACCTTGAGCAGAACCTGGCTCAGATGGGGACCCTCCTGCCGATGGCGGGCTGGGTGAAAGGAGGAAAAGGAGGAAGACAGGACAGCTAGGAATGGAGGAGAGGGGGAGAAGGACATGCAGCATAATACAGACAATGGACAATGTTAGAGGGTCAGCATTTACATTACAGTTAGTTAACAGTTATTGGATAATGTGTGCTCAGCAGATTACAATTATGATAGGAAACAGAGCACAGAGGCAAAAAGCTGTTATGACTGGTAATTATTTACATTACAGTTTGCAAAGAATATTAATCCAATATTTATCTGTAACAGAATGGAACATTAAACGTGTTAGAAATGGATCATTGTAAACTATAAACAGCAGCAGGTGGGTGGAGCCAGGACCACAGAACATGCAGCTCCGGAGCCAGAGATACCTGCAGAAAGGATGTTCACACACACAGTTTCAAAGGTTATGTATGTAACCACTGTTCATACACACATTAGATGTGAGCTGCAGATAGATGGAGCCATACTTGTCCCTCAGCTTTCCATCAGTCTGTGGACAGTAAACAGGCGTCTTTTGGATGTGGATCAGCACCATGGACAGAGACAGTGCAGCACCAGAGCACAGACATGGTTCGACTCTGATGGTTTCACTAAAGACACTGTTTTAATCACACGAGTGAAACCACAAGAACAAAGTGGTTGTATCTCCAAACACAGCTGATATTTTGGTTCATGTATGTGCAGCAGAAAAAGAGCAAACAGCTAAAGACAGAGTTAGAACTGAGCAGGCTGATGTGTGTAGAGTTGTGTGTTCAACTTGCTGCAACATTCACATTTCTACATTCAAGACCCATAAAAAATGTCCTAGGTTTTATAAAATTGACTCCTTCTACCTTAGATCAAAGTTTTACCAGTGACCCTGTGTATGTACAAAAAAGTTTCCAAAAAGTTACAATGATTGGTAATAACTTCCAGTTGTCAATGTATATATCACCATGAACACAAAACTTTCATTTTGGTTTCAAAAGGAAACATATTGTTAAGATGTAATGAACTTGACTGGGACCACAAGAGACAAGGAGGCGTGGCTTCCAAAACCACAGAGCAAGCTTTCCAAACAAATATGGCAGCTTCCTTATACTAAACTGGGAAGGTGAGTGGGCTGGAAATGTGACATCTAAAATCAATATACTCCTCGTTCTAACCAATAGTGTTTTCCATTGTGGAGATGTACTCACATTAAACAAGAAGGCATTGACTTGAGTGGTATAAATTTTGGAATTGTATGTTGTAATGAGGCCACTGTCACCACCGTCGATTAGTGTCACCACCGGGAGGCAGTTTTAATTTGTTTTAAATGAATATGCTTACAGTTTTTCTTCATTGCTGTTGAGTTATTAAAGTATTCGTCTCTTTTAATACAAAAATATGTTTGTTAAATTAAAAAAAACATTACTTTTCCTAATTTGCTTAAAGTAGATGTATGATGTTAGATCTTTTAGAAGAGTATATGTACAACAGTTTAAAAATGTGTATAAAGTGAATATTCAAGTAACTTTTTATTTTCAGAATTAAAACCAGTTTTATCCAAATTTCCAAGAATCAGAGGTATATATCACCATGAACATAAAACTTTCATTCTGGTTTCAAAAGGGAACATATTGTTTGGGATGTAGTGAACTTGACTGTGGCCACAAGACACAAGGAGGCGTGGCTTCCAAAACCACAGAGCAAGCTTTCCAAACAAATATTCCAGCTTCCTTATACTAAACTGGGAAGGTGAGTGGGCTGGAAATATGACATCTAAAATCAATATACTCCTTGTTCTAACAAATCGTGTTTTCCATTGTGGAGGTGTACTCACATTAAGCCATGCTGTGAACAGCCACTATCACTAAAGCTGTGCTGGAACGCTGCAAGTGTTTCTTCCACTTTACTGCACAGCAAACTGATTTGTTCATCTGAACCACTAATAAAGTGATGCTAACTCACTGAGAAACACATTTCATTTTCTTACAACCTTTTCCTAGTTTAAAAGAAACAGCAAAAAGTTTGCATTAGTAGTAGTAACATAACAGCTGTGATGTGGCTGAAAATGATCAGTAAACAGTGAAATAAGGCTGATATCTGAAAGTCCAAACTGGAACAGAGGAGTGAAAGTAAACCCCAGATCACAGAGGTTCAGGTAGAAGCTGCAAAAGTCTTGAGAGCTGAAAACAGAGAGAATTAAGAATAGAGCTTTCTCTCTAGTCTACAGCATAGACACACAGGGGTGTAGCAACTGCAGACACAGCTAAAGGGAGGAGAATGTCATAGGTTGGCAATGGTCAGCTCTGCTACCAAGCAGGACCAACACAGTGCTAATTTGACACAGCTACCCTGCTAACTCCTGTGAGGCTGTAATGGAAATGCATGCCATCACAGCTTATGTGCTAATGGAAAAAGCCCATAATATGCTACTTTTCAGGGCACCTCTGTAACAACCTTAAGCTTCTGAACATCTACCACAACATCCCTAATTCACTTTCCACAGGAAACATTGATGCCTCTGCCTCCACCTGATTTCCTGTAATCTCTCTACTGTCCATTATAAAGGCATAAAAACCCAAATCACTTAAAGATATACTCAAATTGCCATTTCCACATTCAAAGCACTGGTGTTTGATCTAATTCTTCCTGCTGTCCATACTGGCTGCCAGGAGATCCCTTCTTTAAACAATTTCTGTGGAAATGATAGGTCACAAAATCCACAGTCCTATTTCTGTGCAAACAGTAATTCCAAAATTCATCAGCATTGTTAAACAAAATCAAGTGGGTATCTTCAAATGTTTGTCTTTTAGTGCAGAATTTCCTCTCTGTGTTTCCATCTCTCCAACACAGCTTTGCAAGGAAACATTAGGTGTAGAAACACAAAGAGGAGAATTTTGACTAAAAATACCTGGAAGATAGAAACTTGATCTACTCAGACTGTTGAAGCCTCATGTTTGCTTCTTTTCAACTCTGGAAGTCAACTTTTCCACAGGACAGGGACTGTGGATTTTATGCTCCATCATTTCCATTAGAATTTCTTTAGAAAGGATCTTGTTGCAGACAGTACAGACTTCCTAGAAATCCTTTCCTTTAACACAAACTACAGTGCATCACACCAAAACAAAATTAAGAAGCTGAGCAACCATGAGAATATCTCACAGTCATGATCAGCATTAAAAAAAAACTCAATATTGTCCATGAATGATCAGCACACAATCAAACCTCTGGGCTTATGGGTATGATTACTTGTCGTCCCAATTTCACAAACGTATCATTTGGACAAAACATTTCAAAACATTAACTTCTAAACTAAACACTGACATGAACTACTAACATGTACTGACTTACTGAAAACCTTGGAGGTGATCTGGACTTTCCTGTAGTTTCCTCTTGTCCTTGTAACAGCAGTAGCTCCTCCCTTCCTTGTCAATAACTGTGCAGAAATATCTGAGTGCTTCTTTCTTCCTAAATCATGAGCAAGTCCTGTCCAGTCCAACTGTTTCTGCTCCTGTTTGACTTCTGAACTTGTCTCTGGCTGTGTGTCCACTTACTGCAGCCTGTGACATCAGACTGTAGAATGTTGATACATCAAAGGCATCAAAGGACAAACACAAACACACACACACACACACACACACACACACACTCATATACACTTACTGGTACTTAGATCTTTGTGAGGACACTTGCTGACAAAATGCATTTCCTAACCCTAACCCTACCACTTTCAACAGGTCTTGGAGAAGATGCCTGAACATCCCATAGTCAAGCTGGTGGTGCTGTCCGTGGGGATAAACAATAGAGATCAGGATCCCCATAAAACCTCCATCAAACAATTTCAGTTTTTATACTGGAGGGCTCAGTCTGTATTTCCTAATGCTGAAATTTTCTTTCCCTTAATCAATTACTCACCTCTCCTTCCGCAGGAACAACAAGACAATCTGACCATCATTAATAATTTAATTTCCAGCCATCTTCCTTTCTTGGAGCTGCTGCCGACTAGCCAGTTTTTTTTTTTTTTTTTACTGAGTCTGACAGCAGACAACATACACTGGACACAGGAAATGGCCACGGACTGGGACCCCAGTCCAGGCCAAATGGTCCAGGACCCCAGATCTATCCCTGTCCCTTCTCTCATCCCAACCTCCTCCTTTACCCCACCTTCCTTCCCTCTTCCTTCCCTCCTCTCCCTAATCCTAACCCCACTTACCTCCAATTTAGGTCTCCAGATCCTGGTCTGCCGCTGGCAGGGGTCTTGGTCCATTGGCAGAAATCGACTTGTCCTGGGGCTCCTCCTCCTGTATCCTAAATTTGTCCACACTTTTTCGACCAAACAAAGCTCAAATATGCCTGCTGGAAAGGGGACTCACATTCATCCCACCCCCACAACCTTTGACAGGGCTGAACTGCGCAGGGACCTATATCGTTATCATAGAAGAATTAAATTACCATTTTCAAAATGACAATCCAGATGCATTACCTTTCACTCTGGGACACACCTTGGGACACACTGGACGACAGAGTGAAAGCTCTTATCCAATCTGACATTCAGCAATTCTCACACTCCTCCACTGGAAAAAGTAGATCCTTATATGGCAGAAGACAGAAAAGCAATAAAAGCCCTACAAGGCAATCCAAATATCATCATTAAACCTGGCAGATAAAAGTTCTAAAACAGTCATGGACAAACAACAATATGCCTTTGAGGCTCACAGACAGCTAGAAAATATAAAATACTATAAAGCTATTGATAAAAGCTGTCATGACTACCCCTTAAGGGGGCTGTTCTCTGAACCCTTTTGGTTGTGTTTTGAACCCTCTTTTGGACTTTTGTTGCCGGCAGAAGTCTCTATTTCATTCTTCACCAGCAGCAGCAGGAAAAACTTCCACAACAATTTGGTGTCAGAAGTGGGATCCCTCGAGCAATCGTCTGGACGGAACGCGGACGGTGACAGGCCATCCTGGAAGAAAAAAAAATTCCAGCCTCCAACTGTCATAGTCAGGAAATAATGTATTGTTTTGTTTTGTTTTGTCCTGTGTTCATGTTGTCTCATGGGTTTTGCTTTTATTTTGAAATGTGTTCTCCTTTTGTTTCAGGTGGCTTACCCTTCCTCTTGTTTCCCGCCTGTGTGATTGTTTTCCCGCCCTGATTGTTTCCACCTGTTTCCCCTTACCTGGTGTCTATATATAGTCTGCGTCTCCTTTTGTCCTGTGCCAGTTCGTCTTGTCTTTTGTCAGCGAGCCAGCGTTCTTTGTCCTTATACCATTCTCTTGTCAAGCCAGGTTTTGTATTTTATTGTTACCTTTACTTGTTAGAACCATTGTTTTCACTGCTAGAATTTCCTTTGTTACTTTGTTTAGCCATTGTGCCTTTTGTCCTCGAAAGAGTGATTTTTTGTTCTCACATTATCTTGTTGCCTCTTTGAGTGATTTTCAGTTGTACTTTGAAATTCCCACCTTATCTTGTTGCCTCTCTGAGTGATTTTCAGTTGTACTTTGTAATAAATTATTGTTTATTTGATACTTTGTCTTAGAGTCGTGCGCTTGGGTTCAGGTCCAGGTACAGCCTTAACACCAACCTCAAATCCTCTTCTGAGAAGGGAGGACTGACCGCAGACGCCTCAGATCGTTGCCGCTGGGATTCCACGAACGAAATTCAGCGAAATTCAGCAAAATTCATCTGGTGAGCACTGAAATAATGACTGTTAACTTTTTCTTTAAAAATTGGGTTCTTTATTTTGGCATAACATTTCCATTTCTCATGATATCCACAATTGGTCGGCTTTTCTCACTTTTAGCGACAAGAAAGTGATTTGTCTTTTCTCACTTGTAAGCAAAAACAAAGTGATGTCTTTTTCTCACTTAAAAGCCTAAAAAAGTGAATTGTCTTTTTCTCACTTGTAAGCGTAAACGAAGTGACGTGCTTTTCATCACTTGTAGCCCTATACGAAGTGGTCCTTACAGAGACGTCTGTATTGTAAATAGTCGTGCATGGCCTCCACATCTGGGATGGGGAGCGGAAAGTCTGTTGGGGCTGGACCTCCGGGGGAAGCAATTGTGGATGTTATGACAAGGAAATATGGGGATACTGTCTGGGCAGCTGAGTTTGGATTCCCAATAGGGGATCCTCAAATTAAAAAACATATTAGAAGAAAAACTGGAAAAAAAAAGAACAAGAAATGAGAAAGAAAAAAAAAAGTCTTTGTTAAAAAATTAGAAGCTATAGAAGGTCAAACAGAATGTTTACAGATGTGGAAAGAAGAAGCAGAGACACGAAATAGGAAAACAATGCAGAAACAACTACCCTTTTCACACAAAGTTGAAACCAATGAAAAGCTCACACACAAAAAAACACCAGACTCGCAGATCTCCTCTCCTTTGTTTCCACAGTTGGCGGCTTTGAAGCTGGATCCAGACCTCGACGCCAACCCACCTTTTCGCCCTTCAGCTCCACCACCATACAACTCTGCAATACCTAATGAAAGAAGAGAAGTGGACTCTACCATGCCACAACAAAAAGCAAGCTCAGAACCAGCTCATCCTGAACTGCCTGTTCCATTGCAGAACTTTGCAGCCACCCCTCTTCTCCAATTGCACATAGACTGCGTCGTCCCCAAACAAAATGCAGCCTACAACATGCCCATGGTTGAAGTATCTGGACCGAAGGTGCAACTTTAGTTTTCCGTCCATGGACTTCTGCTGACATCACAGCAGCCTCACAACATCTACCGAACTCCACATCATCAGGTAAAGTGTCTGCTGAGCAATTCTTTACATTTTGCCAAGAATTTAAGCCCACCATGAATGAACTAAAAAGACTCCTAATCACCAAGATGAAACCCATAGACTGGCAAAAAAAATAGCTGGACAATTTCCAGATGCTGACATCCGTTGCAAACACATAACCTGGGAAGATGAGTCTAAGGTTCATTATAGAGATGTTGTCCGTCATCTCTGTGATGCATTCACTCAAGCTTTTCCTGTAAAAATTAACACAGGAAAAATCACTGCCTGCAAACAAAAGGATGATGAAAGCCCTGACGAATATCTCACTCGCTTGACAGAGGTATTCAACACCTATAGTGGCCTTCAACTGCCTGTTGAGTTAAACAATATTCCAGATGCGTCGGAAATTCATCTCTGCAACTGCAAATTCTTAAACGGACTAAAACCAGACATTGCCTCAGCTGTGAAAAGTTCCTGCATTGGCTGGGAGGATGCACGCCTGTCCAAACTTCGCAAACATGCCATACATGCCCATAACCAAATAAGCTCTAAGAAAAAGAAAAAAAAGAAGAGACAACACAAAAAGAGCTTCACATGGCAGCAAAACCATAGAGAATAAGGGTACACCCTTATGCCAAAAAGGTGATTTATGACCCTGATTTATGGCCCTAACCCCCTCAACCCCCCCACCACGTGGCATAAACCCCGCCCCTTGATGATGTCACTTCCTAACCCCTCCTCTGACATCACTTCCTAGACCCTCCCACTCTATCCCCCCACCCCTGTATGAAATCACTTCCTAGACCCTCCCACTGTATCCCCCACCCTTTTTCTGACCTCACTTCATTCATCCTACCCCTTCATTCATTGTTTTTTTTTTTTTTCCATTCATTGAAACATATATAAACAAATATAAATTAGGGGTCTTTGATGTGAACATTTGGGTGTGCTTGTTGTGAACATTGGCTGCAGCTGCTTTCTCCTTGTGCTGTGGTCACATGGAAAGTGCAAAGTGACAGAGTTTCAGATCAAAGGGGCAATATGCAATGTTGTAGACTCTATGGCGCCTCGTGACGATGCATTTGTTGATTCGAGCGTGTCACAAAGGTGATAAATAATGTCTCCTTCCTCCGTTTGCTACCCCACTCCAGAGGAGTTGGAAGACCTCAACTTAACGCAGTCAGACTACGGTAAGAGAGTATCTGAATCAGAAAAAAAAAAAAAAAAAAAAAACAAACAGCTGTTGACAAAGAGTTGTACGCAGGTCACTCACTATAAATACTTACAGATTTAGTAGAGCGTGCTGCGGGGACGAGGATTTTGTACCGACCGTCCGTCCGTCTAAAAAGCCTTCGAGACTCCGTCGTGTTAAGCACCAGCATCAGCCCGATCTCGGAACGGAACGGGCCTCCAAAAATATCCGACGTAAAGTTCTGGAAAAACAGGACGCTCCTTCAGTAACGGGTAAGACTTTGGTTTTATTTTTTAAATGTATTTTTCAAAAATTAAAAGAGACGCTGCTTACGGCTCGCCTCCTTGTTTCTACCGTGCTCAAACTTTGAAATGAATGCCGGCAAGGAAGTGAGGTCGGGCGAGGGGGGCGTGCCGGTTAGAATCTTCCGCTAATGTTTAGAGACAGCGCGCCCTAGAGGCCAAGTGGAGTACTGTGTAACTAAAATGAGAATACATTTTAAAGAGTAATTCCTGCGTATATATTTTATAAGTAAATGAATTCAAATAATGATTCAATTATTGTGTGTGCGTGTGTGCTTATTGTGAACATTTGTGTGTGTGTGTGTGTGTCCATAGAATTTCAACCAGTGCCTCTTAAGCATTTGCCTCCTGAAAACATCTCATCGGTGAGAGACACCGCTGATGTTCTGGAGGCAGGTCACTCAGTAAAAATACTTGCTGATTTAATAGAGAGCACTGATCGATCTTCTGGGACTTCTGGGACATCTGCTACATTTGCCGGAGTGTGCGGACGAGACAGCGGGGACGAGGATTTTGTGCCGACCGTCCGTCCGTCTAAAAAACGTCAGAGACTCCGTCGTGTTAAGCATCAACATCAGCCCGATCTCGGGCAGGAACGGGCCTCAAAAAATAAACGCTCTGAAGTTCCGGAAAACAGGGCGCTCCTGCGTAACGGGTAAGTCTTTGGTTTTATTTTTAAAAACTAAAAGAGACGCTGCTTACGGCGCGCCTCCTTGTTTCTACTGTGCTCAAACTTTGAAATTAATGCCGGCAAGGAAGTGAGGTCGGGCAAGGGGGGCGTGCCGGTTAGAATCTTCCGCTAATGTTTAGAGAGCGCGCGCCCTAGAGGCCAGGCGGAGTCCTGTGTAACTAAATGAGAATACATTTTAAAGAGTAATTCCTGCGTATATATTTTTAAAAGTAAATGAATTCAAATAATGATTCAATTATTTGTGTGTGCATGCATGTCCACAGAATTTCAACCTTCCCTCTTAAGGATTTACCTCTTTAAAACATCCATTCTGTGAGTTTTAAATAATATGATTATCTGTGCGTATGTTTACAGATCATCGACCTGCCAGTCCAGTCAATCAGCAAGGGTGAAGATCTGGGAACCTGTGCAATTTAGAAGAGGATTTCGGTCTCACGGCTCCGCTTCTGATTCTGGCCCAGGTTCTGGTTCCCGCTCCGGTCATTCTCAACATCGGAGGGATCATAGAGCACCTCCCACCGTGGTGAATATCTTTATCAATAACGCGACATTCCACTTTCATTCTTGGTTTAAAAAAAAAAAGACAGAAATGGATAAAGAATTTATAGTTATTCCCAGTGAGTTAGAAGACATTGTAGAAGAGCTGAATAACCTTCCACCTGTTTCTGAAATGTTCAAAATGCCGGTGCAGAGAATTACTTTCAACCATTAGAAAATGCTCTCCAGCATCTTTTGCTTCTATTGGCGCCAGCAAACCCTGAACATTATTTCCAGCCCATAGAAAATGCTCTTCGAAGCCTCACCTCCCCTAGCTCACCCGTCAGCGATGTCCATGCAGCTTCCCCGGTACCCTCATCATCAGAGACGGACTCTGTTCCAGAGCATCGAGGGGGAAATTTTAGAATCCCCATCGATTCCTCCTCTCCATCCACTTCCAGAACAACAACCCGCGAACGCTTTAACAATGTTGAAATAAGACATACCTTCGCCATCCCTCCCCCTGAAAATAAGATAAGATAAGATAAGAGAATCCTTTAAATGTACCTGATCTTGCACAATTTTACATAGATGTTATGAGCATCCTCCGAGATCTGTCTGAGGAGGCAAAATCAAATGCTAGGCGAAATGATGTGATCCAGCTAGAGTTGAGAGGAGAAAACGTACATCAGCACGTCTCCGTGACCGTCGATGAAAGCGGGGATGCCATCCTTCCTGCGTTTGAGGGTCTGCTAAAAAGGTTAGTGCAATCCAACGCAGATATCGCCTCAGACGGTGACCTGGAATTAATCGTCCAGGTGGTGAGAAATCCCAACGGAGGCGTGAAACGAAAACTTCACAAAACTCTAGACTGCGAAATCATCCGAAAGAAGAAACGTCATCTGTATGTAGCATACAATACTGATGATCGTCTCTGTTTCGCCATCTGCCTAGCTCACCTCACAAATCCTGGGGGCACTGTCAATGAGGCTGTCGAACAAGGGAGAGAGTTGCAACGTCTCGCAGGTCTGAGCGAACAAACTTCCGTGACCTTTAGTGATGTTGGAAAATTTGAAAATATTCTCAGACGTAAAATTGTGGTCTTTCACAGGACTACAGATGAGCGTCCTCTCTCTCATTTTGAGACTGACTTTTCCGATCGTTCAAATCCTCTGTTTTTGCTTTTATTTCAAAATCATTACTACGATATACTTAATCTGAAAGGTTTTCTGGGTGCTAGACATGTGTGTCAGTATTGTTACAAGACCTTTGAAAACTCTTACAAGCACAGCTGCCCCGGCTACTGCCCCGTCTGCTGTGACCTCTGTCCGGTTGGAGAGGGTCACAGGCGTGTATACTGCCAGGACTGCGGCAGGACGTGTTGTACATCTTTGTGCTTTTCCAAAAACAAAGAGCCTCAGCAGAAGGGTGAAAAGCAAGTCAGTACCTGCAATATGGTTAAAAGATGCAGGGATTGCAGAAATCTGTACACTGTTCCTGCCGGTAAAAGAGCAGAGTCTCACACCTGTCCTCTAAAGAAGTGTCACATCTGTGGGGAAAAAGTAGCCCTCGACGGTCTGAGCGCGGAGCAGCACCAATGCTACATCCAGCCTCTCCCGCCTGTGACAGAGCACAGTGAGAAATTGATTTTTTATGATTTTGAAACATATGTTGACAGGGAAGGGGTGCACGTTCCTTACTTGGTCTGCACCAAAACGTGGAAGGGTAAAGAGTGGGCCTCTTACGGTTTAGACTGTGTAAGAAACTTTCTCCTGCATTTCAGGAGACCTCTTTACCAGGGAGCCACGTTTATAGCTCACAATGCACGAGGTTTTGATAGTTACCTGATCCTCAACTGCATGACAGAACTGGGTTACAAACCTTCTCATGTCATCATGCACGGCAGTAAAGTTCTGAGTTTCACAGACCCAGATTTACGTTTAAAATTCATTGACTCCTTATGTTTTCTCACCATGTCTCTAAACGCTATGCCTAAAGCCTTAGGTTTTAGCGACCAGAGCAAGGGAAACTTCCCTCACAGGTTCAGCTCAAAGGAGCGCCTGAGATACGCCGGCCCCTACCCCTCCTGCCGATTATGGTGTAGAACGCATGACAGCGCACCAGCGAACAGAGTTTAACAGTTGGTATGAAACAGCTTCTCAGGGCATCTTTGACTTTGAAAAGGAAGCCCTGCACTACTGTAAAAACGATGTCGCTATCCTGTTAGAGGATGTGCCAGATTCAGGAACCAGTTTCTCAAAGATACTGGGTGGACCCTTTCAGCAGCGTGACTATCGCCTCTGCCTGCATGAAAGTGTTTCTCGCCAATTTCCTGCCCCCTAAATCCTTAGCTGTACCTTCACCCGATAACTACAGGCGTCAGTGTAAAAACTATTCCAACGCCTCCATCCAGTGGTTAGAGTGGGTAGCACACACTGAAAACAGATTTATCCAACATGTGCTAAACAGAGGTGAAAAACAAATTGGCCCTTACTTTGTAGACGATTATGCCGAAATTGATGGTGTAAAGTATGCGTGGGAGTTTCTAGGATGCTTTTATCATGGTTGTCCTACCTGCTTTCAACCTCATGAGACATGCTCTCTGACAGGAGCCCCCTATGAAGCGCTGCATGAAGCTACATGCGCGAAAGTACAAAGACTAAAAACTGTGTACGGTGTCCGTACGATCGTCATGAGAGAGCATGATTGGTCAGAGATGAAGCGTTCTCATCCTGGGGTGAAAGCATTTCTCGAACGCTTTCGAGCCCCTGAACCTCTCTCCCCACGTCAAGCTCTGTACGGGGGCAGGACCTGCGCCGTGTAGTTGAGACACACGGCTTCCTCTGACGAAACCGTGCGGTACGTGGACATGACGTCTCTGTACCCCAACATTAACTGTAGCTTTCCATACCCACTAGGCCATCCTACCATCATTTCCAAAGACTTTGATGACCCACGAAACTACTTTGGGCTCATCAGCGCCATCATCTACCCTCCTCGCGGTCTCTTTTTCCCCACTGCTGCCTTACAAAGCATCTCAAGGTAAATTGGTGTTCACCCTCTGCCGCACGTGTGCTGAAACAAACAATCAGACATCCTCTTGCAGACACGACGATGAGGCTAGAGTGTTGACAGGGGTGTGGGTCAGTGTTGAATTCATCAAAGCTCTGGATCGGGGTTACAGAGTTGCTGAGATTAACGAGGTATGGCACTTTGACAGACGTGGCGATTCCATCTTTGTCGACTACATATATATACTTTCCTGAAAGGAAAGCAGGAGGCTTCGGGTACCCCCAGAGAGCGTGTGATGAGGAAAGCCGAGAAAAGTACATCAGAGACTACCGGCTCCATCAAGGTATTCAATTAGATGGCAAAATAGAATCGAACCCTGCCAGGAGACAGGTGTCTAAGCTCTGCCTCAACAGCTTCTGGGGTAAGTTTGCCCAAAGAACAAACATGACAAGAACTGAGATTGTCAGTGACCCGGAGCAGTTTTTCCGCTTCATGTTTTCAGGACAGTATCGTGTCAAGTACTTTGCCTTCCTCAGCGACAAAACCGCTATGGTTCAGTGGAAATAGCACGAACGATGCGTTGTACCCCCCAGCAGATCTAATAATGTTTTCATCGCTGCCTTCACCACCGCCTACGCCCGTCTCAAGCTGTACGGGTATCTGGAGCAGTTAGGAGACAGGGTCCTCTACACCGACAGCGTGATTTATTCAGTGAAAGAGGAGAGTCCCCTTGGAACTGGGTCACTATCTGGGGGATTTGATGGATGAGCTGGGTGGTGACAGTATTCAAGAATACGCCGCTGCTGGTCCCAAAAGTTACGCCTACCAAACTAGAAATAGTAAAAAGGTAGTGATGCGTGTCAAGGGTATCACTCAGACCATGAGTGCAGCGAAGCGAGTAAACTTTGATACTGTGAAAGAGCTGGTGGAAGGTTATTTGGACGAGTCTAGGGAGAGGAAGGGGGTGATTCACATCCCTCAGCAAAACATCGCTAGGGATAAAAAGAGACTGCTGCTGAAAAATTCAGCATTCCACAAAAAGTTCAGAGTGGTGTATGACAAAAGACGTCTCTTTAGCGACGGAACAAGTCTGCCTTTTGGCTATTGATCATATCACCATGTCTGTGATGGAAGAAATCAACTTTGACCCCAGACTTACTGCACCTTTTTCATGTCTGGTGGTGGGACCCAGCGGGTGTGGAAAAACCCATTTTGTAAAAAGTGTTTTAGAAAATTTAAAAGATGTTGTAAATATTGTACCGGAAAATGTAGTGTGGATTTATACTTCCTTTCAATCAATGTATGCTGAGTTGCAAAAGACAAATAAAAATATTAAATTTGTTGAAGGTCTGCCTGAATCTTTTGAAGACGACAACCTGTTTCCTCCCGAGCAGAGTCACCTGATTATTCTGGACGATGTTATTTTTCAGGCCTCTCACCATCCTGAAGTGGTTAGAATTTTCACACAGTACAGACATCATAGACGTATGAGCGTCATGATGCTCATTCAAAATGTATTTCATCGAGGCAAATACAGCCGCACCATCAGTCTAAACAGTAATTATATGGTGCTCTTTAAAAATCCTCGGGATAAATTACAGGTGAATGTATTAGCTAATCAGATCTTTCCTTCCCAAAAAGCCTTTTTTTCTGGAAAGTTTTGAAGACGCCACAAAGACCCTCACGGGTATTTAATCGTCGTCGACCTCACGCCGGCCTGCCCAGAACGGTACAGACTGAGGACCGGGATACTTCCTGGTCAGTGGCCGACTGTTCCAAAACCCAGATAAATTCCTCCTTCTCATCATGTCGGTGCTTATAAAAAGGAACGGTCCCTTACTCAAAGCTCTGTACCTGGCTACGCCTCAGAAACGTCGAGATATTCTTGCTCACTCCTCGCCGGACTTTCTCAACGCCTTGTGTGAGATCGTAGTCAATCTTTTGAAAGGCAACATTCCCCTCTCATCTCAGCAATACACAAAACTAAAGAGACAGAAAAAAATTATCAGACTGCTGGCGGACAGAAAAGTGGGTTTGAATGCAAAAAGCAAGTGTTGAAGAAGCAGACGGGCGGATTTCTTTTACCCCTACTTTCAGCCACTATACCTATCATCGGAAACCTCGTAGGAGGACTTATCTCTGGAGATGACCCAGAAAATGTTTCTCCTCTTAGCCCAACAGTTGAACCGCCTGACCCGCCCTGAATCTTCTTATATCAGACAGATGGCTGAAGATGATTTGGATGTTCAAATGAGGGAGATTTTAAGCCAACACTGATTGAGTCCCTCTGAAAAAATTAAAAATACAACACGCTCCTGCAAAGATACTTCGCTCTGATCAAGCAGGGTCCAAAAGAGGAACATCTAGTGACTTTGTCTCTGCACCACGACCCATCAAGAGAGGCGGTCAAGGAGTTCCTGCAGCAGAGGACATGACGGCTGTGC
This sequence comes from Toxotes chatareus, assembly GCA_016801885.1. NCBI lineage: Eukaryota > Metazoa > Chordata > Actinopteri > Toxotidae > Toxotes > Toxotes chatareus. The sequence goes on along the minus strand of JAFBJY010000117.1, from coordinate 39,851 downwards.
CACAGAAGGATTTGAGGGAGGGAGCGGGATTTTGGTGAAACGGCTAGTGAGATATTAAAAAGTCTTTCTCCTCGCATGATCCAGAAACGCTGAGTACGTGATGAAGAAATTGTGAAAAGTGGATGCAGATGAACTGGATAACATTGCTCGTATAGTAGACAATGATGCTGTGTTAGAAGATGCCTGGTGTGAACTTTGCCCTGAACAGAAAGTTGAGTGTCTAGAAAGTCTACAGGAACAGCACTGTACAAACACTGGAGGGAGAAGCTGAAACCATTCCTGATTTAGCCATAATCACACACCACTTGTCACATGTAGAAAAATAGTAAAGAAGAATAAAATGTAGTAAAATAATTGTGTAACTGTCCCTTTGTTGTGAGTGTAAGTCACAACCATAGACTATATATAAAAGATGCACGAAGTCATTTTCACGTCATCCATTGGTTTGTGGACCCCTGTTTTGATGCCTCGATTTCTTTACTTCCTGATTGTTATCTTGACATTTTGGAGTCATAAGTTACCACATTTGAAATGAAAGTGCGGCGTTTGGGAAAGAGCAGGGACAGAACCTGACTGAGTGGACAGACTGAGTTGGTTGATCACAAGCTTACTATTACAGACTTGCTAACTGGCAGCAATTAGCAGGCAATTTGAAACCGTACATATCTACATTTGTCTGATATTACATACAAGATAAGCTGCCTGCTGATGTTTTAGTTTACTTGGGCATTTATCGCCATATCTTCATTGTTTTTTCATCAAGCATTGTAACAGATGGTCTGTTGCAGCAAGGCGCTATGTTGTACTGAGATCAATTTTCCACTTATCACTGCTCAAACTAACCTTGACAGTATTTATTCTTTATTGCAAATTTAACACCACACTGATTCAACTGTCATATTTTCAGCGTTTTCAGTGTTTTCATGTTATTATTCTGCACTTGTATGAATATTGCATTGTTAAAGTCTGGGAACTACACAAGTCACACAGTTTCATGGAGGTTTTACTGATGTCAAGAAATCTCTCAGCCTCAAACAAATGTGTTTAGGGAGAAAATGTCCTCTGAAAAACACAAAGGGCTGATTCAGCATTCTTTTCAAAATTAACACATAAGGTACAAAAATATATCAGTTGTAAGGCGACATTCAACAAAACCAAGACCACATTGACCAATCACAGCACATTATTAGATGAATAAAACACATGACATGTGTTTACCTGTGCTGACTGTGAGGTGACGGTGCTCCGTGCTTCACATCACGTTGGGTGATGAACATATATTAGTCTTTTTAAAGTTGACAGTATAAATCTCTTGCTAATATATGGTTCAAACATTTATGGTTGTGCGAGGTATATTGTAAATCTTTTCATCCTCCATGTTGGATGTTTATGTCTGTATCAGGAATGATGATCCTTTTGAATCTCAAGAGCTTTGTTAGAATCAGCTTTTCTTATGCTAAAAGTATATGAGGCCGATCTATATTGATTTTTTTCCTTTCATATTTTCAGATGGTCAGGATCTTATTTTAAGAAAGAAAAAAGTAAGAAAGTTAGAACAGAAAGAAGATAATGACAGTGGTCAGTATCCTGAGGACAAAGGGTTGAAGGCTTGGTTAAATCCACTTGACAAAGATTTATCTCTGTACTTCAGAAGGTCAGATTCAGAACTGATTTTCTTGACTCCAAAGAAACAACTCTCTGAAACACTAAATCATTTCCTGAAGTACATGACACCATAGATGATCTGATACACAGAGAAGACTGTGAGATCTTCTGGTTAATGCACCTGTGCACATTTCTATCTCCCTTATCAGTAACATCTCTGCCTGAGATCATCTCTCCTCCATATGTCAGACCTGCTGCTGTCAGTCAGGACAAACCTCATTCAACCTCTGATGTTTTCTTTTTCTTTGGAGACAACATATCAAATAAAATGTATTCTTTTAAAAATTATCACATTTTGAAACACATCATATGCTTTAACCTCCAAATGATATTGAACTGCTTTATTCTGAATTCAACTCTTTTAGTTTATCAGGCTCAGCACTGAACCACATTACCTTCATTATTTTTTTTTCTGGTTTCTATGAACAAGTGAAGGATCATCAGATGTGACAAATTCAATGCGACTCCTGCTGCAGGAGGTTGTTAAAAGGACGAGACAGAGAGAGAAAAACCAAAGCTAATATCAGAGTGTGAAAGTACAAACATGGCGTGAAACTGTTTGGAGCTGCTCGTGTTTTCTTCTCTGACATGTCAGTTTTTTAGAACAGCCTGCTCCAGACAGACATACATCATTCACCATGTCACACTCCTTCCATTTCATAGTGATTGGTTTAACTGTTCTTCAAGGGACGTTCAGTGACTTGGAAATTCTCATGTATCCAGCCACTGATTTCTGCTTTTCAATCCCATTTTCTCAGAGACACTCAGTGTTGTTCTGTCTTCATGGTGGAGAATTTCTCTGCTCACTCACCAAAAGCTGGATCTTCCTGATGCAGGTGTATTTATACTACAATCACCTGAAAGCCCTTGGCTGCACACAGGTGATCTCCATTTATCTAATTATGTGACTTTTCAAACCAGCTGGCTTCACCACTGATGATTTAGATGTATCCTGAGAGTTTGTGTTTTACATTAATAATTCAGATCACATTATTGAGATCTGTTTAACTTTGTCATTAAAGGGACTTTTTTCTGTTTGTGAGTGTCAAAAGAAAATTAATTAAATTAAATTAAATTCCTTTGATTCAATGTTATGTTGTTGTACAACATTGAATCAAAAGGAATTTAATTTAATTTCAAGCAGGTGAAACATCTGCACTTTAAATCAACAGCTACACAATGACATAAACATTTAACAGAAAAAAGAAGAAGAAGAAAAGTATTAATCCATTTAGATAAGAAATAATAGATTTTAGTGACACTTTCCAAAGTAAGCAAGTTGTTCTCTCTCACACACTCCTTCTCTCTGTTCTGGCCTCTTAAATAAAGCTTGATAAGCAGTGGCAGTTATTTCTATGGTAATTCACCAAAGAAACACATCACACATACTTAATGTCATGAAGCCTGAAATCAGATTTCTGGCCATGAACAGGACTCAGTAAACTAGACTTTATGTCTGGTTCAGTGTAGCTGCCTGACAAACTCTCCACTTGTTAAATGAAGTGATTCAGTTACACTGACATTAAACAGCTGTGAGCTTCAGCCAGTGGGATGTGAAGAGGAAGCAGCAGATGAAACACTGCTCTTAAGGTGAGTGACATACAGTGGCTACAGGAAGTATTCAGACCCCTTCAGTTTTTGCAGACTTCACTGTTGTAGATTTAATTTTAAATAGATAAAATCAGCATTTTGTTAATCAGTCAGTATAGATTGAAAATGGGCCTGATTCACATTTGGTTAATTATCTATTTGAAATTTATTTACTTTTATCACTTAACAATAGGATGAAAAAATACAGCACAGAAACTTCTCTCTTCACCATCTTTTAGTGGAGAGCGTGGTACAAAGTCATGTTAGGAGCCGACAGTCTCTCCCTCCTTCCTCGTGTTTCTGGGAGAACCTCCCTAGTGTTTCTTGTTTGTCCCCTGTTTGTCTGTGTTCTTGTCTGTGTGTGTGTGTGTGTAGGCCTGGGTGTGGTTGACTTATTTTGGGTTTCCTGCCAGAGCTCCTGCTCACCTGTCTGCAATCACCTCATCAGCCACACCCTCAGCCTGCAGTGTATTAACAGCACTTCTTCTCTCCACACCATGTTGTCAGTTCACAGTAGTGTTAATACTCCTGTTAATGATAATGTTTGATGTGAGCAGGTGGATAAAGCTCAGTGTTGATTAAATGGAGAAGCTGAATTCTCCCTCCACCTGTGTCTGTGACACAGAGTCTGACACTTCACATAAATTCTACTAGTGAAGACAATAAACAGTGTGTGTCCCACTGCTGATCACTGTAAACCTCCATTTCTGTCAGGAGGACATATGAACTGGATTCTCTCATCCTGTCGTCCTTTGCTTTTTCCTTTACCTTCAGTAGCAACTTTCAAATACACTTTAACATTTGTTTCACAGTTTAATTTGATGTAATGTTGTAAACAAATGATGTAAACAAATATTTGCTTCAGAGTCAGAAGTTGTCTGACATCTATTCATTTCTAAAAAATCCACTCTGCTTGTTAAGCACTGCAGTCCAGTGGGTTGTGTTGAAGCTGTAGATCAGTGCATAAATGAGAGAGATTGTTAAAAGCTTAGTTGTTGAGTAAAGTTTGCTGTTTGTGAAAATGTGAGGCTGATCAATCACACTTCAGTTGCACCTGGTGTTGAAATGTTCTTCATCTGCATGTTCTCCTGCATTATGATAAATCCAGTCATGCTCCTACATTTATAGCCACAATTTACACACTTTCCTGTCCACACATCAACCAGATCAGATTTTTTTGTGATAAAAACTGATAAGAAAACAGGTTTAATGAATTTTAATGAATGAGTGAAATGTGGCAGGATGCACTGCAATAACAAATGAAAAACTTTAGATGGATGTTCAGTGATAAACACGCACAGTACATGTCTCATGTTAAAATCAAGCACACACTGCTCCCTGTATTTTCTGTCACTCTCTTGTTGTGAAGAATGGTCGACACAAATGATCTGTGACCCTATGTGTGTAAAAGCAAACGCACACACTCAAATCCAATTTAAATCTAGTTTGTTGACGTGTGAGTCCGACAACAACAACAGCCTCCTACACAGTTCAGTTCAGTTCAGTGTGTGAGGTGTTTAGAGAACTGACAAAATCATCTTGACATCTTGATGGAAAAGAAGGATCTAGGAAAAGTTCTCACTGCAGCAGCTGTAGAATTTTATTATTATGACCCCAATTACACCACAAGAGCCAGTTTGACTCTGTCAAAGTTTTAAGATTTTCATGATTCAAGAAAAACACATTTTCTTGGTGGTCGGAGAAAATGAGGAACTGTTCCATCATTTATCCAGAAGTTTCTATAGTAATGTGATCATTATTCTGTGACTGTGACAGGAGGAGTTCAGTGAATTGATGTTGTTATGTGCCACTTTTCCTACTGCGCATGTGTAAAGGGGGGGGCTGTTCACGGGAAGGGGTGAGAGAGTGGTCTTGGTTATTGTCTTGAGTGGTTGAAGTAAAGTCATAAAAAACCGTACAGTTGTCGTCGGAGTTTATTGAGCTAACAATGGTAGCAGAGGATGGCCGCTGGTAATTATAAAGTTCCGCCGGCGTTTGATGAGAAGAAATCTTACGAAAGCTGGAAAAATGAAGTCGAAATCTGGAGACTTTACTGACTTGGATAAAAAGAAGCAAGCCTTGGCGGTTGTCTTGTCGCTAACAGGAAGAGCGAGAGACAGCGCGCTGGAAATAGCCGCAGGGGATTTGAACAAAGACGATGGAATGACTACACTTTTGCTAAAACTGGACTCAGTGTTCTTGAAAGAGGAAAAGGACCGTCAATACGAGGCGGAGTTTGACCGGATAACGAAAGACAATGGCGTTTCGATGGTGGACTACATTGTCGAGTTTGAACGGAGGTACAACAGAATTCGCCAGTTCAAAATGGAGCTACCGGATGCGGTGTTAGCATTCAAACTGCTAGACACTGCGGGACTTCATATTAAAGACAAACAGTTGGCACTTACCGCTTGTCCAAGTCTCACGTTTGACAATATGAAGGCCGCCTTGAAGAGGATATTTGGTGATACTACGCCACAGAGCGGGGCTGATGCACTGCAGGTGAGCGGAGATGCAACTGACGCTGCCTACTACACAAAGATTACCGGCAGGAGAGCAAGTAGGTCAAATCTGCAACACCAAGCAGCTGTTCAAGGTACCAATCCGCTTGATAGATATGGTAGGAGAACGAGATGTGCAGTATGCCAAAGCTTATATCACTGGGCAAAGGACTGCCCCCACAAAATGAACATGCTAAACTAACAGAAGATGAAAGACAAACAGAGGTTGAAGAATGCAACATTACTCTATTGTCTAAAGACACATTGTCTGACACAGAGATTTTCATGGTGGAGTCTCTGGGATCTGCTGTGATTGATACAGCTTGCACCAGAACAGTGTGTGGAGAAAAATGGCTTGATCATTATGTCGGTCAACTAACACAGGATGAGTTACTGAAAATGAAGGACGTGAAAAGTGCAAGACCATTTAAGTTTGGCGATGGGAGAATTGTCCATTCCACAAAGAAAGTGAAAATCCCTGCTGTGATAGCACAAACTAAATGCCAAATTGAGACAGAAGTTGTCCCAGCCGATATTCCTTTGCTTTTAAGTAAAACGTCACTGAAAAGAGCAGGCGCAGTCTTAGATATTGAGAATGACAAAGCCATAATGTTCAAACAACCTGTGAAACTTGAACTGACATCATCAGGACATTATTGTGTGAACTTGAGGGATAAGAATACCCCAGATGGAAGTGACATCCAAAATGAAAATGACATTCTCATTGTGACAGAAAACATGACAAAACAAGAAAAACAAAAAGTGCTGGCGAAACTGCACAAACAGTTTGGACATGCCTCAGTTGACAAACTGCAAAAACTACTGACCTGCTCAGGTAATACTGATGAGGAGTGCATCACAATCCTGAAGGATATAGTAAAGAACTGTGAGACATGCATCAGATACAGTAAACCAAAGCAAAAGCCAGCAGTAGGTTTACCCATGGCCTCAGCCTACAATGAAACTGTAGGTATGGACTTACATGAGCTAGAGCCAGGGGTGTGGTATCTGCATGCCATTGACCACTTACAAGATTCAGTGCAGGGAGCATTATTACCACCAAGAAACCCAAAGAAATAGGGAAACACTTTATTCACTGCTGGATAAGTGTTCATGGTCCTCCACGCAGACTGTTCACCGACAATGGGGGTGAATTTAATAACAAAGAAATGAGGGACATGGCTGAAAACTTTAACATTGAAGTGAAAACGACTGCAGCTTATAGTCCATGGAGCAATGGTCTCTTAGAAAGGCATAATCAAACTCTCACTGAAATTCTGTTGAAAGTAAAGAGAGACAACGGATGTGACTGGAAGACAGCCCTAGACTGGGCCCTGATGGCAAAAACTCTCTGCACAATGTGCATGGCTACAGTCCCTATCAGCTTGTGTTCAAGCAGAACCCAAATCTGCCGTCAGTTCTCACTGATAAGCCGCCAGCTCTGGAAGGGACTAGCACATCTACTTGGATAGCCCAACACATCTCAGCATTACATGCCACAAGGAGAGCATTCACTGAAGCAGAATGCTCCGAGCGGATCCGAAGAGCCCTTCGTAAACAACTGCGACCCACTGATGACCGTTATGAAACGGGGGATAAAGTTTACTATAAACGGGTGGATTCTACAGAGTGGAAAGGTCCAGGTGTGGTCATCGGTCAAGATGGTGTGGTGATATTTGTTCGGCATGGGGACACTTATGTTCGTGTACATCAATCCAGACTTCGAAAGGTAGATGGCTGTGTATTGAGAGACAGAGATGATCAGTTGATGAGAACTGAAAATGTCAGATTACAAGAAACGGGACTCTACGAAAATGACACTGTAAATGAAAGTGAGGAAGAGGCACCCTCAAATGATGAAGATGCTGAGGTTAACAAGGAGCCCTCCCACACATCAGCAAACTCAAATACTACTTGTGAAGGACTTAAGCTGAAAGCTGGACAAGTAGTTACATACACAGACAGCGATAGTGGCCAAACACACACTGGAAAAATCCTCAGCAGGGCAGGAAAGTCCACTGGAACATACAAAACTGGTACAATTTACAGTACACAGGGCCTGAGGAAATTGCTGGCACAACTGGATCAGTGGATTTGGGACAAGTGGACAATCTTCAGCTGGGTCCAACTGGGCATGCTGATTTATGTGCAGGCTGCCATGAAGAGGACGTGCTGATTGTGAATGATGATGCCTTCATATCTGCCAAACATGCTGAACTCAGCAACTGGAAACAGAACAATGTATTTGAAGAGATGAAAGATGAAGGTCAGAGGTGCATCTCTACAAGGTGGGTGTGCACACTCAAGGAAACACCACAGGGGATTGTACCCAAAGCCAGATTAGTTGCAAGAGGCTTTGAGGAAGTGAACAGTGAGGAGCTTCCAAAAGACTCACCTACATGCGCCTCAGAGTCCCTTAAAATGATCATGGCTGTTATATGCCAAAAGAAATGGCAGCTGAACTCCATGGACATTAAAGCAGCCTTTTTGCAAGGCAGAGAGTTAACCAGGAATGTCTACATTCGGCCCCCCCAAGAAGCGCAGAGCAAAGGAATTGTGTGGAAGTTGAAAAAGTGTGTTTATGGCCTGGCAGACGCTTCTCTGCATTGGTACAAAAGGGTGAAGGACATTATGGAGCAGTCAGGAGGTGCTATGTCAAAGGTGGACCCTGCAGTGTTCTACTGGTTGGATGATGTGATGGGAGTCCTTGCTTGTCATGTGGACGATTTTATCTGGGGGGGTTCAGAAACGTTCTCTATGACAGTCATCCCTCACCTGAAAGCTGCTTTTCAAATTGGACGTGAAGAACACAACAGCTTTAACTACATTGGAATAGAGGTTCTCTCTCATGGAGCATGAAATACAGGTGCAACAATGGATGTACATAAAAAATCTTCAGCCCATTCCTTTGGACCCCACCAGAGCCACACAGAGAGAGGCCCCTTTAACAGACACTGAGTATGATATGCTCAAGTCAAAGATTGGCCAAATATTGTGGGTGGCGAGGCAAAGCAGACCCGACATAATGTGTGACATATCTATCCTAGCGTCCAGTACAAAGCATGCCAATGTCCAGACTCTGCATTGGGCAAATAAACTGATCAGAAAACTGAAGTCGGAGGAGGTGACTTTGAGGTTTCAGCATTTGGGAAAAGACAGCTCCCTAAAGCTGGTGGTGTTCAGTGATTCATCCATGGGAAATCTTCCAGATGGAGGCACTCAAGGAGGGCATCTAATCATGCTTATGGGAGAGGCTGGAAGGTTCTCACCTATATGCTGGCAATCAAAGAGGATCAGGAGAGTTGTTCGAAGCACTTTAGCTGGAGAGACTTTGGCACTTGCAGATGGCATTGACGGTGCAGTCTTCTTAGCTACACTCTATTCAGAGCTCACCACAGGTGACTGTACACGAAACAATTTGCCTATCGTGTGTGTGACAGACAACCACTCTCTTTTTGATGCTATCAAATCCACCAAATCAGTCACAGAGAAGCGACTCAGACTCGAGATCAGTAGTATCAAGGAACTCCTCGGCTCTGGGACTGTTCAGCAGATAATGTGGTCAGACACTAAGGAACAACTCGCTGACTGCTTGACCAAGAAGGGACATCTGCACTCGTTTTGCTGAGGGCCCTCAGTGAAGGTGTATGGCAGCTTAAAAGCTAAATGAACTTAACAACAAAGACTTTTTCTCTACTGTTCTACTCTAGTTATTAGAGCTGAAACTTTAAACCTGGTTATGTGTTAAGGCCACTTAAAGAAAAAAAAAGAAATATTTTTTTGCACTTTTTTTTCTTTAAAGAAAAAAGGGGAGTTTGTTATGTGCCACTTTTCCTACTGCGCATGTGTAAAGGGGGGGGCTGTTCACGGGAAGGGGTGAGAGAGTGGTCTTGGTTATTGTCTTGAGTGGTTGAAGTAAAGTCATAAAAAACCGTACAGTTGTCGTCGGAGTTTATTGAGCTAACAGATGTGACTCGTCTGTGCTCTTTCACTGCTCATTTTAATGAAGTATATATTCCCTCTCTGTATTATGATATTGGATTGTAACTCAGCTTTACCACAACACTGTCACTGTACACCTGTATGTTTTGTTCACCGTGTTGATCCATCTGTCTTCCTGTATTCATTCTCTCACTCCCTCGCTCACTACAACCACATACACTAAATACACTAAACTATGTTCAGAGGCAACATATTTTTTGAATGAATGAGGTAATGAAGTTTATTAACAGCAGTGGAGGTGGGAGACTGGGGTTTGTATCCAGAGTCCACTCTGTGGTTAGGTTTGGTATTTACAGCTATTTAACAATACACACAAGCTAACTTGCATACGGCCTAATACAAATGTCCCACACACACACATTTCATCAGAGAGACCAGCTCTTTTGATAAAGACACCTTTGGAACTAATAAGCTTTCATTTTGTCCAGCGTGCATGTACCTTGTGCTAGCCTGAGAACGCGACAGACTCTCAGAATGCTGGGATTAAACGGAATTGTATCCGCCATTTGCATCTTGTTGAAAATGAAACTGAGGATGGAAACCAAGACTACAAGGTCCAACAAATTCCATCTAAACACACACACACACACACACACACAAAACAAACATCATGGTAACACTTTGGGCTTTTGGTGAACACATACCAGGAGTACTCTGTAAGCTTCCCTATATACTGAACAATCAGACTCATGCAGGTTTAAATATATCCCCTCACAAAGTTGTAAGATTTCAAATTCATTTTTTGTGGCAGTTTTAATCTTGCAAATCCTGTACACAGTGACTATAGTTATGCGTGAGTGTATAAGTGTGTGTTTGCATTGCCGGAGGCTTATTATAATGTTTGGAAGCCATCATCAAGACGCTCATGACAATTATGACAGTCATGAAGAGGTCCAGGAAGTTGCTGGTACATAGATCATTGATAGACTTTGGAATGGGGGAGTAGTGTGTATAATATTCACTGTAAAACCTAACATTACTGATGAATTTTACCAACTCAAAAGTGAAGAGCTGAAGTAATTACTCAGAGTCCAATTAAATTTTTTAGCCTTTCAAGTATTGGAGATATAGTTCCATTATGTGCGATAATGCATATTATTTAAGTTTATTTTATATTATTACAAAAATGCATGACTCAATGCCAGTGTATTCATTTTTTATTTTAGTTAAAAAGTCATCATATTGCACCCATGTAACCAAAAAAAAAAAAAAAGTATTAAAATAATTCTTGAACTTTCTCAAAATATGTTTTGATAGCTGCATAACATCACCTAAATCGGGGGGCACACTTTTTCGGCTTGCGAGCTACTTTTAAAATGACCCTGCCAAATGATCTACCTACATTCAAAATGCTAAATATATATTTATTTCTATATATACTGAGTATACTTTATGTATACAATATTTGTTAACAATACAATTCCATACATTTTTGGTCATTACCTTACTCTGATGACTTGCACTGAATGGAATCAGCCAGGGTTGAATAGTCCGGACAGTAGCAAAACATTTTGCACAGACTTTTCTCCTCTGCTGATCATGCGGTGATTTTGGCGAATTTGTATTTATGTTACAGCAAAAAGCAATGTATTACACTAGTTAATTACTTTTGTAACGTGTTAGTCCCAACACTGATTATTACTGTGCATAAGTAATTGTTTTCCATGACATTTTACCCTATAAATGCGGAGACATACGAACTTGTACCGACCCGTGCAAATGTTAGCCACGCTTGCTAGCTAGTAGTGGTAAAAAAAAAACGACTCAGTTAAATAATAGACGCTGTGAAGTAATTATTTTCCATGACATTTTACCCTATAAATGCGGAGACATACGAACTTGTATCGACCCATGCAAACGTTAGCCATGCTCGCTAGAAGTGGTAAAAAATGACTGGTACAGTTAAATAATAGGCGCTGTGAAGTTGGCTGCTGAGCGTAGTGTTGTATTAGTTTGTTACGCGAGGTAAACGCCCCACACGTGTTAAGCTAACATGTTTAGTTAGCTACTTTTGGGTAAATTAACAGATCTTCCACATTTGAATGCGCATGTGAGCGCGACCACCTAAATGCCATTTTAAGAAAAGTTAGCACGATTTGGCGCTTTCAATAATGTCAGCCATGCTGTGGCATTAGTTTAAAGGGTACTTCTTCATTTGTGAAAGGGATAAGTAGCATTGAAAAGCCATTGATCATTTTTACTCGTTTATTGGCTATAGTTTGACAAGCTTCCATTTGTATTTGCTGTTCGATATAATTTTACCATGTGGAAATGTAAATTGTGGGTTTTCTAGTGCCCTAAAAATACAGTTGTTGCGACATTACAAACTTTACCATGGCCAGTATTCCACAGTTTCACCCTTACCTTGTCTGTACAACAACTGCATGTGTACATTTAGTACTTATAATTCACTAAAGGAATGTACAGACTGAGCTATCTGTTCAACACTGAGAGAGTTTCTCTAACAGGAGGAGACTCTCTCTGCTACACTCTACACAGAGACACTGAGGAACCAAACCACCAGAGTTCAAACCCAAATCCGGGATACAGAAGTTCAGTGAATGTAGTGTTGAAGGTGTAGAGGTGGATCAGTGAGTCAGAGGAGACTCTGTAGAAGGACAGAGAGCCAGCAGGACAGTCCACATACACTGCTACTCTGTGAGAGACAGAGGAAGATGATGAAGAGGAGGAGGAGACAGATGTCTTTCTGTTATTGTGCCAAACAGAGTAACCAAGATCAGAGCAGCTGAGACTCCAGGACTGATTCTCTCCAAACAAACAGTTTTCTCTGTCTCCTTTCCTTCTGATTTCTCTGTAACTCACTGATATATCAATCATTCCTCTCCACTCGACCTCCCAGTAACAGCGGCCAGTCAGACCATTACTACACAGCAGCTGAGGACACTGGTCAAATCTGTCTGGATGATCAGGATATGACTGATCCTCCTTCACACGTGTCACCTTCCTGTTGTTGTTAGACAGTTTGATCTTTCTGTTTACTGTGTTTGTGTCGATGATGAGTTCACAGAAATCTGATGGAGAGAAGAAAACAACACAGCTGTGATCTATCACCTGATCATTGATTGACACTTTGAAGATGGTTGAATGTGAGCTGCTTTGTTTTCAGGAATCAAATGAAAACCACACTTACACTTCCTCAGACCTGGTCTCAACCATCGGACTCCACCAGGCTCCACCCTGAAAGGAGGAGGGGGGTCAGACCAGCACATTCTCTTTCAGCATGCAAACATGGACATTACATGGCTCTCATACACAAATGGTTTGATTATTCTGTTCATTCAGCAAAGAGACAAAGGACCTGGAGTCCTTATCTTGGAATTATACGGATAAGGGAGGTGACATGGAGGAAAGATTTCATCATTTGTCTTCTCCATTTGATATCACTTTTGGTGTCAGACACAACAAAAGATCTCAGAATAACAAGATCAGGATCTCAGAGAGGTTCAGCTGATTATTGATCATGGATATTTTAGAAGACAGAGACATGATCAGAGACCTGATTTCATTTCCTCCTTGGTCTGAGACACTGGCAGATGAATGTCTCTGAGCAGTGTAGATGGTCTTATTATTGTTGGGATGTTATTATTAGTGTGTCAGCACTAAACAGGTATCTAAAGTCTTTGGGGTTGTTGTGGTGAAAGCACAGTGTGCTCAAAGTGGCTCTGTTAGTTCAGGAGCAGTTCAACCAGCTGTAGCTCAAATGTTTCCATGCTGGCTTTGTGCTGATGCAGCATGAAATCCAGTCTGAGAAAGTCCTGCTCAGGTCACAGAAAACAGCTGACCACACCTGATTTAATGATTGTCACATATTTTCTCTTAAATATGACACAGTGAGTCATGATGAGATACTGAAGTCAGAATTAGAGAAACCCCTCTTTGTGTTGTTGTTGAATTCAAAGCACTTCTGTAGAGATCTGTCATCAGCTGTGACACACAAAATGTTTCCAGCTCTTCCTCCTCTATCACACACTGTCTGTGGCTGCAGCAGGCCTCTCCATACCTGAGGGTGTCCAGTCTCCAGTGTGGATCCTTCAGTCCAGCAGACAGCAGCTTCACTCCTGAGTCTCCTGGATGATTGTAGCTCAGGTCCAGCTCTCTCAGATGGGAGGGGTTGGAACTCAGAGCTGAGGCCAGAGAAGCACAGCCTTCCTCTGTGATCAGACATCCTGACAGCCTGCAGACACACACAACATCACACAGGAAACACTCTGTCAACACCTGCTGGTCTGTTTTGTTTTTCTTTTTTGTTCATATTTTTCTTTTTGGTTCTGGTCCATTTTGGTCCAGGTTCAATGTATTTAAGGCAAATTCCTTTTTAATCCTGCAGGATTTTAAAAAAAAACAAAAACAAAAAAACAACTTTAACAAAAACAAGAGAAAATGATGAATAACTTTCTGAGTCTAGAAAGTTCTGCAGAACTTTAGTAAAATATACTGTGAACAATCCTACACAAGTTTGCTGTTTATCCACTCATGTAAATCAGATATGAGCAAATCATCAGCTAAACAGGTTGATGGATCCTGACCTGAGAGTCTCCAGGGTACAGTGTGGACTCTCCAGTCCAGCAGACAGAAGCTTCACCCCTGAATCCTGCAAGTCGTTGTTACTCAGGTCCAGGTCTCTTAGACTAGAGGACTGGGCGCTGAGAACTGAGGACAGAGCTTCACAGCTTCTCTCTGAGAGGTTACAGCTGCTCAGTCTGAAGAGGAAACAATGAAGTCAAATAACATTTGTGTTGAGAGGACAATCAAAGGAACAAAACTCTCAGTTTCCACATTGATGATCATCTTTCATTGGCTCTGACTCAAATCCTTTCTGTTCTATTCTCAAGAAGTTGGAGACATGACAGTTAAATATGACACAATCAGTAATAAATAGACATGTACAGTCAAAGCCATAAGTATTTGGACAGTTAAACATGTTTTGTTCTTCAGGCTCTCAGCACATTGACTTTAAAATATAATAATGGATACTACAGTCAATGACTGCAAAGTACTTTACACTAAATATTAAATCTGATGAGTTTGTTTCACTTCATGTAATTTATCCAGTTACTTTTGAACCACTAAAAGGGCTGAATCTCCCACACAGTTCTTTCTTTACTGATGTCAACCTGCATGCAAATTAAAGCTGAGATGTGGCTCTTTAATGGAGGATCCATTATTTTAATTCAGATTCAATGTGCTGAAGCTCAGAGCCTGATAAACAATAACTGTCCAAATACTTCAGTTCTTGACTGTAACTGTGTTAATGTTGGTACCTGATTTGATTTAGTGTGAATCCCTTGATAGGTAGAGAGGTTTGTCCATTAATCACAGCTCTCCTCCTGTCATCAAGTGTCCTTAGGCTAAAAACCTCAACCTCAAACCAGCCCTGATGGCCAGACCAGGACCTTGTATGGTAGCTGGATTTCATCAGTGTGTGTTAATGGGTGAATGAGAGGCAGCATGTAAAGCGCTGTAGGCCTTGTTTAAACCACTTTATAACAAAGTAAAAATGTTTGTGTATCTCAGTCAGAGTTCATATATGTGAAGCTGGATAAAAACAAAATAGACTGAAAAACTCAAAGATTGAATAAACTGTGAAAATCATTAGATATGGGCCTCTCTAAAGTCAGCATTGATGGACTCAAGAAATATCTGCAGTCATTTCAAACAAACTGGAACTTGATCTGACCTGAGTCTCTCCAGGGTACAGTGTGGACTCTTCAGTCCAGCAGACAGAAGCTTCACTCCTAAATCCTGCAGGTCATTGTTACTCAGGTCCAGGTGTCTCAGACTAGAGGACTGGGAGCTGAGAACTGAGGACAGAGCTTCACAGCTTCTCGCTGAGAGGTTACAGCTGCTCAGTCTGAAGAGGAAACAATGAAGAAAAAGTCAAATAACATTTGTGTTGAAAGGACAGTCAAAGGAACAAAACTCTCAGTTTGCTCTGAAGCTCACACCATCTACTAATTAAGCTGCTATAGGCTTCGACTGCCAGGGGACTTCCCATCATGTAGTTCTGTTCTTTCTCTCCTCTCTTCTGCTGTCGCTCTCTGCAGGTTCATCCTGTAGAGTCTTGATCTGCTGCTGTCTTAGCAATTTCAAGAGTGCTGCATCCCTCTCAAAGACATTTTACAATTTTTGACTTTTCAGAGTAAGTTAAAGCTCTTTTTTTGGCCCATTTTGCCTGAGGAAGCCTAATAATTATGCACACCTTGATATAGGGCTGCCCGGTTAGCTCAGTTGGTAGAGCATGAGACTCAACCTCTCAGTGTCATGGATTTGAATCCCACTCTGGGTGGCACCCCCTCCCATGGGCTCACCACCCGTGGAGGTGCTATAAGACTTCGGTGCATTGTGAATTGGACAGGAGCTGCCCCCCCGACCTGGGCCTGGACCCAGATAAGCAGCAGATGATGACATGACCTTGATATAGGGTGTTGATCAGCTTAGGCCACACCCTCCCTCATTACACAAATACACATCACCTGATGTGCTTAAATCCAATAGGAATTCAAGTTTAAATAGCTTGGAGTTGAGCATAAAAATGATGATATGGTCAAAAAACGTACTTGCCTAATAATTGTGCACACAATGTTGCTTGTATTACTATTAGTGCTATTACTAATCATACTATTATTCCCTTATAACTTTTAATCTTACTGTCTTCATGAAACCTGCATTGTCTTATGTTCTCTTTCCTCCCCTCCCATCCTTCTTTCTCTCTCTCTCAACCCAACCTGTTCCTTTAATCCCAATGACACGTTCAAATCTTTGTAATAGAATGTTGAGTGTCAAATGTAGCACTGAGATGAAGTAAATTTTACAATAAATATTAAATCTGAGCAGTTCATGTGTATTTGTCCACTTACTTTTGAGCTACTAAAAGGGCTGAATCTCCCACACAGTTCTTTCTATACTGATGTCAACCTGCTCAAATTAAAGCTGAGAATCAGAAATCAGAAGACTTGGCTCTTTAATGTAGGATCCATTATTTTAATTCAGATTCAATGTCCTGAAGCTCAGAGCTCAGAGATGATGATAAGGAATTAAAGAAGAGAGGAATTTATTTTCCTCCTGCTGAATAAAATAGAGTCTTTATATAATGATGAATAAATCCAAATATCTATACACTTACAGAGCTTTTTAGAGGCTTTGACAACTGGCAGCAGCTTCAGAAGAGCCTCCTCTGAAGCAGAGTATTTCTTCAGGTCAAATACGTCCAGATCTTTCTCTGATGACAGTAAGATGAAGACCAGAGCTGACCATTGAGCAGGAGACAGTTTATCTGTGGAGAGACGTCCTGAACTCAGGGACTGTTGGATCTGCTCCACTAGAGAACGATCATTCAGTTCATTCAGACAGTGGAACAGGTTGATGCTTTGCTCTGCAGAGGAGTCTCTTCAATCTTCTTCTTGATGTACTGGACTGTTTGCTGATTGGTCTGTGAGCCACTTCCTGTCTGTGTCAGCAGACCTCGTAGGAGAGTCTGATTGGTCTGCAGTGAAAGACCCAGGAGGAAGCGGAGGAACAAGTCCAGGTGTCCATTTGGACTCTGTAAGGCCATGTCCACAGCCCTCTCGTGAGCTGCGTTGGATCAGATTTGTCTCTGAACAGTTTAGACCTGTTGGAGGTTGATTGTTCTTCTGACAGCAAATTGACTCCAGAGTTGATGAAGGTCAGATGGACATGAAGAGCAGCCAGAAACTCCTGAAGACTCAGATGGACGAAGCAGAACACCTTGTCCTGGTACAGTCCTCTCTCCTCTTTAAAGACCTGTGTGAACACTCCTGAGTACACTGAGGCTGCTCTGATATCGATGCCACACTCTGTCAGGTCTGATTCATAGAAGATCAGGTTTCCTTTCTGCAGCTGCTCAAAAGCCAGTTTTCCCAGAGACTCAATCATCTTCCTGGTCTCTGGACTCCAGTGTGGATCTGTCTCAGCTGCTCCATCATACTTAACGTTCTTCAGTTTGGACTGAGCCACCAGGAAGTGAATGTACATCTCAGTCAGGGTCTTGGGCAGCCCTCCACCCTCTCTGGATTTCAACACATCCTCCAGAACTGTAGCAGTGATCCAGCAGAAGACCGGGATGTGGCACATGATGTGGAGGCTTCGTGAAGTCTTGATGTGGGAGATGATCCTTCTGACCTGCTCCTCCTCTCTGAACCTCTTCCTGAAGTACTCCTCCTTCTGTGGGTCAGTGAACCCTCTGACCTCTGTCACCATGTCAACACACTCAGGAGGGATCTGATTGGCTGCTGCAGGTCGTGTGGTTATCCAGAGGCGAGCAGAGGGAAGCAGTTTCCCCCTGATGAGGTTTGTCAGCAGCACATCCACTGAGGTGGACTCTGAAACATCAGTCAGGATCTCAGTGTTGTGGAAGTCCAGAGGAAGTCGACACTCATCCAGACCGTCAAAGATGAACAGAACCTGGACCTCTTCAAACCTGCAGAGTCCTGCTTCTTTGGTTTCAGTAAAGAAGTGATGAACAAGTTCCACCAAGCTGAACTTTTTCTCTTTCAGCACATTCAGCTCTCTGAACGTGAATGGAAATGTGAAGTGTATGTCCTGGTTGGTTTTGTCTTCAGCCCAGTCCAGAGTCAACTTCTGTGTTAAGACTGTTTTCCCAATGCCAGCCACTCCCTTTGTCATCACTGTTCTGATTGGTCCATCTCTTCCAGGTGAGGCTTTAAAGATGTCATCTTGCCTGATGCTTGTTTCTGGTCTGGCTGGTTTCCTGGATGCTGTTTCAATCTGTCTGACCTCATGTTCATCATTGACCTCTCCAGTCCCTCCCTCTGTGATGTAGAGCTCTGTGTAGATCTGATTCAGAAGGGTTGGGTTTCCTGCTTTAGAGATCCCCTCAAACACACACTGGAACTTCTTCTTCAGAGTAGATTTAAGTTTACGTTGACAAACTGCAGCAACATGTCCTGAATGAACAAACAAGAAACAACATCAATGACTGATTCATAAAGAAAACATGACATGTTCATCCCCCTAAAGAACACACATGAACATATTTCCCTTCATGTCTTGAGACGTTAGTAAATGTCCCATTTGTCCATCATGTTGAATCTTTAGAGAAATCCTCTTACTGCTGTGCAGACAGTCAGCCAGCTCCTCCTGCTTCATTCTCCTCAGGAAGTTCACTGTGATCTTCACAAAAGCCTCTCTGCTGCTCCTCCTCTGCTCTTCATCCTCACCATCCAACACCTCCTCATCCTCCCTCTGACTCTCTGAGCATTCTGGGTAATCTGGACTCACAACCTTCTGGACCTTCTTCAGCTCCTTCTTCACAAAAGTGACAATGTTCTCCTCCAGCAGCTGGAACAGAAAACTATATGAATGACACAATCAAAGTAAAACCATGGAGCCAAACATCAAATCCATGTTGGACACACTGACAATCCACTGCTCTGAAAAGTGCAGCATGGAGATTATTGTCAACACAACAGATGTCAAAGTAGTTGTTGTCCATGTACAGACCATAAATATGGAGTCCAGGTGTGTTTGATGCTGCTGGGCAGACTGAGCACTGGGAACCTCTGAGCTCTCCTGGTCCACTCTGTGGAGGAATCATGAAGAATTAGCTCACATTATGTTTGCAGCATCTGTGAGTGTTTTATGCTTTGTACACAAACAACAGCTGCTTTTATGTTCTGTGGTGACTGTCCTGATTAAAGCAAACACTACTGTGCTGTGACATTCTCAATGAGAGGAAACAAGCAATCAATTCTGTACCTCATGACCTAGAGTCATCACAACAAGTCCACCTTTTAAATGATGAGTTTTAAGGACTCACACTGGGTTTGACAGAAGTCTCACCTCTGCTACAGGACACTAACACAAACACTGGAACTGGATAGGTGCTGAGTTACAGGGAGTTTTAGTTCTGATCTGAATGACACATATAAGAACATAAGAAGTGTTTTTCTTGAAAAGAGAAACATCAACTTTGCCACTAAAGCCTGTGTTTCAGCCTGATCATGTTCATATACTGTGTCATTCATGAAGCCTGGAGACAAAACACAATCACTTCATCTTTCATAGAAGACCAGTTATACAGAGCAGCTGTCTGATACATTTTAAACTCAGCTGCAGCTCACTTCTTTGTAGCAGAGGGAGGCTGTCCTTTGAAATCAATGAGGCGACCCTTTGAACTGTCACTCTTCATGGACACACAACTGGGCTCAGGTCCAGGGAGGTCTTGTCTCTGATGGATCCTGGTGGATACAGAGATTAATCAGGGACATGGGGACAGGGACAACATATTATTCACACAGTGTTCTCATAGTAAAGAAGAAAACATGTAGTCAGCTGCAGCTCACTTCTTTGCAGCAGACGGAGGCTGTCCTTTGAAATCAATGAGGCGATGCTTTGACCTGTCACTCTTCATGGACACACAGCTGGGCTCAGGTCCATGTTCAGGTCCAGGTCCAGCAGAGTCTGGTGTGTGCTGCTGCTCTGGCCTTCAACACAACACACACAGAGCTTTGAGTGTGAATAATGATGGTGCAGTGATGTGAGTGCTGAGCTCTGACATGGAGAAGAGTCATGGACAGTTAGAGATCCTCATCTCACCTCTGAGCTTTTGGTCTGGATCTCATGGTCCCCACACAGACCTTTTTTTGGGAGGGGCTCCTCCTCTCTTTCCTCACACTGATTCATGATGCTGAATTCACATCCACGTCAGCTCACACACTTTCTACCTTCATCTGGAGAGAAAACACAAATCATTCATTTGCACATCAACTGAAATCCTCCTCTCCATCATTTGTCTTGTAGAAATATCAGCTGCTCCTCCACTGATTGGCTCTTCTTTTCTCTTTCATGTTCATGTTGTTCATGTTAATGATGATCCCTCCATATATACCAGAGTAAGTCATGGAGTTCCACAGGGTTCTGTGCTTGGACCGATACTGTTCACCTTATACATGCTTCCCCTAGGCAATATTATCAGGAAGCATGGAATAAATTTCCATTGCTATGCGGATGATACCCAGCTATATTTATCTATGAAACCAGACGAAACAGATCAGTTAACCATACTTCAGGCATGTCTTAAAGACATAAAGGCCTGGATGACCTGTAACTTTCTTCTTCTGAATTCAGACAAAACTGAGGTTATTTTGTTTGGTCCCAAACACCTCAGAAACAGTTTATCTAATCATATAGTTACTCTGGATGGCATTAATTTAGCCTCCAGTACGACTGTGAGGAACCTTGGAGTTATTTTTGATCAGGATCTGTCCTTTAACTCACATATAAAACAAGTCTCTAGGACCGCCTTCTTTCACCTGTGCAATATCAGTAAGATTAGGAACATTCTGTCGCAGAGTGATGCTGAAAAATTAGTCCATGCTTTTGTTACTTCTAGGCTGGACTACTGTAATTCCCTATTATCAGGATGTCCAGTTAACTCTCTAAAAAGCATCCAGCTGATCCAAAATGCTGCAGCGAGAGTACTGACTGGAATTAGCAAGAGAGATCACATTACTCCTGTACTAACTTCTCTTCATTGGCTTCCTGTAAAATCCAGAATTGATTTTAAAATCCTTCTCCTTACATATAAGGCCCTCAATGGCCAGGCTCCTTCATATCTCAAAGAGCTGATAGTACCATATCATCCTAACAGATTGCTTCGTTCCCAGAATGCAGGTTTGCTTATGGTTCCCAAAATCTCTAAAAGTAGAATGGGAGGCCGAGCCTTTAGCTATCAGGCCCCTCTCCTATGGAACCAACTGCCAGTTTGGGTTCGGGAAGCAGACACCCTCTCTAATTTTAAAAACGAAGCTTAAAACCTTCTTGTTTGATAAAGCTTATAATTAGTTGTAGTTACAGTCCTAGTTATTTAAACTTATAGTTAGTCACAATTATCTCTATAGACACTGTTACAGTTAAGGATATAGCCCTTAGTAGGGCTGGCTCAGGCAACTGAATCATCCCCTAGTTATGCTGCTATAGGCCTAGGCTGCTGGGGGACATCCATGATTTACTGTGCACTTCTTCTTCTTTCTCTTTCTCTCCTCAGACGCACTCTCAAATTTATTAGCCTTTATTACATGTCATTAACTCTGTGTCCTCTCTGTCCCGTAGTCCTGTGTTTGTTTCTCTCTGGTCTCTCTTTCTCTGTACCTTTCTGCAGGTATCTCTGGCTCCGGAGCTGCATGTCCTATGGTCCTGGCTCCACCCACCTGCTGCTGTTTATTGTTTACAATGATCGATTTCTAACATGTTTAATGTTCCGTTCTGCTACAGATAAATATTTGATTAATATTCTTTGCAGACTGTAATGTAAATAATTACCAGTCATGACAGCTTTTTGCCTCCGTGCTCTGTTTCATAATTCTAATCTGCTGAGCACACATTATCCAATAACTGTCCACTAACTGTAATGTAAATACTGACCCACATTGTCTGTATTATGCTGCATGTCTTTCTCCCCTCTCCTCCATTCCTAGCTGTCCTATCTTCCTCCTTTTCCTCCTTTCACCCAGCCCGGCCATCGGCAGGAGGGTCCCCCATCTGAGCCAGGTTCTGCTCAAGGTTTCTTCCTGTTAAAAGGGAGTTTTCCTTGCCACTGTCGCCTTAAGTGCTTGCTCTGGGGTCAGGCTCTGGGTCTCTGTAAAGCGCTTTGAGACAATTTTGATTGTGGAAGGCGCTATATAAATAAAATTGAATTGAATTGAATTGAATTTCATATCAGTGTCAGTTGAATGCAGTCAGACAGCAGTGTGAGGCAGAGGAAGCTGCCATCAGCTGCTGTACTTCCACTGTCAGTCCACTAGATGGGGTCATGAAGCTGCAGTGAAGTGCAGAGCAGCACACACAGGATCCAGGAACGAGCATTTCCATTCACTGACACACAGACAGACTGAGATCCACTGGTTTTATCTGACACAATCTAAAAATCCTGCTTTCTAATTTCACTAAAGTAAAAGTACACAAGTGTGATCAGTAAAATATAATTCAACTGTCAAAAGTAAAAGTGTTCATCATGCAGACCAGACTCATTTGGTTTTTATTTTGAATCTTAATCTGAAAAGTAACTGTAACTGTGAAATAAATGTAGTAAAACAGTGAAATATTTCCCTCTGAAAAGTTGTGCAGTAAAAGTTTAAAGAAGCAGAAAATGGAAACACTGGAGTTTCAGTGCAGCACTGCAATAAAAGTACTGAATTCCAAACCACTTGTACATGCTTTTCAAAATAAAAGACTGATAATTTCAATAAAGCCTCTACAATAATATTAAAACTTTTTTTTAAAAAACTTCCTGCTGGAGGAGGACCAGATTGGCACGGCAACTTCAGGTTTACCAACAAAAATACAAACGGAAAAGGTGGTGCTGACGTATAAAACATTAAAGTTGCTGACATTTACCTTCAGACAGAGAAAATGTAGTTATAGTTGCAGTTACTGTGGTGATTTAGTTGGTCAACTTGAAAAATGTTTTTATCTGCTTGGATCAAAAAGTGTAACAAAGCTTTTATTCAGTGAACATTCTGTATCTCCAACAGACTAAAACCTTAACTTCAAATGTTTTACATGAATCATCATCTCCATCATTTCTTCTGTAGAAATATCAGCTGCTCCTCCTGCTCTGAGAAGGAGGCCCATGAGTCCATGTCTGTTACAGACCATATCCTGTAATTTCACCATGGTTCAATATCATCTGTAAAGTTCATCAGGACTTTAACACTTTCACTGATCTGCCTTTTAGACTTGTATTAGTTTCTTTTCCTGCTCACACACTCACTCACATGAAGTTCATAAACAGACGGCCATCTTTACTCATCTAAAGTTTCCAAGCTGATATTTCAGTTTGAGACGACGACTGTTTCAAACCTCCTCCTGATTTAAACAAACTCCATCCAACTGTAAAACACTGGTAATAAACCAGTTTCCCCAGGTAAAATAACCAAAAGAACTAGTGACGTCACTGTCAACATTTTCCACAAACTAGAGAAACCATGTCCCTTTAATGAAGACAAATCAAACCAATCAAGAGCTCCACTTACTCAGTTTTTCCATGAACTTCATCCCTCTGCAGCTCTCTCCTGTCAGTGTAGGAAAGGCTCTTAGTTCTTCAGTTCAAGCTTCTTTTCCTCAGCTTCTTGTGTGAGTGTGTGTGTGTGTTTGCACTTTAACCGACAAACAAAACCCAGAAACAACGCTACAATAACTCAAAGGTCAGAAATCCCAGGTAACCACAGGGAGTGTTGATGAGTAAATCATTAAACTGCTGACATTTACCTTCAGATGGAGAAAATCATCTGCGCCACAAAGTTTGGTCAAAGTGAAAGTAAACTGCACGGCTTTTCCCAGAGGTGTGTATCTTTGTGTGTGTGTGGTGACTGAAGTTCACATGCTGAAGTGTTATTAAGACATGAAACCTCCTCATGACTCCCAGTGTGAACACACAAACACTCTGCTGCTGTTTGATGTTTTCATTATTATTGATTATTGATCAGTTGAATCAGCTGAGCTCCAATGGAACTAAATTGTCCATTTCAACAGTGATGTCTTCAACACAAACATTCAGGCTTCACATTTATGTGGATGGAACTGGACTGTTCACAGAGAAACTACCATGATCACTGCCCTCCAGTGGTCACTGTCAGTAACTACAACTCTGAACACACCACACTGACACTCTTTTCCTTGTTCCTGTCAGTACTCACACTGTAAAATTTAGAATCAGCTGGAGAGTCTTTAGATTATAATAGATAATAATAGAATTGCAATAGTCCAGCCTAGAAGGAACAAAAGCACGGAGCAGTTTTTCTGCATCATTCTGAGACAGGATGTCTCTGATTGTTGTCACATTAATGTCAGGGCTGGGTACGTAGTGGAGTGGACACAGATGCAGAGTCAGAGTTTGTGATCACCAAAACGGTTTAATCAATCCAGGTTCGATGCACGTGAAGTCAGTCAGATAAGGCAGAAGTACAACAAGGGAAGGCAAACTCGAAGTCCAAAAAATCCAGGCAGGGGTCAAACAATCAGATTAACTAGCACAACAAGGAACGCTGGAAAGCTTGGTAGAAACACTAGGTACACACAAGACAATCTGGCGACGAGTGCAGGGAGGACAGGGACTAAATACACCAGGAGGAGGAGAGACAATTACACACAGGTGAAACACATTAAGGGAGGAAGGGTAATCAGGAGGTGGGAGGAGCACACAAGGAGAGGGAAGTCAAGACACCTGGAACGACAGGAAAGGCAGTGAACAAACATTACCAAAATAAAACAGGAAACACCACATTATCAAAATAAAACCGCCCCGGCTCACAGAGCGGAACCTGACAATTAAGGAGGTGAAAAAAGGCAGCAGTCCTTGAAGTTTCTTTGAGGAGTGAGTTAAAGGACAAAACTTGATCAAAAATAGCTCTGAGGTTACAAATGACCTTTTAAGTACATCAGACAAAGAACTTGTCTCTGTACTCTGTCATATCTTAATGTTTAATTAGAGTCCACTGACCATCACATCCTATTAACTTTAGAGTAGATTAGACTCTGCATATTTGCACAACTTCTCTTTTCATGATCAGAATCTGAATCTGACTGGGATCACAGTCACATATCTGTAATGGCTCAGTTAGGTTGGACCCAAATCTTGACTTCAGGACAGTGGTGGAGGAAGTACTGAAGCTTAGTACTTAAGTAAAAGTACAAATATCCTGCAAAAAATATACTCAAGTGAAAGTGGAACACTCTAAAAGGTAATATCTATGCTTACTTAATTTACATTTGTTTACCTTACTTAAGTCTCACTATCCTGTCGATTTAACTCAAGGAATGTGAGTAACATGCTCGCTTAGCCTGAGAGAGGCATAAAACTAAGTTCTCTTGTGTAAACTGGACTTGAAACTTTTTGTGAAGGCTTTAGTTCAGCAGTGCACATGCGCAGTAAAGCATAGCGGAAGATTCCAGAAACTTTTTGAAACTGATCGTTGGAAGAAGCAGACCTCCTCTCAAGGTGAGTCATTACACTTCAATATCGTCGTGTGTCATCTATGATTTTAATTTTTACACATTATTGTAACAAGCCAGTTTTGCATGTAGAAGGTGATAAGACTATTTGCAGACTAATGTTAACGTTAACATAGGCCTAAACTAAGACTTCGATAAGTTGTTTTTGACAGCGTTTAGTGTTTATGTCTGTAAATGACTGCAAATAATTTATTAGCGTCATAATTGACAAAGAGTAGTATCATGGGGTTAGGTGCCTCCTTGTGGGGAACTTTCGTAACAGTTTAATATAACGTTCACTTTCCCTCCTCCACCGTCATTTACGCAAGGTTTCTCCTGCACGGTAGGACACACAGAGACACATTAGCTATTTTACTTGTAGCCTGTAAGCATGTATACTGTAAGCAGAAAATAGTGTTTCACCTTGTTTCTGCTTCGATTTGTTTCTGTAACTTTGTTTTGTGTCAGGAAAGTCTTGAGTATAAGAAAAGCGAGAAGTTAACCGAATGCTAACTCAGACCTGTTTTTCAAGCTAGCACCCTTTGGAAGCGGGATGATGGGCTAATTATAGACATGCAATGAGAGTTTGGCATATCTGTGTGCATCATGTTATTTACACTGGGTATGTGTGAAACTGTCGCGTAGTTTTTCTCTGCCGTTTTCACGGTGCTTATGGTACTCTCGATGCTCTCGATGCTAATGGCGTTTATGGTGCTTTCACGATGCTAGTCTTCATTTCATTCGGTCAGGTAGAGGCAGCATTCACTTTAAGTGGAGTCGTGCTGTAGGACAGTTTACAAGGAGACACTAAGACAGTGTTATGGATCGGGAGTAACCAAGCTGCGGGAAGACTGATAAAATGCAGGTCCGAAGTTGGTGTAAACTTCGTCGCCGCGTAAGCTATAATACCTGTATGCTGTAATACGATTACATGTGATTTTATTAGTAGCCTGTAGTATGACTATGCCCCGAGAATAGGTTATTTGTAGCACATGGCTAATAACCAAACGCTTTCACTCTGTTGCTATGGGGTCTCTTGCTTCACCAAAGCTAATCATGGTACGTGTTTGGAGCTGCCATTCTGCGGCTGTACAGTCAGACTGCTGTGGGGGGGATAGAGGGCGGAGTTGTCATAACGTTTCCAGAAGCGTGAACAGTTAAGTGACAGTACCTATGACGAGATCGATACGAGTCCTAATTAAAAATGACATAGAATAAATTGAAATGTAAACAACATTAACAAAAAAGCCTTGAAAAAAATAAAATAAAATACAGATTATCTTGTTGAGACATTAAACTCATTTTCAAGAGAGACGTGAAGCTTTAGAAATGATTTCTGCATATAGAAATAAAACTTTTTATGTAAGTTTAGGTTAAGTTTTTAATACAATTAACTTTTTTTTGTTTTGTCAGATGCTTAACCAATTTTGTGAATGTTCTGTACATATTATAAAGCATAGTAATTGTAAATTCTTGATACCATAGTATTGATGATATTTGAAGTTGAAAAACCAAAACAGACTAGGTCAGGTGTGAGTGCACTTGGTTTAAAGTAGGATCTAGTGTAAGCACAACCTCCTCCTCTTGTCATATCTATGCATTTAAAGCCATGTTTGTGACTGTTTTTTTTTTTTTTTTTTTTTTTTGCAGATTGAAGACAGACAATCAACACTGATGCAGTGGACGTGTAAGTTTTGCAACTTCACCTGTGAAAAGCGAGGGCAGCTTCTTAAACATTATAGACTTAAACATGGTGGCTACACAAGAGCATTACCTTTACCATGTCTTCATAAGCAGTGCCCCTGCACATTTAAGTCCTTTAACGCACTGAAGGTACATTTATCAAGAGCACACTCACTGATCAATGATCATCTTTTTGATGCCAGAAAACATGTATTCCAGTGTCAACTTTGTGATTTCGCAGAGCCATGTGCAGAAAAGGAGTTTTTTCACATTTATGTATACATATTCGAATGTGCCAGAAAGTCCAGTGTCCCTACAAGAATTGTGATTTTGAAACGAGCGTCTATACAACATTTAATGCCCACAAAAGCAAAAAAACCATGATGGCAGACAGATGCATAGCCAGTTGCAGTTCAAGCCAGGGATTTTAACACACACACAACCTTTGATTGAAGTTTCTGGAACTGAAGTGGAAAGTTCAATTCAATTCAATTCAATTTTATTTATATAGCGCCTTCCACAATCAAAATTGTCTCAAAGCGCTTTACAGAGACCCAGAGCCTGACCCCAGAGCAAGCACTTAAGGCGACAGTGGCAAGGAAAACTCCTTTTAACAGGAAGAAACCTTGAGCAGAACCTGGCTCAGATGGGGACCCTCCTGCCGATGGCGGGCTGGGTGAAAGGAGGAAAAGGAGGAAGATAGGACAGCTAGGAATGGAGGAGAGGGGAGAAAGACATGCAGCATAATACAGACAATGTGGGTCAGTATTTACATTATAGTTAGTGAACAGTTATTGGATAATGTGTGCTCAGCAGATTAGAATTATGAAACAGAGCACGGAGGCAAAAAGCTGTCATGACTGGTAATTATTTACATTACAGTCTGCAAAGAATATTAATCCAATATTTATCTGTAGCAGAACGGAACATTAAACATGTTAGAAATAGATCATTGTAAACAATAAACAGCAGCAGGTGGGTGGAGCCAGGACCATAGGACATGCAGCTCCGGAGCCAGAGGTACCTGCAGTAAGGTACAGAGAAAGAGAGACCAGAGAGAAACAAACACAGGACTACGGGACAGAGAGGACACAGAGTTAATGACATGTAATAAAAAGGCTAATAAATTTGAGAGTGGGTCTGAGGAGAGAAAGAGAAAGAAGAAGAAGTGCGAGTAAATCATGGGATGTCCCCAGCAGCCTAGGCCTATAGCAGCATAACTAGGGGATGATTCAGTTGCCTGAGCCAGCCCTACTAAGGGCTATATCCTTAACTGTAACAGTGTCTATAGAGATAATTGTGACTAACTATAAGTTTAATAAATAACTAGGACTGTAACTACAACTAATTATAAGCTTTATCAAACAAGAAGGTTTTAAGCTTCGTTTTAAAATTAGAGAGGGTGTCTGCTTCCCGAACCCAAACTGGCAGTTGGTTCCATAGGAGAGGGGCCTGATAGCTAAAGGCTCGGCCTCCCATTCTACTTTTAGAGATTTTGGGAACCATAAGCAAACCTGCATTCTGGGAACGAAGCAATCTGTTAGGATGATATGGTACTATCAGCTCTTTGAGATATGAAGGAGCCTGGCCATTGAGGGCCTTATATGTAAGGAGAAGGATTTTAAAATCAATTCTGGATTTTACAGGAAGCCAATGAAGAGAAGTTAGTACAGGAGTAATGTGATCTCTCTTGCTAATTCCAGTCAGTACTCTCGCTGCAGCATTTTGGATCAGCTGGATGCTTTTTAGAGAGTTAACTGGACATCCTGATAATAGGGAATTACAGTAGTCCAGCCTAGAAGTAACAAAAGCATGGACTAATTTTTCAGCATCACTCTGCGACAGAATGTTCCTAATCTTACTGATATTGCGCAGGTGAAAGAAGGCGGTCCTAGAGACTTGTTTTATATGTGAGTTAAAGGACAGATCCTGATCAAAAATAACTCCAAGGTTCCTCACAGTCGTACTGGAGGCTAAATTAATGCCATCCAGAGTAACTATATGATTAGATAAACTGTTTCTGAGGTGTTTGGGACCAAACAAAATAACCTCAGTTTTGTCTGAATTCAGAAGAAGAAAGTTACAGGTCATCCAGGCCTTTATGTCTTTAAGACATGCCTGAAGTATGGTTAACTGATCTGTTTCGTCTGGTTTCATAGATAAATATAGCTGGGTATCATCCGCATAGCAATGGAAATTTATTCCATGCTCCCTGATAATATTGCCTAGGGAAGCATGTATAAGGTGAACAGTATCGGTCCAAGCACAGAACCCTGTGGAACTCCATGACTAACTCTGGTATATATGGAGGGATCATCATTAACATGGACAAACTGCTATCTATCTGATAGATATGATTTAAACCAGCCTAGTGCTGTTCCTTTAATCCCAATAACATGTTCCAATCTATCCAATAGGATATTATGATCAATGGTGTCAAATGCAGCACTAAGATCTAGCAGGACAAGTATAGAGACGAGTCCATTATCTGATGCTATAAGAAGGTCGTTGGTAACTTTCACCAGTGCTGTCTCTGTGCTATGATGAACTCTAAATCCTGACTGAAAAACTTCAAACAAACCGTTCCTATGTAGATGGTCGCACAGCTGAGTTGCAACAGCCTTTTCAAGATGCACCACAGATGTTTAACTAAAGCAATATACGTGTACAGGAATTCAGAGATTGACCACAGAACACGGCAAAGTAAGAGTTGATTAATAAGCTAGGATAACACTCGTAACACCACAGTGCAGAAGCAGCAAACAGGAAGTGACACAATACGTTACCACCACGTCAGCTCTCAATATACAGTATGTTTTGATGATTTCAGTGTCATTCAAGATGAAACTGATTTGCATGAAGAGGAGTTGGTAGCAGGTAATACTGAGGAATTGGAGCATCAGCTTGAGCACAATTTGGCAGCCCTCTTCCTCAGAATGCGAACTGTACTCAGTATATCTGAAAGCGCTGTACAAGATTTAATACAGCAGATACAGCAGATAATGGACCTTTCAAAGCCTTTGCTTTTTTCTGCTGTTCAACGAATACTCCTGAACTACTATCCTGATGCAGATGTGTCCATTGCAAGAGAAATTGTAAATGCAATCTCAGAGAGCAATGTTATTCTGAAACACACTCAGGTTGGAGGTTCCCTATCCACGTCTTGCAAAAGAGCATCATACACAATAAAAGAATTTAAAGTCGTGGAACCTGTTGAATTTGTTATGAGTGAAGAGAAGCAGTCAGTTGTTTACATACCTGTTCTTCAAATGCTCCAGGTTTTGTTAAACAAAGAGGAAATCTTGGACAAGGCTCTCCAAGTTAATAGCAGTTATATGCAAGGATATAACACATTCAGGGATGGTTCATGTTTCAAAGAAAATGCTTTACTGGTGGAAGAAAATTTTACCATTGCTTTGGGTCTCTACATAGATGACTTTGAAGTTGCAAATCCACTCGAACCTCCAAAAAGAAGCACAAAATATGTGCAGTGTATTGGGTACTTGCAAATCTTGCACCAAGATTTCGCTCTTCCCTCTACTCAATACAGCTGGCTCTTCTTTGTAAGACAAATACTGTCAAAGCATGTGGGTGTTCTGAAGTTCTTGGCCACTCCTTCATGATCTA
The DNA here is from genome assembly GCA_016801885.1 of Toxotes chatareus. Lineage (NCBI taxonomy): Eukaryota > Metazoa > Chordata > Actinopteri > Toxotidae > Toxotes > Toxotes chatareus. The sequence goes on along the minus strand of JAFBJY010000117.1, from coordinate 8,793 downwards.
GTTCTTCTTGAAAAGCATAGGCGTATATGTGGAGAAACTGGGATCAAGTGTGAGAGGAACTGTTATGTATGTTGCAGCAGATAATTTGGCAGCTCATTCATTGGGGGATTCCACAAAGCTTTGTCTCTGATAAAATTTGCCGCTTTTGCATGGCTACAAGGCAGGAAATACAAGAGAAAGAAGTTAGTTCTGGACATTTTTGCTTGAGAACAAAACAAGAACATGATCAACAGGTGTTGGAAGTTAAGCAAGATGCCAACATGGCAAAGCAATATGGTGTGAAAGACACCTGTCCGCTCAGCGAACATTTGGAGCACTTTCATGTTGTGGGCGGTTTTCCCCCTGATATCCTCCATGATTTGCTTGAAGGTATCGTTCCTTCTGAGCTGTGCATTTGCATTCAGGACTTGATAAAAAGGAAGTTCCTTACACTTGAGATGCTCAATTGTGCTATAAAGGATTTTCCCTATGCACATTCGGACAAGACTAACCAGCCTCAGGCAATACCAAAAACATTTCAAGCAAGAGGGACCATTGGAGGAAATGGTCATGAAAATTGGAGCTTGATCAGACTGATTCCCCTGTTGATTGGTCATCATATCCCAGAGGGAGATGAAACATGGGAAGTTCTGCTGTGCTTGAAAGATGTGGTTGAATTGGCCATGTCTTCAAGATTTACCGAGGAGGTGCTCCACTATCTGGATTTCAAGGTGTCAGAGCATAGGTCTTTGCTTCAAAGGGCATTCCCTCATTACAGGCTCCGTCCAAAACACCATTACCTGGAGCATTATCCCCATCTGATTCAAGTATATGGACCACTTGCGGATGTGTGGACAATGAGGTTTGAGGGGAAGCACAAATTTTTCAAGCGTGTCATTCGTGAAGCCTACAACTTCAGAAATGTTCCTCTGACTTTAGCTGATAGACATCAGAAGATGATGGCCTACCACTTAGAGTCTGCTTCATTTTTTAAACCGGCATTAGAACTGGATAAAGTAAAGAGCATCCTTGTTTCTTCCCTTCCAGACGGTGTGCAGCAATATTTGTTGGCAAGATATTCACCTCAAAAGACAGTCCTTGCAGCAAGATCTGTCTTCATAGATGGGATTAAGTATGCAAGTGACATGTTGGTGTCTGTTGGTTCATGTGCAGGTCTTCCAGAGTTCAGGCAGATTCATCAGATTTTGATTGTGGATACCAATGTTATGTTCATTTGCAGACAGATGTTTGCATGGTATCATGAACACCTCAGATCTTACGAAGTCTGCAAAAGTAGCTCAAGCCTGCTTGTAACCCAGTTAAAGGACCTCAATGACATTGTTCCCCTCTCTGCCTACAGAGTGAAAGGCCAGCTGTTTGTTACCCTGAAACGTTACATTTTGTGCTGAAGTTTTTTTTCCCCTTTCAGAATCATGGACCAATCCTGGCCAGTGAGAGTAGTGGTTGGTGAAAACGACATTCGCAAGGTCAGTTTCCAAAAAAGGCCCAATAGTTTGGAAGAACTCATAAGTGAGCTGAAAAAACGGCTCAATCTGCAATATGACTTCATGCTTCACTATGAAGACCCGGAGTTCAACAATGCTTTTTGCAACGTCTCAGATTTAACCGAATTACCCACAAGACCAACACTGAAGATCGTCTCACTTGAAAATGTAACCGTGACATTGTCTTCAGTCAGCCCTTTATCTTCAGCCTGTGACTGGTCTACAGCAAGTTCATCTGACACCGAAATTCTGCCACACAACACGGAAACCTCCGTGACCCATGGCCATCCACATTTGAGGTGCCATATTTCTCTGTGGATATTGAATATAGACTGAGACAGGGAAACCTCATTTACATGAGAGATGGAACACGCATGTCAGTGTCACGAGACATGAAGCATGACATTTTGCAGAAGCTAGCAGATGAGATGTATAAATACTCAGCTTATCCCCAAGATGAACACTTCTGTATTGTTGCTGAGGCACTGATCAGTAAGCACCCTTGCCTTAAAGAACCAGGATCCACCAGGGCTTGCAATGGATGGAAGAACAGCTTAAAATTCAAAATGGGTAATCTCCGTGCCAAACTCCGCCAATGTGGAATGGTAGATGTGTCTGTCAACGGTAACAAAAAAACCCGACAGAACCCAGGTGGAGAGCCACCAGCAAAAAATCTAAAGAGACCCAGGAGAAGTGAGACAAACTTTCTGCCTAATTTTCCACTGGGTGAGGATGGACTGACACTTGAAAGCTCTCGACAGAACCTGGAAAATGAAATGAAGAAAAGGTCGCCAAATCTACTCTATGTGAATCGCCTGATGAGCCAGACCTTCTCATTGAGACGTAAAGAAATTGTGGAAGAGCAGCCATCTGTAAAGCAGATGTTGGAACGCTGGCCAGCTCTTTTTAGGAAACAACAGGTAAGCAAAGAGGAAAATGTAGAAAATACAAATGGGCCACCCCATACAATTTGTCAACCAATTTTGTGGTTCCTTTTCACTTTTTTTTAATAAGATATTGTGTTTCTCTTGTTTTGTCCATAAAGGTTTTTGCAGAGTTCACCAGAGTGGCAAGTAGGGATCTAGAGCAAGACTTCTTTGAGTCCTTGGACCGCCACACCCCACGTTTCCTGGAGATCTTCAAGGCTAAGAAGGGAATCATTGGCAATACACTCTCAGAGATCCTTGTCCAGGTTGAAAACAGGGTAAGCATTCCTTCTCTTTTTGTCTAAGGGACAGGAAATTCTGTTCAGTTGAACATGCACACAATCACACAATTCCTCTTACTCATTTACAGTAATCATTTTAGGCAAAACCAGCCACTTTTGCCTCATATTAATTTTACAAAGGCAAAAAGGATATCAACATTATATCTTAGCAAGACAATAAATAAGTGCTCTCACAAGCGCTCTCAATGAACAATTATCACTTACTTTGGAAAAATGTGATACAGTTTCTTCAGACAATGCTTTTATTTAGTTTTACTGTTTTTCTCCTACTGTTAGACAAATGATGTGATTGCCAAGAGGACTGCTGTCCTGCGCTGTCTGTTGGTTTTCCTCGGGGATGATGGAAGAGAATTCTACCACGTTTGTTTTGTAAGTATTCCAAAATATGGTGTGTTCTTTGGTCTTATACGTGCACTAGGAAGCCAAGGTTTTCACCTGATTTGTATTTTTTTTTTACTTTTCTTAATATCCACAGGATTCAGATTCCATGGCAGATTTCAGCCATGTTCCTGTGGGAATATTGACTGTCATTCCTGAAGTCAGTGAGCAGCCACGCCCAAGTGCTCTACACCTTGAACCATCCAGCATTGGCATTATTCTGGAAGGTACAGTTGTCATGGATGACATTGAAAGCCACGATCAAGCTGTTTGCCTTATATTTGGACTAATCTATGCCCTTCATCTTGATTATCCAAAAAGTCTAAAAAACACCTTTGACTTCATTCAAAGGGTGATGCTCAGTCTGGGTGTAGGTAACCTCAGGCCAAAACTTCAGAGCTTGAAAAATGCACTTTTGTTGTAGAGGCTCAAAGCTGCACGCATCTACAACTAACAGTTAAAGATGCTGAAGCATAGACACTTGATTACAGACAGATGATTTGGGGTACTTCTATTATTACTATTATTTCAGTTTGTACAGTTAGGTTTGTGGTTACCTACATTTTTTATTATTACCTAATTGTATTGTGTTAAATATATGGGGTATTTTTTGTTTTAATCAACCAACACTAACTTGTTAGTTAGTCACTAAGTTTAGAAAATAAAAGCCCAAGTTTAAATACTCACTATTAGTGGAGCAGAGATGTAATAGTAATATATTGTTGCAATGTATTGTTATTTTGACATTTTGTGGATTTGTGACATATTGCCCCAAGTAAGGCTAAGTAAGTTTCAATACAAGAGGGTTTACAACTTTTTTACAAATTGGAGTCAAATGTTACGCTACAGTGCCTTCCTGTTACAGTTCAAAGCATACTGATGCTTTATTTAGCCTGAAAGTCGACTAGAGCTTCCTTGTGGTAAGGCTAAAAGTATGATTTATTTGAATTATAGAATTTTATTTGTTTCACTGGCATTGGCCTTTTGTGAAGAGGCTTGTTATAATAGATTTTTGTTTAAAATAAACAGAGCCTTGTGAACTTATCATCCTTTGTTGTGCTTACTTTATTCATATAAGGCAATCGGTTTCCTAGATTCTACTAAGTAAACAGTACTGTTCATGTAGGTTGGACTAACTTGATATAGCTAAGTAAATAACAAGTTAATGTTACTTGCTGTTTCTAAGTTGAAACAACCTAACCAAACTAAGTTAAAATTACTTCACAAAATTAAGTACATACAACAAATCTTAAGTACACAGAACAAGAATATGTAAAGTAACCAAACTTAAAACTATTAGTTATAGTTACTTACCTTTTTCAAGGCAATCGGTTTCCTATATTTTTTTTAGTAAAGTCAACTTGTCAGATTTTAGAGTGAAGTACTGCATCAAGAATCTTACTTAAGTAAAAGTACTAAGTACTTACTTTTAAATTTACTTTAAAGTATTTTTTAAAGTAAAAGTACTCACGCAGTGGGTTGTCTCAGTGCCGGGACCATTTTTTATTCTTTTTTTTTTTTTTTTTTAATTACTTTATTGATCCCTCCTGCGGAAATTATTCTCTGCATTTTACCCACACCAACTGGACGAAACACACACACAAGCATGATGCACATGAGCAACATGCACTAGAGACACTGGGGCAGGGGGCTGCCTAGTGAGGCGCCCGGGTGAATCGGTGCTTTGCTCAGGGGCACCACAGCCATGGTCGCAGAAGCAGGGGAGGCGCGTCTCCTTCACCACCACCGTATCTGGTTTTTTTTTTTTTTTTGCTTGGTCGAGGATCGAACCCACGACCCTCGGATCTCAGGCCGGTCCAAAGTCCAAAGCCGCACTCTTAACATACTGCGTCCCCAAATTTTGATAAAGAATGTAGATATACTGATTTATGCCTCTGCCTATGTCACCTGCTTAAATACGGCCAAAGATGGCTGTCTGATTCTGAGCTGGAGGGCTCAGGCTCACGCTCAGCCGACGTTGGCTCCGGGTTCGTGTTTGTGCTTCATGTCGTTTCTTCTCGCCGGAATCAGGCCAGTTCACCAGCTCGTGCTGCTACCAAATGTGCTCTCTGCCATCATTGGGGGTAACAGAGCCACCTGATTGGTTGGCAATGGCAAACAACGCCTCAACGCAGTCTATTTTTTTTTTTTCATGCAAGATTTTGAGGAAATTATGTTCATAACATGTAACGAGTAACGGCATAAATTGTAGAAATGTAGTGGAGTAGAAAGTACAGATAATTGCTGCGAAATGTAATGGAGTAAAATCCAAAGTATGCATTATTATTTTTACTTAAGTAAAGTACAGATACGTAAAAAAATACTTAAGTACAGTAACGAAGTACAAATACTTTGTTACATTCCACCACTGCTTCAGGACAGTAAAGTGAAGATATTTTAATAACAGAACAGCAGGTTTGCAAGTAGATGAGCAGACCATGATGACTGTCAGGAACACCACTAGACAAAAAACACACCCTAGAAGCAGAAACACTTTAACAACTCTCTGGAGCAGAACAAATGATGAATCCAAACAGACAAACCACGAAACAAAGAATCCAAACAAAGAGTCACTCAAGGGACATGAGCCGCAGAGTTTTTGTGAAGCAGAGGTAGGAACCAGAATCTGAGTGTTGAGGGTAGGGGTGAGAGTAGGGAAGCTGAGCAGGTCAAGGCAGGGGAGTTGGTACGCTGTAAAAACTAAAATGTTGAGAAAACTCAAATTAATAAGGAAACATAATGGAAGAGATGTTCGAATTTTTTCAACTTGAAACTACCATTGTTTACTTTACTAAGGTTTACAAGTTTAGACCAGAGTTCTGCCAATTTGGATCTTCTTCTTCACCTAATTCTGATATTCACAAGGCTAACAATGAGATTCTTCCTTCAGTGCCATGTGTTTCTACCTTCAACAAACACAGATACTCTTATTGAATAAACACACAATTATTGCTTCAATGAGAAAAGTATTTGCTTTTGTAAAATTCATGTTGCTGTCAAACTATTTAAAGAGTGACCAATAAATAAATGTTTAAAGTTAACAGCACATTTATTGTTAACAGGGCTGTGAACACAAGGGTTAACAGGTAGACACTGAAGTGTTGCCTAAAGTCCCACATTAACTGAACAGATGTGTGTTCTCACATTACAATATTGTTGAATGTAACAAAGCGTCCTGACAGTTATGACCAAATAGTGTTAAATCCTACACGGCCTCAACCACTTCACAACATTAAGTCAAATTAAAATCCAAAGCTGCTTTTGAACTAGATACTGATGATGGCAGATAGAAAATCCCACTGTGAATTACTCAGTTGACACTGGATATACAGCTCTTATAAACACTTCCACAAATTACACAACAACACACAAACAGATGAAACACAGACTGAAGCCATGTCTGGCTTTCCTACTATCATTCAGAGCAAAAGCTTTGTTTTCAGAGACCTTACAGGCTGCGAGCATCGAGAGCCAAGCTCCAAAAAGATCGTCTGAATTGCTTCAAATGTCTCTCTCATCTCAAGATCGTCTGAACTGCTTCAAATGTCTCTCTCATCTCACACATTTTGTGATGTGGAGACATCATCGTCTTCAAGGACAGTGAGGACGGCAACAGACGCACCTCTGAGCACCATTTCTTCAGGGTCAGTTTCCTGAGGAAAAATAAGAAACATAAAAGATCAAACTAAACTAAAAACTAAAAGACAAAATCTATTTCTACTGATTTGAACTTTAACTTTCATACCATGCTACTGGCTGTTGCCATTCAGCTCTCTGTGACTAAAGAGCAGCATCTCTTGCTATCACCACCAACCTTGTTGTGATAAAGATCACAACCACAGTCATTGAGGAGTAGAGGCCAATTCAAAACAGGCCTACAGCATCTCCAGTACATGGCATAGGAATGAAAGACGGTATTGTTCTTCTTCTGCACCTCTCATAATGTTGGATTCAAACCTTTGACTTCTTGACTCTTATGTTCATCATGTTGGACTGAAGACAGAAACACTGTTCTGAAAGACTTTTATGTCTTTACTGATAATGAAACACATAAACTGAGGCTATAGTGTGTTTATCCTCCATTTTTTTTACAGTGCAGAGCAATCTGGTTAAAATACAGACACAGTGTCATGACAGTGCTTAATGACTTAATGAGATAAGTACGTTTATATTATGGTACACTGGGTGTGCCATGATCATATAGATATGTCTGTACATGCCTGGAAATAATTAAACAGGTTAAAAGGCCTTCGTCTCTCCTGTTTATTCCTTTCTATTGAAGGCCTCTTACAAGGACCCTCCCTTACACTAGTGTAACACTGTGGGCCCAGGGAGCACTGTAATCTCAAATCCTGTGAATGAACTGTACATATGGTTTTGACAATAAAACTGATTTTGACTTTGACTTTGACTTTTGATTCCTCAGCTATTCAAGATACAAAAGAAAATGTGACCTTTCTGTACCTGGAAATGAAAAATAACTGAAGGTAACTTGACCTTCCTCTCAGCTCCTTTAAAGACTGATTAACACCAAAAAGTCTATCAAAGATCAAGAGAAGCTCAGTGGAATGAGGTTCATCAGGGTTTCTGACCAGCTGCAGCATCAGGAAATGTGACCTGAAACAAAAACAAATGAAGAGGTTATTAGTACATGACACTGCAGCCAGCTGATGTCTATCTATCTATCTATCTGACCATCAGCCTTATCTACCATCAGATATGGACAGACGCAGCAGAGCACTGGTTCAGCTTTCCCATGTTCTAACATGTAGTCTCTCTTCCATCTTGACTCTTTCCTACCAGCAGCCAGTAGGAATGTGGTTAATATACTGAGCATCCCCCACATCCATGTGATGCTGAATCAGGCTGGTGTGTGATGGTGTATCTGAGAAGAGAGACAAGAGAGAATTAAACAGCTTCACTGGATCTTTCCTCTGAGTGTGTGATAGATAATCTGACCGACCGCTCTCTGAGGTTCAGATGCTCAGAATAATTGAGTCTCCCTGTTTAGGTGAAGATAAGACTCCAATGAGCTGAACAGGTTCAACTGTCTGTGGAAACTTCAGAGAAAAAGTGAGCACAGTGATGGATGAAAAAACAGAAGTGAATATTTCCACTAGACTCTGCTGAAGCTCTTTACCTCTGTTATGAAGCCATTAGAACTAATCCTGCTGCTTCTTCTGCTGCTAAAGCTGCTGAAATACTGAAATATCACTACAATCATTAGACCAACTGTTACCACTTACACATGTTTATGTTTCTGTTGTCAAACAACTGAACATGATTGAATTTTGCAGCTTAATATTTGGACCTGGACAACTCTAAATACACTATGTAAGACATCAGGATAGAAGGCAGAGTGGGTTAGCCCAGTAATAAAACCAAGCAAAGTACAGCCACAAAGCTTCTATTACCACATGAGCTACAAATGTGTATTTATGCTTATATGTTGTAATAGGGGTGTGCGATATGACGATATTAGATCGTGAAGACGATCTTGATGTTGATGATCTGCCAGAGGAGAGAGATCGTATTACCGTCTATAGGGCACATTCTATTAATTGCAGCTCTATGCTTGCGCACAGAAGCATGAGAAGTTTTTTTTTCCTTGGGCAACTAACAGCCCGCTTCACGTGAACATGACCAACCAATCATGGCGAAGTATGAGCAGTGCTGATTTATTTTTTTACTAGCCTCGCTGTT